>JAYKAV010002928.1:358076-493727 GCA_035582835.1 Phoebastria nigripes | reverse complement strand
CCTTCTATCTAGTCTAAATCTACCCTCTTTTAGTTTAAAGCCATTCCCCCTTGTCCTGTCGCAACAGGCACTGCTAAAAAGTTTGTCCCCATCTTTCTTATCAGCCCCCTTTAAGTACTGACAGGCTGCAATAAGGTCTCCCCGAAGCCTTCTCTTCTCCAGGCTGAACAACCCCAACTTTTTCAGCCTTTCTGCATAGGAGAGGTGTTCCATCCCCCTGATCATTTTTGTGGCCCTCCTCTGGACCTGCTCCAACAGGTCCATGTCTTTCCTGTACTGAGGGCTCCAGAGCTGGACGCAGTACTGCAGGTGGGGTCTCACCAGAGCAGAGGAGAGGGGCAGAATCACCTCCCTCGACCTGCTGGCCATGCTGCTTTCGATGCAGCCTAGGATACGGTTGGCCTTCTGGGCTGCGAGCGCACATTGCCGGCTCATGTCCAGCTTTTCATCCACCAGTACCCCCAAGTCCTTCTCCATGGGGCTGCTCTCAATCCCTTCATCCCCCAGCCTGTATTGATACCAGGGGTTGCCCCGACCCAGGTGCAGGACCCTGCACTTGGCCTTGTTGAACCTCATGAGGTTCACACGGACACACTTCTCAAGCTTGTCCAGGTCCCTCTGGATGGCATCCTGTCCCTCAGGCGTGTCGACTGCACCATTCAGCTTGCTGTTGTCCGCAAACTTGCTGAGGGTGCACTCAATCCCACCGTCTATGTCATTGATGAAGATATTAAACAGTACTGGTCCCAGTATGGACCCCTGCGGRACRCYACTCGTCAYCGACCTCCATCTGGACATTGAGCCGTTGACCACTACCCTCTGGATGCGACCATCCAACCAATTCCTCACCCACCGGACAGTCCACCCATCAAATCCATACCTCTCCAGTTTCAAGAGAAGGATGTTGTGGAGGACTGTGTCAAAGGCCTTACAGAGGTCCAGATAGATGACATCTGTAGCCCCTCCCATGTCCACTGATGTAGTCACTCCATTGTAGAAGGCCACTAGGTTAGTCAGGCAGGACTTGCTCTTGGTGAAGCCATGCTGGCTGTCTCAAATCAGCAAAACAGTTCCAGTTGCTAGCAAGCAAAACGATGCATCTAGCAAAGTCTCACAGGAAAGGATTCTGGAGCAAGCCTTCCCACAGTAAGGGAGGAGCAGAGAGGGAGAAATAAAAACAGAGCCCAGAAACCTCCCCATAGAAAACACCTCAGATAAAAAGGTACCCTTTCCACCAGAAAAGGTGGACAGGAAGATGCAGTGCTGTGTGATGTTGTGATGCCAGAGTGGATTACAGTGCTGACCAGCTAGAGATTGCATGGGATTTTCATCCCATATAAACAATTTTGTTCCTTTTAAACAAATAAAAAAGAAACTGACATGAATGAGGCTTGGGGCATGCATGTTGTGCCCTTCTAGAAAGAGAGCTGTCAACAGAGCCATGCCTGTCAGAAAAATACATGGTTGACCAGTTCTCCTAGAAGCATCTTATTAATGTTGTTATCTTTTAAATCCTGTTTTCTGCAAGTACTGTGCCTTTTCTCCCAAAGAAGCACAAAGTGTTTTAAAACTGAATCACAGAATCGTATTACTATGGTCCATTTGTCAGCAGCAGAGATGTAGCAAAGGCTACAAAAAGAGGCAGTCAGCCCAGTTCCCTGTTGAGAAGAGAGTGTCATGAAATACAGGCCGTTATAAGACTACAAGCTGAGCAGTACTGGTCAAACCAAAGCCCTGTCCTGTCTCTGACAGTGGCCAATAGGCAATGCTTAAGGAAGAAGATCAGCACGAGTATGCAATGATAATTTTCTTCTGGCCATCTAGGATGAGCAGCTCAGAGACAACCTAAGTCAGCCGCAATGTCTTTACATTTAATAGCCTTTGATGGATTTCTCTTCCATGAACGTTTCTAGTTGCTGTTTGAACACATCTAATCTTGTACCATCCAAAATATTTGTGACGAGCTCCAGTGTAATGTACACACTGTGCAAAGACACATCTCCATTTACTTCTTTTAAACCTGACCCTTCCTGGCTCTTGTATTAGAAAAAATAGTGATCATCCCCACTCATTTCCCCTGTGCTACCTGTGGCTTTACAGGCACAGCCAGTATCTCCTTCCCTAGCTGGAAAGCAATGATCTCTTTAGTAGCTTCTTATGCAGAGGTTGACCCGGCTGCAGTCCTTTTTTGTGCCATCTCTGGTTCTGTTTTTCCCTTTGGAGACGGCGAGACCAGCCTGCACACACGATATTTATGTCACCCTGGTTTGTTCTCTATTCCATTCATAGTAATTCCTAATGTTCATTTTGAGTTTTGATGTACTGAATACAGATCTTTATCTATTATAACCCTGAAATCTCACTCCTGCATGGTAACATGGAGTCCAGAGCCTCCCAAGGTGCCTGATTGCTCTGGGATGTTGCTGCAGCTGGGACTTCATGTTCATGAGGGCAGTAGCTGCAACTAGTTTGGGAGCAAGGATGGAGAGACCTGCCAATTCAGAGAGCAGCTCTGGGAAGCAAAGGGAAGCAAAATGTCTCGCTTAGAAAATGTTAATTGTGCCTGGGTTGAAACGTGGCCCCCTTTGACACCATGTGGCTGCAGATCACAGACAAGCACCTTGAAGCATGAGGCCACAGGAGATTTCAGTGGGTTTCCACCATGCTAGCAGGATAATTCCCAGATTCACAAGTGACTCCATTCAGTTACTCCACGTTTAGCTGTATTCCAACATCAGCCTGGGCCACTGGAAATACCTTAACAAATATCTGCTTGAGTCATCTGCAGTTCGATGACCGATGTTGGTAAAGTGAGCCTCACGTACAGTTTATTTGCAGTCATGCATGTTCATTCACCTCTGCTCCAAACACCACTCAGGTGTGCCTGGTGACGCAGAAATGACTTCCCACAGCTATTTTACCTTAAATGCCACAAGGTACCAGGCAGATTTTACTCCCTGTTTGCTGGTGTGGTAGAACAAGTCCTTCATTCAGCCTCCAACAGAACTCCATCTATCCCAAATGACTTGGAAAGTTGTAAAATTACTGAGATAAATGGAGATCTGAATAAGCAAGGGAACAGTTTTGGGTGCCAGCTGCAATCTGGGTGGAAAGGGACTTGTGTGAAGGCAGTGGGAGACAATGAGGGGGTTTGTGCAGTCATGTACCAACTCCCTCCCCAAGTACTTCAACAAATTAAGAGCAGGAAACAGGGAGTGTGCATGGGGCAAGCTACAGAAAAGAAATGGTGAAATTAGACCAGTGGGAATAAGCAAGGTGCCCCTGAGACAGGGGCCTCTGCAAACACACAGGCAAACTGGTCACAAAGCTCCTGCAAGGTAGAAGAAGGCCTGGAGCAGCTCACCCATCAGCAAGTCAGATCCATCTGGTCTCAGTCCCAGGGCTGAGAATAAAGCAGAAGGGAATAAGGAGGTGAGGACGGGGAAAAGAGGGCTGCCTCTTGACGGATGTGATTGTGAATGATCTGAAGCCACGCTTTATTGTTGCTGTACCAGTCAGTGAGGACAGTGCAGCATAAACACATGAGAGATTCAGAGCACTGTAGTCATTCAGAGCATCTGTTTTCCACCGCACGCCTAGGTTATTTGGGACTAACATCAATGGCAGGGCAACAGAGAGGAGAGCGACCAGCACTGACATTGCCATGTGGACTTCCCTTCACACAATCCATGTACACAGAAAAGCCATTAATGATTGTGCAGGGATTCTTACACAATTCCTACCATGCATGTCATTTGACCTTTGCAGACAGCTCACCAGCCTGTTCTCAGAAATCTGGTGAAATACTCCCCCTGCAAAGAGTTAATTAATGCAGCTTGGACTATAAATTATAGTTAATCTTTCACAAACTACAGCTACTGTCGAGGAGAGCAGGGAGACAGCGATAGTTTTTCTGTTCCTTTTTTTTTTTATAAATAACTTCGACTGGTGGGTTCATAGAGTACAGACACTTTATTCTCTCAATATTTAGACATTCAGTTAGACGGATGAACTCAGCTGGTTGGAAAGTGTATACAAATTGCCTGCTCTGTATATGCCTCATGTACTTACTGATAAAACACAGAATTGCTGGGGTTCCTCTCAACCGAGTTCATCCAACTGCTTGTCAGAAGAACATGGATGAGAAGGTGTCCGGCCAAGCTATTCCTTAGTTGTAGCACTGCAATCCTGGCGCGAGCCACACTAAATCCATGATTTACACTGATTAATACACTGAGGGGCTGTTGATCCTAACCATTCTCTCTGTGGCAGATTTCTGTACATCTGGTATGACACTCTCTTCTCTTAATAAACCTGAACAGAGGCTGGATGCTCTCTGCTGCTATCTGTACATTAAATCAGAAGGGCCTGTGCAGACTGGGGCTCGCCTGGCAACGGACTGGGGTCTCTGGAGCTCATAAAAATTCTGCTCCTGTGTGTTTATTCATTTGGAAATGACACAATATTTACCCCTGCATTTTATTGAAATACATCCTGCTGGAATTACGTTCCCAGTTCCTGAGGGGATCATGAGGATCAATAGCTGCAGACTAGAACTTCATCCCAAAATACAAATGCCAGACTGCAGGACACTCATCTCAGAGCATCAGATATTGCTGATCAAAACAACACAGGCAGCACTCCCCATGTCTCCCATCTGCGCTGTTAAGGTGTTTCACTGAGGAGCAAGTTTAAAGGTTTCTGAGTGCCAAGGGATTGCCTGTTTCCATAGGACAGGTAGCTATTGCAGGGCCAAAGTCCTGTGTTATTATAAAGCTTCTAGTTGCTCCTCCAGGCTGATCTCTCCAGCTTTATGAAGGAGACCTTCCTATGCTTTTCTYTGCTACACGGGTCCCAGAATGCACGTGTTAGCACTGCAGCATTTTATTTTCCCAAATCCCCATCATCAATTGTAAGAGCAGCAACATGATACTTCAATGAGGGGATTTATTCAACAACCTAAAAAGCCTCTTGCAGGGCCAGTGCCAGCATGAGTGCTTTGCAGGCGGGACAGCTGAAGCCCAAGAAGTAAAGCAACATGCCAGGATCACACGATGGAGTCAGACAGAGCAGATCTCCTGGTACGCAGCCTCCTGCTCTGAACGCTGGGCTTACAGCCTCAGTTCTTCCAGAGGACATCAGCTTCCACCCTACGCTTCACTCCATACTGCCCATCTTTGCCTTTAGAGTCACAATGGCCTGTCTTTACATCGCATCTAGAGTAGCAGATGTGATAGCTACTTAAAAAATACACAGTGTGCAAAATAAGCAACAACCGGGACCTGACAGCAGACAGGCACAACACAGCTAGTTCCGCAGACTGACGGCGAGATCTCCAACACGTACACCTCAAGGTACCATGCCTGCGTGCGTGCAGGCTCCGCTCAATTATCAACCACACCTCCAGTTGTGGGTTTTAAATTATCTGAGCAAAGGCCACGCCAGGACTTATTTTTAGTCTAATATTAAAAACTGGTCTGTCTGCATGGCCCTTGGTGGACTGACTTCTGTCTGTTCTACCCATGCTCTGGGCTGGCTGGACAACCTTCAACTCCAAACCAACAGCACCACGCTCATGTTTGTAGCATTGCTCCAGGAGAGCACAGTGCCTTCAGACTGGAGTGACCAGCGATTGACCAGCCAATTAATGTGCAGGTCTGCCATGGCCACCCAGTAAAAGCCATGCCAGACTGGACTTGAGACAAGGTTTGAAGGGATTGGCTGAACCTTAATTACATGGCACATCTTACTGTGGTATATGCTGAAGCTTCGATTCAACTAGATGTGACCAGATGTGACTTACAAACCACATCACAGTAAAGGCATCACTGAGCCATTGTAATCATGCAAGTCCACCAGGCCTATCTCACCTGGGAGAGAGAAAGTAAGGAAAACAATGCCAACACCCAGCCATGCTAAGCATTGGGGAAGGTATTAATGGGAGAGGGAGAGCCTGAATGAGTCTAAACCAACGAGTCTACAAACTTAGTCCAATGACATCACCAAGGTGACAGCTATGAAATCTGTGGACCCAAACTGGTGTGTGGAGAGTTAGACTTAATTGGAGAAAGAAGGGCTGTTTCACGAACCCTCCCACAGGGATCTCTAAAGGGACTTCAGGGAGGGTTTGTGATCCCCAGCAGTTGAAATAAAGGCCCCAAAAATCAATCCAGAGAGCCCAGCTTTCATTCACATTATCCCYCAATCCTCATGTTCCCAGCACAACTCAGCACTGCCTCTTCTGCTCTTTCTCCCTCTTTCATCTTCTCATCTGATCCCAAACCTGCTGCAGACCACCCGTAGAGTGAGATTAGACAGCCCAGCCAGTGCTGCCAGCCTATATAGGCCAGTAAAGTAAAGGCACTCAACCAGATTAGCTAGATAGTGTCCCAGACAAAAGGCATGAGCAGAGTCCAGGTGAGCAGCTGCCATGATCCACAGGTTGGTTTAGAGCATCTGTCCATCACTCGCAGATCCTCTCGTATCCTGACAGTATCCAAACCACACTTCCTCCACCCAGCCTGTATTCTCTTTTTGCCCTCAAGACTTTACCTGTTTGTTGAAGTCAAGGAAATACACTAGAGGAGAACTCAACAGCAGAAAACAAGCAAAAGGGATTACCTGACCTTTTCAGAGATTTCAAACATTATCTTACCTTTTACAAATGAAACTTTGATAAGATTTTACTATCTTTGTCCTGCATAAACCTTCCATCTCAGAATGCTCTACAGATTGCTCTGAACCTTCTTCCATTTTTGCCTCCACCAAAATGTTTCTAAACTTTGACACTGATTCCTATTCTGTTTACCAAGCAGGTCTGTAGCCACAGACTCCTGAACCTTGTTTAGCTGCTTCAAGCTGCACAGTGACAGGATCACATTACCATTTTGAGTTCTCTGGATGTTGAAATGAGCATAAAGGACCTTTCTCTCTGCATCAGGGCACATGATCAAGTTACCACATCCCTGCAAGTTCCTGCCTGCGAGCTGAGCCACTATGACCACACAACTGCACAATCTTAGCCTGTGACAAACACAAGACAACATGTCTTACTTAAGACTTTTTCACTATGGATAAGACTGCTGCAACTATCTCATGCTTACTGGGCTCAATAGGAAGACTTCTCGATAAGAGCAGTAGGCATGTCTTCTCTTTTGAGCCCCAGTGCTTTCTGAAGAAAGCATCTCTAGGGCTGATCTAGTCTCACAATGCTCAAACTGAAAAAAGCATATACTGAGAGGAAGGTGTAAGACTGTGGTACCATGTCAAAATATGCAGCGTCATGGAAAGACTTTCCCAGACACCAGATTTCCTTTCTGAATATGGCCCTCAGAGTCTAGCTTGACCATGTGGACCAAAGCTGGTGTTAAGATCGACACTACACACCTATGACCAGGCTAGCACTCACCATACTCCATGGTCCAGCTTGTTACATCTGCTGAATGGCTCTAGCTCATCTGAAGGTGTCCACACCACTGAATGAAGCTGAGTGGTACCCCATGCCATGCACATACCATGTAGTGGGGGCATCAGAAAACCCAACTCTTTGTGTGGCAGGTCCCAGTACTCACCCTGTGGATGGTTGCATCCACATGGGCTGGTCAAAGATGCAAGGCAGGTTTGAATCCAGACAGCTCTCAAAAGGCAGCGCTGTCAGATCCCAGATCTCCCAAGTGTGCTGTCTTTGTCCCAGATCCAGACTGGTATCAGGGTTGTCTCTACACCAGAAACACCATGAGATCCTTGGGTTTCTCCATACTGTCATGAGATCTGTGAGGCCCATACTAAACAGTGCCCCTGTCAAAGGGAACCAGAGGTCCTGCTCCAGCCAGCATGTAGGCAAGTGGAACAGCAGCTGGGGAAGAGATCCCATGCACATCATCGTAACAATGCAGATGTTTCCAAGAACCTATGGTACCAATCTGCCTCCGTGCACTCTGTGTCAGGGTGCCAGCTAGGCATGGGAAGGTGCTGAGATGGAAAGCAGTGGGTCAAAAAATATGCTTCCAGAGAAAAAAGTTACGCAAGAACGGAGACARAACACCTTGGAGACCTGGGCTGCATTTTGAGTGCTGTCTGGTGTGTAAACCTGTCTTGTGTCAAGGATGCAGCAGTGCTCAGAGGTCTGTCGCCAATGGAGAAGAGGAGGAGGAAGGTAGGGGTGACTCAGAATGTGGCAGGATTTCCTAGTAGCTACACTTAGAGGTGGTAAGAAAGGCTTTAACAGTGCTTCAAGGGGGAAATATGTGATATCCCACTCCTTTTCACAAGGCAGGGGTAGAAAGGAAGGCCAGACCATACAGGAAGGAACTGGGAACTTCAGGAAAAACACTAGTTAAAAACGTATACACCAGGAGCAACAGCGCTACAGGGGGTGAGGCACGTAGGGCTACACGGAGTGATGGGGTTTTATCCCCTTGCCCATAGGGACTGTCGGGGCTATGGGGAGAACACAGTGAGCTTCTTGAGGTGTAGGGTCTAACACCCTTGCCCAGCCTACCTGGTAAGATGCCTGCCTCGCACCATGGGCCAAACAGAAATGACCAAGCGCTGTGACCAAGCTGCCTGTGTGAGGCAGTCTCTCCTTTCCCAGGGAACTGCAGCTACCACCAAGTTTGCATGGTGCTTTCTCAACACGGTGTTTAAAATCCAGTGGATCATTTGCAACCTTTCAGTGAAACAATGAGAGGTGGGACAACCTACAGGTGTCAGACAAGCTTTTGAATACAGATATTTAAAAGAAATGCAAGAATTTTACAAGAATGAGATACTTGTCAGCTTTCCAGATAATCACACCTCACAACATCTTCATTACCTCCCCATATGTTATACACATGTGCAATTCTACGATAGATCATCAGTAACCATAAAAATTAGGGGGACTATGTGTTATTTAGGTAACAATTGAGAGAGATCATAAAAAAGGAATGTGAAGGAAAAAGTCAATTACAACTTCAACTCTGGAGATTTTACCATCTCTTCACATCATTAAGAAAAAAACAGACAGTCAAGGATGACGTTCCCACAGAGGAAAGAAGCTTTTCAAAAGGAGAAACTTCTGTGCAAGCCACACGGCATTTTGCCAGTTTCCTTTCTATTGTTGAAATTTGGCTTTTAGTGAAAATAGCATATATCTAATGCAATGCAAATATGTAGCATGGATCTATGCTGGTGAACACAAAGGAAAAATCCTGGGGAAGGATGGCATAGTCATTGCATTAATGGTGCTGCGTCTCAGCATGATGTCCCCAGTGCAGTGGAAGGCTAAGCAAACACAAGAGCAAATTTTAAGTGCAGTTTTCTAATCAGAAAAGCTTTTAAAGGATACCTGGCCAGTCCCTGCTGTGGCTGCAATCAGATTTCCTTTAAAATCATAAAAGATTGAGCTTTCCAAGGAGGAAACATCCCCATAAAATCTGCAAAGCAGAATTGCCAACAGAGAGGCGCGGCCAGCTGCACTGTCAGTTCTGGGCCTGAGCAGCTGGAATGGAAATATAGCACAGATCTCAAAACAACCGCCTGGTCCTCCACTCTCCGGGTGCCTGCTCATTTGGATGGGATCCTGGTGGGCTGTCCAGCGTGCTGACGCTGCCTGGGTGGTGCGGTGTCCCCCGGCGGGGAGAGACTCTCCGACACAGAAATAATGCCCTCCACCAGAAAGAGCTGAACCAACGGCCACGCACCTGGCTTCTAGATCTACACTTGTATACGTGCTTTGATTTGTATTTTTGTGTGGCCATTTTCTACTGCATTTGTGACAACTGAATAGGAGGGAATGCTAAAAAGCACTTCCACCACATTAAATCAAATTAAACATTTTGGGAAATCTGTTCTTGCTTTCTGGAGACTCAAGGAAAAATGTGATGGCAGGGTGCAGATGTATGTTCTGCAATTTTCTTATGACTTATGCTTAGAAGACTCACGTCCTTTTTCTTGTATTTCCTACAGCCTCTTTTTGTTTTCTCACCTATCCTTAAAAAAAAAACCCAAACCCAAAAACAAACCAACAAAAAAACCTGCTAAATCAAAGGCATAACAAGCACATCTTACAAGTATGAATAAACCTGTGTTTCGAATCGGAAGAGCTGGGAATGCTTAAAATCCAGCTGCAATTTTAAGTAGCATGTTCTTCAAGTTACCATTGCAATAGTTATCAACCTCTCCCTCTCTAAGATAGACACCAGCAATATAAATCATATTTTTTGAAAGATCTAGGGAAAGATCAGTGGCTTTGGGAGAAATCAAAGAGAAGTAGCGATTAAAGAAGATTCCAGGAGGCAATAAAGCATTTATGCAAAATGTCTCATAAAAACAAAACAAATAAGAGGAAAGAAGCTATATGGGGGGAGCGGGGGGAGAGGTACTTACACTCTTCTTCCATAACAACTATTTTAGTTTCTGAGGCTGGTAAGACTTGTGGTGCTTTCGTTGTTCCTGGGGAAATTAAGGTAAGAAAGTAGTGAACAAAATATCTGTTTTGAGCAGAGAAGAGTGGGCTTAGCTACTGYAGGGAGGAGAACAAGAGCAGGTGCTGCTGGGTGGCGCAGGCTGGGGGGCTGTCAACGTGTTAGTACTGGTTAGAGTACTCTCAGATGGGTAATRGGGTAACAGAGGCAGATAAACGAGTGCCCCTGCAGGGGACGGCACAGGGCACACCAGTCCCCTCGCTGTAAAGGATCTCATGCCATTAGGATCTCTGTCATGATAAAAAGGYAGAAATGGCTCAGGATTCACCCGACAGGTGATGAGCAAAACTGTGGGAGGTTTTCTTAGCCCTGACGGCCACGAGAGTGCAAAGATGGGATCACAGAACACGACAGGGAGAAAAATATGGAGTTTAAGAAAAGGTGAGATCATCTGAAGAGCCTCCATCCCACAAGTATGTGCAGTTCTGCAGCACAAAGTAATGCTTGTACAAGAGATGGAGGAACATGAAACAGATGAAGGCCATGGCCCAAGGCAATAAGGGAGCCAAGCACATGTAGCAATTTCCTCTTTATAAACCAGGATACTGGGAAAGTCCAAGGTCCACAGTCACCCGCTCTACTCAAGCCCGCTGGCAGCAACAGCCCCTTCTGGATCAAAGCCCCTCACCACCCTCTAGATGCACAAAGGAGAAAGCACCAGGAGCCTTCGCTGTGCGTGCAGCACCCTGTCAGAGATAGGGGGTGAGACCACCATGAAAAGGTAAAAGCAGAAAGAATTTTTTAGAAAAGTTTGATTTTTCCTGCAGTGTTTAGCAAAGGTGGCGGGGGGAGGGGTCAGTTACGGAGGTGTCTAGAAATTTTCTGAGGAAAAAAAGAGTCTGAAACAGTCACATCTCAGCTGTACCCTCATGCCCATGTGATACCAATATTAGACTTCTCAATAAAGAGAACTGGGAAATGGGATATTTTTCTAAGAAAGCATCTAATTTACCTCAAAGTAATAAAAATCTGAAAACAGCACCAAAGCACAATATGTTTTGGCTAAGCCCAGAAGCATTTCCTCAGAAATTGACGCCCTCCCAAAGCTTTTCAATGCAAAAGCATTTATTTCTGAGCTAGGGATTTGGTGGAAATACCAGAATTGCAGAGGAGAGATGAGGTGATGGGTTTGGCTGATGGACATTTTCTAAGTGACAAGGGGTCACCGCACTGCAGACACGCTCTTTCTAAAGAAAATCTCTCTTCAACGTGGTGGTTTCAGTGATTTGCAACAGATCTGYGTGGCTGAAAAGGTGCTCTTCTGAAACTGGTATAAACTGAAAAATGGTAGTGGAATAGAGCAAAGAGTACTTTGCAACGGCAATACTGCCTCATCAGGCTGAGAAATTTTTACCAGCAGAGACTGAATCTCAGACCTTCACATCCATGGGCCCGAGGGTCTCATGTGTGAGGTCCTTCTCTGCCAGCCAGGACTCAAGTGGGCTCAGGAGCCTCCATCTCTGGCCTCCACACCCCTGGAGGGGAATGGTGTGTTGGGCTGAGGACACCTCGCTCCTCCACGATGCTCATCTCAAGCCTCAACAGCTCAGGCCACCTCTTGCAATGCCACCTCTCTACAGGGGCACCCAGAGATGTCCCCAGACCTCGTCTCTCTGTATCACAAGATGCGGTGTTAGCTCAGGACTTTTTCCCAGTCCTGGATTCTCCCGCCTGTATCACAGAAACATTACAGGACCTCCAACAATACTGCTAAGTGTCAGGTAAGAAAGTGTAGTTCCAGCAGACCGTCCCAGAGCATCAGTCCCAGCCAGCCTGCCCGGGACAGGCAGATGCACCAGGTTCCCAGGGACAGGGCAGCAGTAAAGAAGCAGAATATAAAGCTGCAGAATATACAGAAACAGCAATAGCTGGAGTGAGCTTCTGGGAAAGAGGGGAAGGCTCCGAGGGCAGGCCAGCTCAGGCGTCTGCTCTGATTAATTGTTATGAACTGCTAGAACTTCACAGAGCACTGTGCTGAGACTTAGCCACAATAGGATCAGTGCTAAGGAGCCTGGAGAAGAATGCAGGCAGGGACAGAAGACAGCACACATGTGGATTCAGAGACAAGCAGATGCCCTGAGGAGTTTTCTACTGAAAGATATCACAGAAGGGAGCTTGCAGAAGTGAGGAAAGCTGTCAAGGTCCCAAGAAGGCCCAGCAGTAAGGAAAGAGGGAGACTCCAGGACAGCAAGTGCCTGGGCACAGATGAAGGCTGCTCGGCTCTGGGTAGCTCCAGGATGAAGTGAAAAAAGAGAGCAAAGGGGGTGACAGAGCTGCAAAATCCTACAGCGATCACCATCATCTTGTTTACCTTTGCAAGGGACCACAACTAGCATTCAACTGCCAGGTCCTGCCAGGTGACCTGCAAATAGCAGCAGCAAGGTGTGCATGCAGCTGAGAGTGGCAAGCCAAAGGCAGATTTGCAAGGCAGCTTAGAAAACGGATTCATCAAGGCACTGCCACAGCAGGGCACAGAAGGCAATCTGCTGGATCTGCAGCACCTTGCAGCCTGCAGCTCCCACGAGGAAAAGGTACAGGCCAGATCTTTGGGTCTCTTTGGTGGCTTTTCAGGTCTCAACACATTTCTGGGCAACTCAGGTGTGTCCTCATACCCCCTGTGACCTGGGTGAGAGCAACCACCTGTCCTTGCCAGACAGCATGCCTTCCTGCGGAGGAGGAGTTAAACCCTGACAAATGCTGCCCTTACCTGTGCATGCGGGAAGGGGCAGTTTGAAGTTGTAGTGGCCTGATGTGCATTTTTCTGGTGCCATAAGCAGCGCACAGGATCAGAGCCTTGCAGCGGGTGCTGCTCAATCACACTCTTCCTCTTGTGAAAGGGGATTGCTAGTGACTGGGAAGGGCGAGTGGAGGCGGCAGACAGGGCTCTGATGGCAGGCACATGCTGCCCGTGCATGTTGCACATGGGGAGGGGGGGTTGCACATGCAGCTCCCAGTCAAAACAGGAACAGTTTACATTGCAATGGGACGGCCAGAGCGTGAGTCAGAAAAAAAGGAGTGGCACTGCCTCAGTTAGCTTACTCTGGACACCTTTCCTATTGTGATCGGAAAGAAACACAGCAGAGCAGCAGGGCTAACTTCATAGAYGTGAAGCATGAAGGCATGAAGTCTGAGCATGGACGGCCTTTCTCCAGACTTTGCAAGCACTGGGTTTTTACAGGCAGAGTAACTGAGGGGGAGGCTATGTGATATTGCAGCTTCACAGAATAAAAGATTCAGGACTGCAAACACTGCTGAGGCAGAGGTTAATAGAGAAAATAATGCCAGAAAGCAACAGGAGAAAGCTACCTTCCTTCACATTTGACTAATGCTAGCAAGAGCACAACAGAGAAACTGGATCACACCAAAGGGCTGCAGAGCACAGAGCCCAGGCTCCCGCAGTGGCCCATTGTGAATGGCAGGAGGAAGAGCTTAGGAAACAGAGCTTGTACAGAGTCATCCCTCCCCTAGTCGCACCCTCCCGGCTTCTGGCAACCACTGTAGGGACTTTCTGAGCTGGAGGGTGCATCCAAACCATCATGTTAAGCAATATAATTATTATGACCAAGATAATAATAAAACCACCTAACCTCAGACTCCATCCGCTGAGCTCTAAGAGATGGAGCACACATTCTAGGATGAAAACCAGAAGCAACTTCACTCATCACAAAGCTATGGTTTAATTACTTGTCTTCTGGTGAGCTTTGCTTCTCAGAAATTCTTTAAAAAAAGAAAACATCAAGCCCACCAGCTTTCTTTCCTCCTTACCCCTTTTAAAAAAATACATAGACTGTAAGTTTATTTAAAATGTAAATTAACCACATTGCCAGTGACAGATAACAAAAAGATAAACATTTATGCTAAGCTGCATTTTTCTTATCTCCCAAGATTGTTTTACTCGATATCCTGAAAGCATGAAACAAAATACAAGACAGATCATGTGCAGAACCTCCCGCTTTCTGCTTGAATGGCAGACAGCTCAAGACATTTGCTGGCTTCTTCACTTACCACTTTTCACATTCAGGCTGCCTTTTGCGGTGTCTTTCCCTAAAATGTTCTCCGCTTCGCAGCTGTACTCCCCAGCATCTTCCAGCTTCACCTTGTTGAACTGCAGTCTGGAAATCTTTCTGTTGAAAAGTACAGCAGACATTTCTTACTCGATTGCTAACCATCCTCATGAATTGATAACCATTCCTGGCCCTGGTACGCTGCCTGATACATCACCCCTTCTTGAGAGGATGGGCTGCCTGACCTCACAAGCTGAATAGGCACTCAAGCCTGGTCAGGTTTCGGATGAGACCCTTCCCAGGAATCACAACCACCATGATTTCCTAAATGAACATCTCCCTCTGAACCCATCGTTCTTAGCATGTTGCCATGGTTTGGTCTGACACCTGCTCTCATTTGCACAGAAAGTCTTGCGAGGGGTTGAGCCCAGCATCCCAGCACACAGACTTTCTGCACTGGAGAAAAGCCACCTTACTGATGGACAGTGGGATCTGCCTGCGAGACAGAGATGTGGAGATGAGATGCATGTTCTGCACCTTTCTCAGCAAGGAGGCTGGGCAGCCTGGTGCTTCACCAGCTGCGTTCAGCAGTGCCACACGCTCAAACGCAAACACCCACGGGGCCAGGGGGAACTCATCCCTTTCCAGCCTGCAAACCAAAACCCTGTGGTTTGACCTAGACAGCTAGCTTGTAGCCAACAAACAGGGCAAGCGCTTTGTCTCCCCCAAATACACACACTCCAATGTACTACAAACACACGGGGCTGAACTGCACACAATCATCTTATCAGCCAGTGCCTAGAAAGAGCAGAAGACGATGTACGTGATGATTGCCCATGTCACCTAACAACCTGTGCTGTGTGCTTCATGGGAGAGGGAGCAGCTCTGTGGCAGAGCTCTGCAGTGCTACGGGGAAGACGAGCATCGCCTTTCCCACCGGCTATGACTGATGTCTCATTCCCTGGGATGTCTCTCTGACTAATAGGCAAAACCTTTTGTTGCGTATTAACAGAGATCTATAGGAGCCTTCAACACACACTGAATGCCACTCATGAGACCACAGTGGGACTCCCACATTAGGCCCTTTGTTTTACTACATTTCCTTCCATTTTAGCTATCTTATCAAAAACCACACTGTGTACTCTTCCCGTGAGAACATCTCTCTGCTTTCTACCCCAAGCTTTTATCTCAGGTCTGTGTCATACAGTCGCTTTATTTAGAGACTTGGAAACACTGCCAGCTTTAGAAAGAGGTCCCAGTGGCCTGTGTCGCTGAAGGCAAATAAAATTCCTTTTATGTGGAAAATAATCATTAGCTTTGGACATATTTGCAGTGTTACATGTGTCATCTGAGAAGGACTTTTCTCTGGGCTGTGCAAATCATCGTCCATAGGAAGTCCTTCACAGAAGCAGACTGGCATCTTTTTAACACCCTGACATGCTGTTCTACTGGGAGGCACGGCGCAAGGACACAGCATGAACATCTCACTAGTTATATTAGTAAATTAAAAGCACTTGGAGACAACTTGGTACAGCTCCCAGGATACAGGCACTGCCCTGTTTTACAGGATGCGGTCAAGTGTTCTGTTGCACGAGTTTAGGCCCCATGTGGAGCAATTTTTAAATGAATGTTGACAGTATGCAAAGATCTCTTGAATCCCTCTAATCCTAGGTCTCCCCTAATCCACTGTGCAAAGCCAGTTATTTGGGCCAAGATGTTCCAACGTGGGTGCCTAAACAAGCAGGCTGATTCAGAGTGGTGCAAAGCTGCCTTGACTCCCAGTGCTGTACACTTCTTTGAATTTTCTCTAGTCTCTTAGAGCAACCTGTGACAGTCCTGGGCATCGTGGTCCTCACTGCTGTGATGCCTTAGGAGTCAAGCAGCACTCAAGAGACAGCAAAGCATTTAAGGGCCTTCAGGGCCTGTTGCTGCCCAGTGGCGGCTGGGTTCTGCATCTTGCTGGGGAGGTACGATGGGCGCCTGATGAAGGGGTTGGCTCTGTTGGGCTGTAGTGCCCAGTCCAGGACCACGTTCCCCACTCCCTCCACAGAGGCAGGTGTAGGAACACTCGGCAACGGGGCGAGGTGGGCTCCTGGTACTACCGCATGCAACTCCAACAAGACTGCCCCCAGCACAGCACAGCCATTACTTTCTCTCAGCTGTCTCAATCCTCACTGACAGAATACACCAYTTGGTTTATAAACCACCCCTATGACAGGCTTGTAGCTATTGCTGCAATGCAGAGTGAGAAGGCAGGCAGCACGTGTTGAAAGCAGCTTGGAAGAGCGAGGCTCTAACTCAAAGTCCTGTAGAAAACACCACCCTCGCACACCAGCATGCTGAGGCTATCTGCCAGTGCAGAGCTGAAAGCATTAATGAACATGCTGCCTTCAGCTGCCGGAGGACAGATATTCTAATGATAACTGGCTGCATTGCAATCTCATATGCACAGCATGTTTCACCGTGTGCAGTAACTGGAAAAATCCACTACAGCATTAGAGTATCACCTGTGTACGTGATCTTTACAGATAAAGAGTTTTAAGTCCCAAAGATACAAATTAGTAAGCTATTAGTGCCACAAAAGGCTAATGAAAGGGGGCACACTTGACAGATTCATCTCCAAGAACAGGATGAGAGACATTTGGTCTTTTACCTGGAACTGGAGAGGAATGTGAGCAGAATAAAAAGCAATGATGGCATTTATAGCATATCAGTATCAAGGTGAAACCAAAGAGGATTATTTTGCTTTAATGCACAAGACTGTTGTACTGTTAAAAGAGCTTATTTTTATTTTCCATCACAGTTTGTTGAAATTCTCCTGGATTGTAAGATCCCCTTGAAAAATCAAGAGCTTTTTCTTGCTTTTCATACCCCAGACCAATGGTGTGGCTACTCTTAGTCTCCATGCTGTGCAGTATAATGTCAGGTAACAGACTTGGGGGAGAGAGATGAAGGGTACAGACGAGGATCAGTTTTAATGTGGAGCATAGCCACAGTAAAGAGAATTTCCCTATTCCAGGAAGCACTGAAACAGCCAGAGAGACACCTTGTTTCACAGCATTAGTCATGCGCCTTTTAATTCACATGGATAATGCCTGTGCACTGGAGGAACTGAACTGAAGGATGTAAAAGAGACTAGACCTTGCTTGATCTGTGTGTGGCAAAGACAAAGATGACCTGTCTGTCCCTGTTCTATTTTACTATCTCCAAGTGCTACTGAAATACCTCAAAACTGCCTAGCAAATTGGTTTTTCAAGTTTGTGTTCTTCCTCCTGCTGCCCCCAAGGGCAGGTACTTTGTTCACTTGAGGGCTGAGGCGTGTTTTTACAGAAATACCAAGTAGTAGCATACAAGGAATTATGTTGTGCACAGGAGTTTTGTATCAAGTCCCCTGCTGCCCTTCTGGGCAGCGTGTCTCTTGGGGACGCCAGCCCCTGGGAAAGCCCTACTGTGTGTGTTCACAAGGGTGCCTGGCTGCCAGACGATGCCATTCTTCTGGAGGAAGGCGCTGCCCCGGGCTGTTTGTTCAGTGAAAGGGCCAGGGTCACTGACAGATCCCATCTTTTCACTGCAGTACAACTCTGTTGACATTTCTTTACTCCAGGGGAAAATCTGCCTCATTGTCTTTTCTGACCCTCAGCACATATGACTTAGCCACGCACTAATTATCTCCTGTAGTGCCAGTGGAGGAATAAGCCATGGGGAATATGTTGTCTGCAAGCTCTGGGGGATAGGATTCACAAGGAGACCTTCAGCTTGGCCAGAAGAAGATCCCCCAAAATACCTTTCTGGCCAAGAGAAAGGAGTCCCCCAGAGGGCAGTTTGGAGCGATGAGTAAATCACCCTCTGCAGTGCCAATCTCCAGACTACAATGGGAAACAGGGAGATCAGCCCTTGGCCGGGACCTACACAAAGATCCTGGCAAATTCTGGCAGGGAAGGGTGGCCTCATCTGCTGTAATTTAGACATCTCAGAGTTAGACATCTAAATGTGAGCTTGGGCCCTGAGGCCTCCAGTATAGTCAGAGGAAAAGAAACAGGCACTTCATCTCAGCCAAGGAGGAACTTTTCATGACAGGAGTCATGTTCCCACCAGCACTTTGGTCAAGCTTGAATCATTTTTCTCCTCTTCCCTACTGCCAAGTGGAAATGAGACCGTCTTCCCAGGTCATCTCCTCGCAAAGCCATTCATCTCAGAGCGTGCGAGCAGGAGAGCAGCTGCCACGAGCTGCCTCCGAGACACCTACGTTTCACTGAGGACTCAGTATTCCCTATGTGAGTTCAGCMGCTTCTGCATCGTTCAGGACAAAAATAGCTCTAGGATTACTACTGTTGTAGTATTTTGRTAGTCTTCTAAAAATAGGGTAGCTAACACATAAGTAATAAAGAAGTCAAGGAATTAGCTGATGAAGAGAATTTGAAGACTACACCATATGTGGCCCCTAAATTGTCAATGAAGAACACTGCACATAGTAAACACACCTGAGATCCTAGAAAAAGGAAATTCCCAAATATGACCCTTGCAAAGGACACACTGAATACACTGCTGTGGTTACCTATTAACTCCATTCCTCTCTGTTTGCACAGACAGCTGGTGGCAGGAAGCATACCAATACTGCAGAGAGCAGAAAGGCCAGAAATTGCTGTAATGTGTACTGCTTACACTCCTTCCAAAGATTTAATTGGTGCCTATATGCTGTCCTGGCTCTCTGCACGGGGGTGCATTTGCCCTGAGAGAGCAGGTTAATGATTGGCAAGATTCAGAATATCCAATTCTTCAGCTTACAGTCAAGAACTGTTGTCCAGCAACTGTCGAACACCAGGCAGCCCCACTGGCTGGAGCAGGGGCTCTCAGTGCCTTGGCCTCGGGGAACACATCCATCTTCCCCAGCACACAGTGGGATAAAATCGGGTAGAAGAGATCACTGCAATGCAAAGCAGAGTGGGGATGGTGGCAAAGCACCTCTGTCCGGCAGGGCAGAAGTGGCAGCCAGGAGCATCCTCTCCCCTGCACAGCCAGATGGAAACCACCCCAATCTCTTCCCTGGCCTTCAGTTACAGAGCAGCTCAACAGGGCTGGGCAAGCCGGCTGTGCCTTGCAGTGCTTGAGAAAAACAAGTGGCCCTATGCTGGCTGCTATGCACTCTAGGGCATGATTTGGCTAGCTCAGGATTAGCTACTGAAACAGCAAATGGGAAAGGGGAAGAAAAATGCCCTCAAGCAAAGCAATCAAATAAGAGGGGTAAGGACAGGAAGGTTCAGACTTTTCAGCTCAGCCATCATCCCTTCTGCAGTGGGCGAAGTCCTCCTTCCTCCTCCCCTCACACCATCATCTGCCCCACTCAGTGTTTGACCTGCTGGGACTGTGGGAGAAGCAGGTGTGGGAGACAGCTAATGTCCTTGCAGGTGCCCAGGACAGGACCAACCATCCCCTGACCCCCTCTGCTTGCTCTCTCCTACCCCTGTCCCCCAACGTTAAAGTGCTCTTCTAACCTGAAAAGCAGATTTGCCCCTTCTCTGCTCAGCAGTGCTGTTGTCTCTCTGTGCCCAGGCTTGGGACAGGCTGATTTTAAAAGGAAGACTTGACCAGTCCTCACTCTGCAGAGCTGACACTGACACTGGTCTCAGAGTGAGAGCTGGAGTCCCTTCTGGGTCACGCAGCGTCAACAAAAGGGGCAAAGATCGATAAGTACGCTCCAAAGAGCAGGGTCACTTGTGCAACCTCCCTCCATCCTCAAATTCAGCCTGGGACCGCATCGCTGAGTTGCCACAGATGTTCCCGCAATGGGAAAGGTGCAGGGCAACAGAGACAGCGAAATGCAACCACACACCGGTCCCTGGAGTGGACTTTGTGGCCGCTCTGTTGAGAGGCAAACCCCTGCGTGCTGCTGCTCTTTGTGCCAGGCACAAAAAAAGCTGTGTGGCAGCTGCCAGGGGGTGAAATCAATAAATATGTAAAAGCTGAGTTTTGGGTTAAGGCTGATGCACAGACCCAATGTCAGTGGAGGGTCATTGGTATTACTTGTCCTGGAATTCGAGGCAATTGATCCATCCCACGAATGCTTCCTCCAACCCCCAGGATTTGAATTTCTTTGAGAAAATGTAGATCCTGGAGCAGTACTCTGAGGCCAGCTCAGAGCAGGTTCTTTCCCTGCTTACTGTGATATCTCACAGGAGCACGCTAGCAGGCTCCCAAGAGCCAGGGACCTCCCAGCACCAAATGCGGAACAGATACCTCCCTGTCCCAAAGAGCGTATGACCTCAATACAGAGACGAGACACCCCTGGTAGGTGTGCAGCCATGACAGTGTGCAGGTCTCACTATCTCAGCAACCAAACCACAAGCTCATTCTGTAGCAGGGAGGGGAAGAGAGGGTCAGTGCTGCTGAGGAGAAGGCACAGAGGTCCTAGTTTGGAAGCGTATCACATATTAGATGGAGGCTGATATGCTGGGCAAATCAGAGGCAGCGCCAAAACTTCAGGGATTGCCAGAAGTTGGGGAGGAAGGTCTGAGAGGGCCTTTAAAGCAAACCCAGTTAGTTTTAAAGAGTCAGGGGAGGAGGAGAGGGAGGTGCCATACTAAAAGCAGCTGTCTAGGGGAGAGCCCTGTGCAGACCGCAGGAATGGAGATGAGCAGAGCCAGGCTGCAAATACTCAGATCAGGAAAAAGCATTTGTGGGAACAGAGGTCATGGGAAAGGGATGGCACCTTCAGATGGACAGAGAACTACCCCTCCAAAACCTCTACAAAACCTATCACCATGGTGGTACACAGGGTTGTGCAAGAGATTCAGTTACAGTTTTGGGGCTCCTTTCTGAACCTGAAGCCTTTGGGATGCATGTCATTCTTTTCTTCCTAAGTCATTTTTCTGCAACTGGTATGTGTCACAGATCCTCACCAGTGCCTGATCCATGAAGTATAAGGGGGACCTGGCAAATTCATGCCTCTAGGTATATAGTGTGCTGTCCCAGATGAACTGCCTGCAGCCTCAGCCCTCACCCCAGCCCTCCTCCCCCAAGGCAAAGCATTTTAACTTAAACTGGATGAATGGGATTTCAGCTGATGTCTCAATGAGTGCTTCAACCTAATCTGTGACATTTTGCAACCGCAGTGGGCTAAGGTCTGTAGGGAGAGATTTTTTTTTTTTAAGCAGCCAACATCACTGGAAAAACCACACAAAATTTCAGGCACATAAAGCTCCTTCCACCTCTAAGTTTGCACACACCATCAGTTGAAGCAGCCCAGCATCTGACCGTAACTTGTTAGCCACTATAACTCTGTCAAGTTTGATTAAATGCCCATTCCCTGAATCTCTTAGGAGCCCCAACTTGCAAAGTTTGTGGATTGTTCTAGCTCAAGACCCAACTGCTTCTCCTTTCAGTTCTCAAATTCCCTGGTTCAGTCCCAGGTGCGTTGGCCAAGATGATGTCCATCATGTCCTTTAAAACAACAAACAGACAAACAAAGGAGATGCTCTCCTTCACACCCCGCTCCAATAAAGTGCCTTCAGCAGCTAAAACCAAATCCCAAATATCGGAGACTTATAATGAGAGTTAGCAAGGCAGAAGCTCCCCTGGTGATTATAACAACACCGGTGCTTGAGAAGAGTCTTAGCTTCAAGGCATCTGGAATTGCTCTTGCAAGATCCATTGTCAAATGAGCTTTTTCCTTTGTTTAAAAATGTCAGCCTGAAGACCCCTGCCAGAGTGGTGGTATAGCCTGCTTGGGTTCACTCTGGCTCCCACAAGGCTTCAACAGTTCTCTTTGCCCCTCCTTGTCTCCAGGCTTAATTAGGAAATCATTTCTCTGTATTGGCACTCTCTTTCCCCTGCTGCTTTGGCATTATTATTTTTTTTTGCCTTCATTCCAGAGGAGTGAGCTGTACAGGGAAGACCACAGCCCCATTCATTGTGGGTGGGGAATAATCTACAGCAGGGAGCTCTACAAGGAAGACCCCAGCAATGAATCTGCCCCAACTAGCATTGCCTGAGGGACTACTGTACAGAAACAGGAGAGGAGGGTATCCCTTGGCTCCACTTACAGGCTAACAATAGGGATTCCTGGTGATACTGAAAGTAGGACACTACTCCCAAGGGATGTCATATGGTCAGCCTGTCCCAAACTGAACTGCCAACCCTCTCCAATCTAATGATACGCCTACTTCATCACCCCAGCAATCTCCCTTGGTAAAAGAGCACACAAAGAGAAGAGGCTGTAAGGACAGCCACAGCTAGGAGACTACCAGGCTCCTGGACCCCCTCTGACTCCAGCTGAAGATCTGCGTGCCTCAGGGCTGAGCCCTGAGCACAGCCTGAAGTGGAGTAGGTTCTCTACACCTCCACAAACAGAAACTCCCTTGGCTTTCTCCACAATTGGCATTTGACCATTTACCAGGACAGCCAGAGAGTCAAAACCCAACCTTAACTTCCTGGGAGCCAGCGGCCTCAATCAGATCTCAGACGCACTCAGCAGAAAATGGTATCACTTTGGCAGCTCAGAGGGAGAGCCACTCACTATGCTGTACTTCCACTACTGCATGCAATTCTTTCTGGGTAATTTCTCTAGGTTCCCCATCAACTGTGTTTTATTTAAATTGAGCCGGAGATAAAATTCCAGCCAATAATTTCTTCCACCTTAAAGAGAAGTTTCCTCTTCGTGCAAGCCAGGCTTGCCCCAGCCTGTTACTAATTACAGATGGAACGCGCAGTTCAGAAAGGAGTAATCAGAATTGTTCCCCTCCCTCCAGCAAATACCCATTGAAAAAAAACAACTCCTTTGCCTGATGGCACCAGAAGTTTTGCCGGTAAGTTTAAAAAACAAGAGGGAAGATGAGTGATGGAAAAGCTGAAGAGCTGACATGCAGTTAACTGCTCCTCTCCTCCTTACAACATATACTTCCCTTATTTTCAAAGAGATCTCCTACTCTAGGAAGGCCAGTGGGATCAGATGAAAACTTGATCACAAAAAAAAGGGCTTCAGTAACGCTTTCTAGTTAGAGATCTCAAGGCTCTTTAAACACACAGGGAGGAAAGCCAGGCACAGAGCGGTAGAGGAATGAGTCACAGAGCGCAACCATGTTCTTCTTGTCTCCCATCCTAATCCTCTGCATGTTGTCTAAGAACCGCAGAGTTGCAGACAAAGAGTCTGACGCAGAGCTGTGCCCAGCTCTGCCGGGGACTCACAGGGCCAAGGGAAACACTATGGACAACACTTCTACATCCTGGCAGGGCTCATTTTGCCTGGCTCCAGCAGACAACTCTATTAGGTCTTTGGATCAAACTTTTAAAGAAATGATCCTGTGCACCTGGCCAGGTGCTGCATAGTCCGTGAAGGTTTTTGCCTTGTGTACTTTCTCTATGAAAGTCCCTCCCGGCTGCTCTATTTCTAGCTCTCTGGAAACAGCACTCTATGCTGAACTGAAAGGAAGAGCACAGGATTATCTGGAGACCAGTGTTATCTCTAAGTGGAGCCAGATGTATAAACCCCATTATTCTTGAATTAATCACCATAGAGTAAGACTTCCTTTCTGAGCTTTACAGTTTAGGATGCTTATCCTTCCTTGGAGTACCCTCCTAACATGCTCGAAGTAATGATGTACACCCATATCCCATGTCCAGTTTTGGGTCCCTCTACTAAACTCAGCCCCACTAGCTACTTAATGGAGATATGCAAAGTCATGAGGGCTCCCTCAATCCTCAGCCTGCATGCACAGAGCAATTTTTAATGTTTATTGCATGCAGACAAGACCAGAAGGAGGAAGGTCCAATGCCAGTGAGCACTCTGCCCTCGAGGTGTTTTCAAGCACTGAGACCTAGCAAACCCAGTGGAGAAGAGAGCCTGAAAGCTGAGGATGCCAGACCGGGCGGGACAGATCTGCCTGGAGAAGTGTTCCTGCACTGCTGACTGCTCAACAAGGGGCAAATGGTCAAGGGGTTATTGTCTCAGAGCTGTCCCAGCTCGACAGCTGCTTGAGTCTAGTCTCCGTAGCCAGGCCCCAGCCCCAGGCAGGCAACCTCTCCACTTAATGGCATGTTTTAATGGCAGCAGGGGGCAGAAGCAGGGATGGGAAGTGATTCTGGGGGCAGATCAGCGGGGGATGCTTTGGGCTCACACCTTTGCTGCTGAGGGAGCCTCAGACACTGGAGGAGGCAGGTGCTCAACTTTCTTTAAAATGTTTATCCTTGGGCTTATTTTGCCAGCAGGAAGCACTTCTAGCACGCACATGTCTTTGGCCTGTCACTGGCAGGCTGTGAGCCAACGTGTTGCCATGGAAACTGGTAAATGCAAAATTATGACTTGACAGCAGTGTCCTGAGGAAAGAGGATCAACCTTCTTCCATATGTTTATGTCCCTGACCCAGGGAGTGCGTGCCCACCCTGCACCGCTGTGGGTGGGATGCCATCCTGTCACAGCTTCGTGCTGGACACGGGATGCCAGGAGGCAAGGAAGGACTATGATCTCTGGGAGCACAGCAGGGAAATGCTGCAAGAGGCGCTTCTTGCCATGGCCAGAATCCCTCCCCAGAAAGTTTTGCTGGGTGTTTGGTCTGGGGCTGATTGCTCTCTAGCTCTGGGGGAAATAGCTCCCCAACATCCCTACGAGACCCCAGTGCCAGCAAGCTTGGGGTCCCACAAGCTGCCTGCCCACAGGGATGCRGTGTCCACATGGGGTGTACCGGCAGGCTTCCCACGCCTGGCTGCAGCGGGTGGTGCAGACATTCCTCCAGGGCATCCCAGCTCCAGTACCCATCGGTAAACAACTGAGGCCATGAGGCTGGCATGGGCCACAGAAATAGAGGGCAACAGAGCACAGAGGCAGGCACAGTTCTGCCCTACCTCTGCTGCCTGCAAGCCCTGACAGCCCTTCCTGAGCAGACAGCACCACTAGACACGAGCCAGTTATCCTGGATGCACTGGTGTTTCTAGCCTAAGCCTTCCACCTCTCTACCTCATCCCAAAACAGCCATGGATCCTACAGTTATTACGAAGGAGGTCAACCATTTTGGGTGTGAGACTTTGAAATCAAAACCAACAGGACTGAAATTAAATTAGGCAATTGGCAATGACCCATTCGAGCACTAACTGATTTTTCTAACTGATTTTTTAGTGCTTCTAATTTTAAAAATTAATACTCTATCAGGTCCATAATGAGAAGAGGTGAGCTATTTTTCACACACTCAGACATAACGTATGTTAGCAAAGAATTAGTTTCAAGTTTCCCAAGGGGTCGGGCAGTTGCAAGCGGACTTTGTTGCTGGCTAGGTCAGGATATATGAATGTAAGCATAGTCACAATTACGGAATAATTTTAAGATACATCATATGTAAATATTTGGCCTTGAAAAATATCAACATGGATCCATTTAAATCAATTCCCAGTGAGAACCCCTTAGCTTAGTCACTGGGGCCTATTTCTCATGGTGTTTTTGCACTGCCTGAATAAGGTGGTCCCTAGGATGACACTGAGAGCAGCTGCCCGAGAGCTTCGCTGTGTGGGGAGTTTGGGGCAGCCACGATGGAGCTTGTCCTGGGTGCAGCCACGCAAGGTCTTGCGTGAGACAGGGCCTCGGTGGGTGACTATGGTCCCTAATCGGACAGTATCGTGATGCGCTCTTGCATCCTTGCAGTTGCCTTAGATGCTTTCAAGGCCACCTAAATTCAGGAGAGAACAGAGGGACTCGTCCCACATTTATGCAGGCCCACTGTTGGCTGGTGGGGTGACTACTGCTGAGTTTGGACAGCTTCTGCATTCAAACCCCTAATCACAAAGCAGGATTCACCCCAGATAACCTGAGCTGCCTACAACCAGTCTACAGCTAGCAGGGAAAGAGTTATCTCCCCAGGTCACTTGACACCCATCTCAGATACCCAGTGACACAGTTACCCAAGGAGAGCCCCATCTACAAACCCAGCACCTATCCTGTGTGCACCTTGCTCCTCTCTCTCCACTACTCTTTGAGGAAACTGGGAATCTTGCTCACTCTCCGGGGCATGGTAAATGGGCTGTGCATGGTCCTGTGACTCCAAGGAAGCATCTCAGTATCGCTCAGCAGTGACTTGCAGAGCACAGCAACCACTTCTAGCCAGACGGTCCCCCAGACCCAGACACTCAGCGTTAGTGAGCAGAGGCAGAGCAGCCCCGTAGCATACTTACTTCCCATTCCCATACTTGATCCGGATGTCTTTGCTCTTCTTCAGCTCTTTGCCATCTTTAAACCATTTGTAGGACGGCTGAGGGTTTCCAGCAGTCGCCTCACATTTCAGTGAAATCTTTTCACCGACATGAACATTTGGGCTTTTCAGTTTCTTCAGTTTGGGAGGGACAGCTACAAAAAGAGAAACCAGACAATGTGAGCCTTTCAGAGGCTGTGCACAAGCCATGTGAAGCCCACCAAGCCCCCTCCCCTGGGAAAAGCGCTTGCTGCCCCCGCTGCCACATGATGGCTGGAGAGGGGCTGCGCGCCAGCTCGGCTCCCTGGGTTTTACCAGCACACAGGCAGGGAAGGAGCATGGAGTCAGAAACATCCAGGTGGGGAACAGAGGGAGCCCCCGGCTCTGGCTCGCTCTTTTCTCCACTCCACGTGGCCAGGCTCGACTGCTCCACAGCTGCCCTTACCCACGCAGGCAGGACCTGTGTGTCTCCTGCTAGCACAGGGGTTTGCTCTGCTCTCCAGGCTCTCCCACCAGGCCAGAGCTAGGGATGCAGGAGCTCAGGCTCTTCAGAGACTATTTTTCCCTGCATCCTGTCATTGCTGCCGATGATTACCAACACCTACATGACCTCTGCCGCTGCCGATGGGCATGCTGCCAATCCCACAGCACCACCAACCACAGCCGGAGCGTTTTGCTTCAGAAGGAGCAGAAGCAGGTCACAGGGAGTGGTCCCCTGTCCCCCAGCAGTGTGTGCCACAGATGCTCTGTGCCTGCTGCCAAGACGGACGCTCATTTGGCACAACAGCATCAGCAGCAGAGCAACAGCTACTGAGACGGGCTGCAATGCAAACCTGGACATATAAAGGATCAGAAGGAGAGGGACAGCTATTCTTCAGGTTGCAGTTAGAAAAGTGAAAGAATAAAGCTATTTAAAATGGTCTTAGGACCTGCAATGTCAGGCTGGCCAGCAGCATTTCCAATCTGAAGCCTGGGTCTGCACGTGAGCTTTCCTGGGTGTTTGAGAGAGGTGATTTTACCATGCACCTGGAACATCAGGCAGAGAGGGAGGCTTCTTATCAATCTCTGCCAGGCTTTATATTAAACCTGACAAGAAAGGATTAGCATGCTTGCAATTTTTCTTTCAACTGACAGCTCTGCACTCTTCTAGATCCCTTTTTCATTCTCAGTGTTAACCTTAAAAAAGAAAATAGCAAGTTGCTAGTTTTGCCTTAAGAATATTGGTAACAATGGTTTCCACTTGTCTAAGATGTGTTACAGATAAAGTATTATTTCCTCTGTCTAATACGCACAAGCCATCTTTTAATTGCCTAGTGCATTCTGATCTTGCGATACGGAAGAGCAATCAAAGGAGAAGGAACTGGATGGGTTTCATTAGAGCAATTTATAGACCTTTGTATGTCTCTACTCATTCTTCGTGCCAAGCTAAGTTATCATAGGTTGGTTTTATTTAAAGACTGTTTTCACTGGAAGTGATCTTATACAAAATAAAAAGCACAGCAATCATCAGGCATATGGTCCCCTGGTAGGAAGCTCTGAGGACTCTCATATTCCTCTGTTTTATGTGTGAGAGCATGAGAAGCTAAATTGTCCTTAATCGAAAAGATACAAACATGGACAGAAATGGAACAGTTCAGAGTAACACAAACTGGCTGGGCAAAGCTCACAGTGACTGAAAGGCAAACCCAGAGACGTCTGCGACCGTGAGAGGAGAGGTGCCTGGCAGCACGTGGGTGGGTAATGCAGCAGGTCTGGTCCCAAGCACGCCAGACCTTCTGCTGACTCAGAGCTGCACAGCTACACTGGCGCCAAGGCACAGAAGCAAAGGAAACATGTTTAGCACACCAAGGAAAAAAGAATAAACCCACCAAATATTCTTCCTGACTGTTATCTTTGCACACCCAAGTCTGCTGCAGGCTCCCTAGAAACCTGTGCCAGAGGCAACAGGATGGGAAGGGCTGCACATGTGCTAATGGGGTAGGGACAGCACAAAAAACGGCTTGGACAGCTGCAGGCAATTGCTTCAGGCTGCACACTGATGTCTTGCACTGCTTCCCAGGTCACTGGGCTTTGGCACAGGCAGAGAGACTTCTGAACAAAAACGATCTCAGCTTTCCCCAAATTTCAGGAGTTCTGTGAAAATCCAAGGTGTCCTGGGTTTTGTGAAGCCAATATCCCTGATCCTTGCCTGGAAATGGGTCACGCAGAAGAGCAGGAAGGCAATGAATGGAGAAGAGAGCTTGTCTCTTCTCAGAACACTGTGCACGGAGAGCCAGGAAGGTAAACAGGACCTTGCTTTTATAGGGGTCATTTTGGGGAATAGAGAAATAGACTCTGTCAAATATTTATTCTGTCTGAATGTGTGTGTCGGTTGGCTCCTATTGTACACTGAGGTCACCCTGTACCATGCCAACAGTATACATATGCCTTAAATACTGGGAAGGTCCTGACCTTGGCATTGGTGCATCTGCTTCATATTATTTCCAGGCTTGCGGTCTGCAGAATTATGAAGCAGGCAGCGTGGCCTGGGAGAAAGATGTGTCAGCCCTGCCCCTCTCCCCAGAAAATGCTGGCAAGAGCAGAGCAAAACCCAGAAACCTGGAGACTGTTGAACAAGAGGGCCAAGGACAAGCAAGAAACCTTCCAAGATCTCTATTCCCCGGTTCCTCCCCACCAACATGAATCACATCTCATGCAAACCTATGCACCTCTTGCACCTTGTGCTCTTGGCCACCAGTGATATGTTACATGACATTCCTAAATAGGCAAGTCCAAAGAGACATATGCCAAGCGCGGCAGAGGTGGAGCTGACACTCACACAGAGCTGGGGCTCTGCTTTCACCGCACCCCTCCAGCAGAGAGTCCTGGCCAGAAACAGGGAGGAGAACATGTTTCTTCCCCAGATTGCATGTCTTCGACTGTCTTACTACAGGAGGGAAAGGGACTGTGCATTCAGCTCACAAGCCACACTTCACGGACTGTAATTCCCCGGTTGAATCAGGCAGGCCAGTGAAAGGGGTATCCAATCCAGAAATATTTTGGACTGTGTCCGGGAAATGCGCTGGGCACAAAGAAACAGAGCTGTGCTCCCTGACGCCCAGCACATCTGTGCGCCTTACTGCTACACTACAAGTGTGGCTTGTGTTTGGACAGCAGCATGGGAAGAGCAGGCAGAGCCCCAAGCCTGGGGATGCAGCATCCAGAGCCATGCAYAGGCTGCTCCAGTTGAAAGGGAAGCCCAGCCTTGGTCTCTTGGAAGGGCTGCTCTGGGCTGGAAAGTCTCTCTTCATAATTCCTGCATCTTTTAGGAAAACACAGAAATCCTCATTTAGAGCCATTAACTGCTGATGAGTCTGCTTAATGCCAGCCAAAGACCTTCCACTGTTTTTTATTCATATTGTTTAAACTGCAGCCCTTATTCCTAGCCTGAATTTCTCTAACTTTGGCTTCCAGCCAAGAGATCTCTCTGCCTTTCTCTGGTAAATTTGAATCCCATCTAGCAACCAGAAACCTATTCCCTTTTTAGGTACTTGTAAACTGTGAATGAATCACCTTTCAACCTTCTCCAGCAGTAAACTAAAGTAGCTTGAGAGACCAAAGCAGCACACAAAGTGCTAATACTGGAGTATGTCAAAGACAAAATTTTACATTTTGGTTCATTTTCAGCTTCAACATCAACCCATTTCCTATCTCTGCCCTGTCCAAATCACAGAGTTGCAGCTCAGAAAGTCACGAGCTTGGTTCAAACAGATGTGAGGATTTTAAAAGTGCCCCCTTTCTTTAGTGCTCTGAACGTTTTGGGTCATTTTAATCTCCTCCCTGTTTGGTACTTTTTCAAACACGTTGGGAAAACAAAGTCACTAGATTCATACACATCAAGATAACATACTATCCCCGGCAAACAGTCTCAGATGTAGGGGGTCCAGTCCAATTTCCCCATGTTTCCACCAGCTCCTGGCTTCCCAGCCTCCTCCGCACAGGTTACTGCTGCTCAGATGTGGCCAGTACAGCTTTTGTGAGAGTCAAAACACTGAACCAGGGCCACCCAAGTCACCCCATCACCCTGACGCAGGCTGAGCTGAAGCTGCCATTTCAGCTCCTCATCATCTGAATCTCATGGCTCTGGTCTGCCAGCTTGTGGTCTCCTCCACAGCTAGTTTAGCAACACATACCGCTCAGCCACCATTGCCGCTGGGTTCACGAAAATGGGGAGGAGGTTTCTGGCTGTGCTTGTCAGGCTGAGGCTACAGGTAGCTTCAGGCAATCATTTAGGATCCGTATCTCTGGTCACCTTGCAATCCTGTCAACCCCTCCTCTATCCGAATTCCAGTCTCCTCTCCATGGGGATAAAGAACCACCAGCCTCACAAAGCCTGAGGTGTTGGACAGAAGAGGCAGCTGCACTCCAGACAATTTTTCTAGCAGACAACCACGTCAAGGGTATGCCGTGCTGCAGAAAGGAAGGTTTAATCCTGGTAGAGCTGAGACCAACAATAAATACATATTTTCTACAGGTTTTTGCTCACTCCAAGGTCAGATGAAACCCAAGCAACCATTAGATCCCAGCCTACACTAGTTATGTAAGCCGTAAGAATTAACCTTAAAATGTGCTGGGGCCTGGATCAACAAATGCACACAATTTCCTAACCTGTTTCAAGAGTCATGTTTCGCTAAGAGGCCTTTGCAGGAGAGGTTTGCCCTCTGACAGCAGTCCTGCCGTCTACTGCCAAGTTACCACCTTCTCATGGAGAGGAGAGGGTTACAAAAGTCTAAAAAATTGAGCTCTAAATTACGCCATATGAGTTTCTTGAACATCCACCATAAAAGGACTTATATGTACACACTGCTTTAATTAATTCACTTCTGATTACATTTGATATTACATTGAAGTATCTTGATGATAACAACACCTCTTTTACTTCTGGTACCTGGAGTATGCCTGAAAGCACCTTAGAGCCTCAACTCAAAACATCACTAATCACAAACGGGCAGAGTGCCCAAACAGAGTCCAACAATGGAGCAGTAACAAAACCACATCCCACCCACAAAGCATCATACATAAACAACCCCTCAGCAGCATAAAGCAAAAGCAAGTCATCCTGGGAAAGGTGCTCAGTGAACTCTTTAACAGCCAGCAACACTAGCCACAAACACTGCTTCAAGAGCTGTGTCTTGCTCGCTGTGGGAGATCCTCCAGAGCGGACAATCTACAGACACATCTGGGATCTCCGGGCAACAGACGTCATGAGTAGACATGACTTATCTCCCTGGCCTCCTCCAGAGGATGCAGTGCCAAACACTGGAGGCTCCCCCACACTGCCTGGCACACGGGGGGTGGCAAAATGTTTAGGTAGGTGGATCTGGAGAACTGGGAGGACAGGATCCTTCTGTGTCTCTCTGAGCAGCTGAGGAAGAAGGCAACTTAGCTTGAATTCCCATGGCCACGGAAAAGGGAGGCTGAAAAATGCTTTCTCACGGGAATGGGGGGAGATGCAAGGAGAGTTAGGACCTACAAACTCACAGGTGATGCCTTGACATGCCTACATCAGAGCAATGGCTTTCAGCACACCCTGCCACCTGACTAATCCTCAGGTCATGACACCCCTCCTCTGCCAGAAGGGGAGGGAAGCTGCACAGGTGATGTCTTGGAAATGGGCTGTGTTTCTCAGACTGCCCAAGCCATTGGCCCCAGGACAGCCCTTCCACACAGGTGCCAGGGCTTCCAGCCTCTGGGCTACTGTGCTGGGGTGGAGAAGCTGCAGGTCTGGCAGTGTCTCCAAGGGTCTGCGCTCCCAGTTCTCAACAGGGAAATCTGGACACCCAAAGGATGCTACAGGCACAGTCCTTGAGGCTTCCAGCCTCCTTGCCATTGAAGTATGAGATCTGGAGGCATGACATCCACCCAAGCCACATCTTAAAGGCTGCTATTCCCTAAGCTCCTTCCAGAGAGTCCCCACCACTTTGCTGTTCAAAGTCTCACCCGCAGGAGTACAGGCCTTCCCTTTTACGTAGGGCACCTCAGATGGGAAAGTTTCAATGTTCTCCCAGACAGAAAATTTCAGAATTCATCTTGCCATGGGAAAGGTTTTGCAGCCTTGACTTGCTCCAAATTCAAACACAAACTTTTGCAGAGATGGCAACTCCTTACCAAACAGAATTTTGCCCATTTCTGTCATCTCTACTACAAGGTGAGGACACACCTCCCTGGCACAGGGCATCACCAGGCAGGTCTGGAGACCAGACGTGTCTTTGGTGGGTCAGCATGCTCCGCACTGGGCTAATACATCTTACTTCTTGGCTAATGCAGCCCTACTGCTTCTGGTATGTTTGCTGCCTCTACTGTTTTTATCAGAGGTGATGCTCCTTTGGCCTGTGTTTGCTTTGGCCTTTATTTGACAGGGAGACAAAACTGAATCTCAGCAGCAGCAGCTCCTGCCCACCTTGACTCTTTGACCGTTTCAATACTGGCTGCAAATGCCAACTTGTCAGAGGGACCTGCTCTGAAGAAAGCTCCCTCCAGCCAGAAGGAATGGAAACACGGGGTCCACTTGAAAAAAAGCCTTGCTTAACACTTTACACACTCTAAGTGTTTGTCCTCCTTTTTTCTGGGTTTTTATAGAGAGGGTAAAAACACAGTCACTGCTGTGCACCTAGGCAGGCTGTGGCATCTGCAGCTGGGACTCTGAACGGGCTTCAACTTCACAAGAACTCCTCTGAGTCTGTGACCCTCCAATGCCCCTGGAGGTAACAGGGCTGTATTTAACTAAAGCCATATCTGAAACATGGGAGGGAGTGAAAGACCCTGGCTTTATTCAACGGATGGACACAACCTCCACAAACCACACACAGTCCAGAGCCTGCAGGAGAGAACCTTGATGTCACACTGACGTATCGCCCTATCCCAACCTCTGCCGCAACCCACCGGTGGGTAACTACAGGCTCCAAATTGAGAATATAAAATATCATATAGTATTTGTGATATGCTTTATGCTTTAGGCAACTTATATTTCCAGTTTATGGGAAAAGGATGATCAGACTTTCTCACAGCTGTTAACATGACTGTCTTTGCACACTGCAGCACCTCACTCAGATCTCTGCATCCTGGGCAGGGGTACATGGCAGGTAAACCACAATGTAAAATTTAAATTTCCAAGGGGCAGCATTCTGCTGTAGCCACTATTACGCCTTTTAACTAACACATAGCCATGTTTCTCTTACTAGATCTGTGATGGTAGGGACTCCACTGTGGGAGCCAGCACTAGACGACGTGGCTCACTTTGGGCATTTACACCTCGCCTCCACTGTCCATGGGTCTATCTGTGCAGTAACTGCAAAGACATAGGCTTCAGCAAGGGGTTATTAATAACCCAAAGCTCTCCAAGGACACGGGAGATGTACTCTGTGCCTAGCATGGACCATGCTGCTGTGGCCTTCCCGCAGAGGTACGCCAGCAGGAGTCAGAGGCATATCTTTGTGTTCCTGGGAGAGGTCCCACTTTGACAGCTGGAGGCACTAGGTATGACAATGCAGGAGCAATTCCTCCAGGTCCTAGAGGGTCTGCTGAGGACATCCACCCAGCTGACTCACAGAGAACAGACAGTGATGGGGAGAGGACCCAGATGACTGGAAGTGTGAAGATGCTGAAAAGAGTGAGATCAGCAGACCTGGGGTTGGAATGAAGCTTGGAAACCTTGTTGGAGCCAGAACCACTGCATTATTCCTCCCTCTGTGTCCCATAGCATCCTTACCATACAAGTTCTTTTCCCTTGACTAGGTTCCTGTAGCCCTCTATCTCAGGGAGGAGAAATGACTACAATACCAATCCACAGCACTATATATATTTAAAACTGTGAGTTACAACAGTCAGTATTTCCATGACCATTCCCATTGGCCAAAGAAAATTTACTGGAAAGTCACAAGCATGTTTGCTGATTTAGGTTTGCTCTCTATAGGATCCCTCTGGCAGCTCAAACCACAGGAAAAGGTGCCACAAAGCCAGCAAGCTCACTCTCCTCCTACAAATACTGGCTCCACTTACATAAAAGAGCAACTGATAAATTCCTCCTCCTCTGTCTCTCTTTCCCACACTTAATATTTAGTTATTCTTCTTTCAAGTGAAAGTTTTGAAATTGGTGTATGATTTGGTCCAGAGCCCTAGGCTGAAATCTCAGCTCCATTGACATCAATGAGTATTTGGTCACTGGGCAAGGATGTCTTCCCAATACCCAGGCTTTTCACCCAAATTGTTAAGACAGCTAGGGTATGCTTTCATCACAGATTGGGCAGAAATGCTGGAGGTGCCCATGCACATGGCCGCTCAAACGCTTACCTGAATAGCACAACAGCTACAAGTAATTCACATACAAATATCCAATATTAACATCCAGGGCTGAAGTGCTTGGATTTGCCAAACCTAGTACTCTATGAACACTAGCTGGTTTGCAAACAATGTAATTGGAGTAGAATTGCTATTGTGTTTGTTTGTTTTGAATATTTTTGGCCAGGAAGTTGTCCTGGAGGTATAGTTGAGCATAAGTGGTCTGGTGGAAAAATGTCATTCATTCTGTTCCTATTAAAACCAAAAACAATAGCCACACAAAGACAGCAGCGACAATTTCTGCTCTTCATGCCTCTAACAATGTGTTTTCAACCCTAAAGGCAACATCTTGTTTGTACCCAATTGATTCTGGGATCATATTTTATATAATCAAATATATCTTTGAACAAAGATATATTTTATGAACTGCTCAATTTCCAGATGACCTTGGAAACAGCAATTCATAAAATATAGCTTTATCTCTATCTTCACAATCAGCTAGAAAAATGGCCCACCCATACTCTGTGGACTGCCAGTCAAGACCCAGCCAACAAATGAATTACCCAGAGCATCCAAAACTTTAAAATACATTAATTCTTTGTTTCAGCCACTGAACACTAAGCACAAATTACTTGCCTTAGTACCCTGGTAAAGACCTGGGTGGCATCCATCATCTTTCAATCACCAAAGGAAAGTGTAACCCTCACCCCAGGAGACAAAACAATCTAAGTTAGCAAAAAAACTTGTTTCATTAAATGTTTATTATGAAATCTGTACATGAAACCATATATAGACCCCTTACGGTCATGGCAAAACTAAAGGCTATGTTTCAGATTACAGGGAAGGATTTGTTGATGTAAAATGGTCATTAGTGGAATCATCATTGGTTCTAGAAAGGGATGAAAAAAACCTATTTGGTGCTTTACAGCTCCATCAACCACAGGCGTGTTTCTTTAAAACATGGGGGAAAAAAGCTCAGTTAAAGGGGAGCTGAAATTCTTTTAACAGAGACTGCCTGCACCGCCTGGGCTCTCCCAATGACAAGAGGACAGAAGACACACCATCATGGACTGGTGGGAGCATTGCAGGTAAGCTTGCAAAAACAAGAGCCACTGCAATGCCATGGGTACAGAACGACCCTAAACACCACCCACCAAGTCCTTCAGATAAATCGGCAAGAAGGGCCACTACAAACAGATAAATGCGACCGAGTCTCTGAGTGAGGCCTCTCTCTGGCTAGCCCTGTCTCGTGCCCATCAAAGTTAGGTGTAAAAGCGAAGGACCAGGGATGCACTCTTAGCTTTAGATAGCACAGCACTTCTGGACATCTCTTTCCTCCTCTCTCAATATATTGTATTTAAATAGAACGAGGACCCCAGAGGTGTTAAATTACCGAGATGTGAGGTCTGAGGTCAGGAAGACCATAAACACACAGCACCGTCTGCAGCACCTCACTGCGGAGGGACTGTTCAAACCCAGATGGGCAAAATGCCAGCGCAGAATCTGCCTCCTTCCCTGCCTCAGCAGACTTACAGGTGAGAGTCAGTTTTAACAAGTGTTTTTAAACACGCTTAACATCGGCAAGTAGGGAAAAAACAGCAAAGCTTGGGATCAGTTACAAAGATGTTAATTCAGGTCAGGCAGAGGTGAAGTGAAGGTCAGATGCGGCAGCCCAGCTTGCAACATATTTTGCATATTTTGACCTTCCGGGAAGTCCTGGGCTAGAGGACGTCCCAGTGTGTCATACACGACCAGGTGGAAACACTGCACAAAGCAGGCATTCAAAGAACAGAGCACTTCAATGTCTGGACAAATAAATTCAATTAGCAGTCTCTAACATTGAGGCGGGGGATTTTTAGCTTTTAACCTATAAAATCATATTCGCTAGCATTCCATGACAAAAGCCAACCACTTGCAGTCTTAATTACAATATTTTTTTTCCATGTCTCTGCTTACTTTGAAAGTTCACCATTGTCTCTGGTAGGGTTTTGACAAATCCACCAGAGGGTATTTCCAAAACAGAAAGCTGTGTTTTTATCGGGATCTCCCCACAAGAGACCCTGGGGCTTGCATTAAAGACTTGTTTGTTCTCTGTAATGTTATATTAGAAAGATTAAAAGTTTTTCTGTTAGTTCAAGAAATGCTTTAAAGCACTGGTACCAAAAGAACCTCAGACAGTGACCGCAGGTCTGTTTTTCATCCAAACACAGGAAAAGGAAAGAAAATAAAGATCATCCCTGAGACAGCTTTTTCAAGGCAGCCAGATACATACATGCCCAAACCCCACCAAGTGTGGATGGAATTACCACCCTATACTATAATATTCTCCCAACGCCCAGGATGCCCTGGGTCTCTGCCGCTGCCGGAGCGATGGCCTGCGTCAGGCCGAGTTCTGCTCTCCTCCCACGCGCTGACCTCTCCATTGAAATCAGCAGGACCCTTTGCACAAGAGAACACGATCCGCAGAGAGGGGCTGGCTGCGCTCCGTGCCAGCAGCGCCCATGCGCTGGCTGAGCTGAGGGAGCGCCCGAGCCCCGCGGAGAAGGGGCCACCCTCCTCCGTGGGCTGCAGGGAAGCAGCTAGCTGTAAATTCCGTTTGGGACTCTGGGCACTGCCCAGTGGAGACACTAACACAGCGTGTCTCCTGCCTTGTCCAGAGTGCGGCTTCCCAGCATTGTTCTGAATAGCTCCGGACCCCCACTGAAGCACAGCAATGGGTGGCTTACACTGAAATGTCCCCCAACCAGGCTGATTTACGGCTGCCAGGAGTCTCAAGGATGTCAGCTCTTCCTGATTAATTTTTTTATCCTTATTTTCCCTCGTTTTATATTTGAATATTGCTTATTGCAATATTCTTCAGAACTATTCTCTGGAAAGCCATACTGGCTAATTTTTGGCTTGTAAATTGCTCATGAGCAGTTTGTGGCTTGTGTTTAAAAAAAAAAAAATCAAGCAACTCTGGCTCATTTTGGTTGAATAAAGAGATTTTGTGGCCTCCATCAATTCTAGTCCCTGACAGCAATGACAGAGCTCTTATTATCACAAACATACAGTTGCAATTTTAAAATTTGCTTCCTGTGACTCTTCGTTAAAATTTAATCAACAGTTTCTGCTTCCACAAACATTTCCGGCAGAAAGTTCACTTTATAGAATATTCATGGGCAACAAGTAAGAAGGAAGGTAAAGCAAATTTGAGTTTTTGATGTGAGCAACCCTTGCTGGTTGTCCAGCTACTCCACTGAAGGATTTAGGGAAGAGCAGCAAAGGAAGGTGTGACACAAGTCATTTTCTAGGAGATAGTGCAGAATGCAAGCAACCCAAAACAAAGACCAATGATGCAGCAGCGAAATGTGGGTGAAGAAAAGACAATAGGCAACATAGTGGTGGCCCAAGCAGAAAGACTATTCTGAGTTCAAAATGGATAGGGGTTTATTGGACCTGCTTTACGTCTAGCTGCAGATCACAAGGTGGGAACATTTTCCAAACTGGCCAACAGATCCTGCACAACACAAACAACTTAAGGTGAAAACCAGAGTTCTGAACAAAAGATGGTTGTTGAGCAAAAGGCTATTAATAGTGCTGGGTTTTATCCCAGAAATGTTGCGTAAAGTGGGACAATTCACATCCCTTTTCTGTGCTTCCATTTCCTCTCTCAAAGATCCCACTTAATATATTTGGGGCAGGGACTGTCTCTTGTTATGACTCTGTGCTGTGAATAGCACAAGGGGAACAATGCTGCAGTCGGGACCTCTGGATGCCACCACAAATGCCAATTTTAAGCAGCAGTGACAACAAGCAGAAAGAGTTTGAGATCCAAGGAAGACCTGAGAAAAGACAGGGCACAATGTGGGATTCATCTGGTATTATAAGCATGGATGGTTCTCATCTCCATGCAAGAGTGACAGGGAAAAGCAAGGAAGCAGTTGAGCTAGACAAGAAAGAAGGCGGCTCTCTGCCCAGACACTCCAGCTTAAGCAAAATTCCTCCAGAGCTGCGCCTTCACTTCTGCACTCTCACTGCTCCTCCCCTTCACCATCTCCCCAAACCATCCTTGAATAGCTCCATGCAGAGGAATGCAACCGCCTAGAAACCCAAAAAAGGGATGTTCAGGGGTCTGAGACACAGTATGAAAAACCTGATGGAGAGACTGGGGTCTCCTCTGCTGGGGAACATTTTTGTAGGAAACACTCAGTCTAAATACCCTGTGCATATGACTTTCTGATAAACATGTAGAAGGTGCAGTGGTGCTGAGGAGCTACCCTGGAAAGGCCTGGATAGACCTTCACCATCTTCATCATCTACAGAACCAACCTGGAAAGGCCCAAAGACAGTGTTCAGGGGGTCAACAAATCACAGGATTACAAGAATAAGCTTGGAAGAACCCTTCAGAAGTTGAGCAGACCACATCCCTGCCCTGAGGTGGGATCAGCCCTGCAACATCCATCCAACTCACCAGGATCCAGACACACAAACAACCTACTACTACACATCTACACTGCATCCCACAGAGTGCCCCAGGACCTGGCTGACTTCAAGGATATAGCTGATCGCAACCTCACAACCTCTCCAACAGGCAACACTAGATCCCCTCTGGGAAAAGGCCCAGGGTCCCTGCAAGAAAGGCTGTCAGTACAAGGACACACTAGTTAGCAGGTGACAGGGAACCCAGGCACATTATCAACTATTGAGACCTGTGAGGCTCTTTTGGTCCCCAGGTGCAAAAGAAATGTTCCACCTATTCCCAAAGATGTAGCCCGCCTCTCCTTTTGTCTTCCAGTCCTTTATGCTGCCCCTTCTTCCTGTTTTGTTCTTCTTGCCCATGCCAGCTGCCACCAATCACAAGTAACCAAAATCACTCATCTTTGTCCTTCCTGTCTCAATTCACCTTGGCTGTGAGATGCATGGTTTTTTTCTTTCCTTTGCAAAATCAGTGCTCTTGAAAACCTTGAACATCACTCTTAAGCCCCAGCCTCATCCTCCTTTCATTTCTGGAGATGATGACTACCTCCCACATCTCACTGAAGAGCTCCAGACAGCCTCGTCTTCATGAAATCGAGAGGGCCTGAATCATTTTCTCAGACAGGGACCTGAATATTGGTGCTGCTTTTCTGGTTTTCTGCCAGTTTGGGATGGTGCGTCAGGAGCGCCACTATCACACACGGCTCAGAACTACTTCGGTGCTGCTTTAAGGCTGTGTTGCTCTCTGGTCACACTCTCCCCCTGGCTGCAGGATGTAGAAACTGAGCTTCCACTTGTACTCACTCACACTCCGTGAAAGGTGACTGCTCTTCACCCTCATTGCCCTGTCTGTCCCTGCAGTGGCAGTTCCTCTACCTAATGGTCAAGCCTGAAACACCAAGAGAAGAAAGCCTTCCTGCTCACCTAGATGCTGCTGTTTGTAGTTACAGGACCCCCGTACATGTACAGAGGACAGATCCATCCCAGATACGCTTTTATAATGGTGCTTCTGAGCAAGGACCCACACCAGTAGTTACCTGGGTCTCACCCAAAGCCAGGGGATCATGAAGACTGAACATCACAGTCAAGTGCAGCTTACCCTATTATGCTTTTCATCCCATTTTTCAACTTGCACCCCTCCCTTTGTAATTTGGTGGTAAATAAATGTCTGGTCAAAATATCAGATAATTAACTGGGAGCGTCTTTGTGAACATGAACAAAAGCTAAACGAACACCTCAGACAGGATCACACATCAGCCCTGCCATATGAAGGATACTCTGAAAAACCTTCCCAGGTAACTAAAGACGAACAGATTCAACTTCCCAAGTACACTCACAGACTCCCCTTAAGTGCTGTTAACTATGCGCAGCTCACCATGAAGGGCAGCAATTGGCAAGACTAGCTCCCAACACTGCGCTCTCCTTCACTCCCCTGACAATTTGACACACTGCTGTTTATCCTAATCCATTGTTCATGGTCCTCCCCACCCAGTTTTCAGCCCATGTGATGCTCTCCTGTCCCTACCAACTGGAATTAATTTGGGGTGCTAGGGCTCTATCAAGAGACTTTACTACAATCTAAATGCTGGCAAAGTATTACCTGCTTTCATACAGATATTTTGGCCTTTCATCAGAGACCTGGAGTAAACAAGCAAGCCATCACATTTTTCTGGGGCAGTTGGCTTGTAATTCCCAGCTCCCTCAGTGATCCTCTGAATAACCAGGTAACTTTGAGAGGGAGATCCTGGTCAGCGAGGACTCTTCAACAACATAAACCTTACTCTCCCAGAATTCCCCTCTACCTCTAACTTGTTATGTAAAGCTGATGCTGCTAAAACATTTAGCTGAACTTAGGTCAAGAGAAGATGGCTTTTGAAAGACTTCCAATGGTTCATTTGCAATAAATGGCTGAGGAATAAATCATTTCAGCCCTGATGAGTCCTCAAGCAGCCAACTCTGTTAGCAGGGCAACTCCAGCAGCGAAGAACAGGGGAAGGCTTCGGTGACGCATGAGGACTCGTGACAGGCACAGAAAGCAGCCAGAAAAGACCACCATGCTGCAGAGAGGCTGCCATGTTGGGTTAGACCATGCTCCTTGCTAGACAGGGACCTCCACTTCATGGCAGCAAGTATCACTGACTCCTTTTGAATAACTTCTCAGTAGGGAAGTCTTCTGCATTCTCTCAAGGACAGAGCTGTTTTTCTGCCCTGATGCCCAGAGGCTTATAACCCCCGTGTGGATTTTTACCCTGGTTAATCCAGCTGACAGCATGCCTATGCTTCATACAAAWGTCTCTCCCTTTCTGCCAGTCCTGCTATGCTCTTGCCCTCAGTGACTGCAGTGACAGCAGCTTCCAGGGGATACTGATGTACCGACTGAAAACTGGCCGGGAGCAGTTAGGGATGTCTGGGCTTCCACCTTTGGCCTCAGTGGAGACATACAGAAAGAGTGCTTCATTTACATGACCTTCTGTACTGTCACGGTGTCCCTTCTCCTCTCAGAGACTTCAGGTTTCAATCCTGTGGGATGCAAGCTGTTTCCAGTGTCCCTTCCCCCACTCCCAAATGCAAAGGACCTTCCCTACTCACACACCATCCTTGCAAGAGCCACAGTAATGCTTCACACGGAAAGCACTAGCAGCCTTGCACCAGTGTGACTGGGGGCATGGGACCTCCATCCACCACCAGGAGCTGGGCTGGGGACCACCACCACACTTCCAACCCCAGCTCAGCAGGCACAGTCCACCCATAGACCGCAGCTCCCTGTAGGACCATTTCCCCAACATCTCAGATCTGGCACGGTGGGGCTGAGACAGCACTGGAGGGGTGCATTTGAGGAGAACTCTTCAGGAAGCTTCATGCTCTGGCAYGCGAGGGCCACAGATGACAGCTAGGGTGGCCAGTCTGATAGCTCTCAGTGAGGACTGTATTTGCGGTCTACAAAAGCAAAATACATACCTACACACATCTCCCGTAGCATACTGCCCCAGCAACTCAGCCAGCTCACGTGGACTGCGAGTGCAGCGCAGAAAGGCTGCTGACTCAGGGCAATTCATCAAGTTGAGTCCCAGGCTGCTCTGACAGGTTTGGACTCGAGCAGCTAATCCAAGCCCAAACCTGAGGAAGGGGGACTGTCAACTCAGGTTGGTCTGTGCAGCCTCTCTGTTCAGGGTGGCTTTTCCAAAGGGTACCAAGAACCCCTAAGGGGGGCTCTGCTCTGAATTGGTCCCCCTTTTCTGGGTACATAGGGAGCCTGAGGGCACCAGCCTCCTCCCTGCCACCCCCTTGCCTCCTCCGCAGTGCTAACTGGAGCCAGCATCGAGAACCTAAGGCCAGCTCAGAATGGAGTTGCCAGAAGAGCCTTTGGCTTCTCAGGTCAAGTGCAGTTGTTCAACCAAGTCCAGCCGGCAGCACAGTAAAAATACCAGCCCTTTTTCTGCAGAATAAGAGGGTTTAAGGCAGGAATCTGGTGCAGAACAGTTCTTTCCCTTTAAATTCACACCCTAGGCCAAGCATGTTTTGCAAGAGCCTCCCTGTGCAGACAAGCCCCGAGGCTTCAATGCAGAAAAACGCCTCTGCTGGGGGAAGCACCCAAGCCATTTCGAGGCCAGGGCCCCGAGTATTACAATGAGGCGGCTGCTAAGCCTGCACGTGGCAGAAGAGATGGGGCAGGCTCAGAGATGTGTGGTTCTCCATTAGCATGAGAAGACAGCAAATATGTACAAGAGACACTCGGTGTCTCTTCTGACCTGCAAAAAAGACCACGAAGAGAAGAGGGGGAAAGGAGGAGAGGACAGACAGATGCCACACACTCAGCTCAGCTCACTCGGAAATCATGAATTGGGCCTCTTCTCCTTCTCAAAAATGGTGATATCGGATTAAATATAATGAGCTATCCAGGTAGAGATGTGTTTGAGGTTTATTATTATCTTTGATATTGTGAATGTATAGGCCCAGAAAGGACACACTGTCTGGTTTTGCCCTGCAATGACAAAGGATAAGAGAAATTGGAGATTCCCAGAAAATAAAACAAGTACAACACCTGGGGCTTTACGGGAAATACCAGATTATCACAGTTCTGGCAATAAAACCAAAACTGTTGGCAGTGCTTCAGATTACTACTGCATCTTTTTTCCTTTCTAACCCCCCAAAATGAACAAGACACCTACCTAACCCTGTAAGAAAACCAGAGCTGTGACTCATGCCATCTCTCTCAAACACTGACTCAAAACATTACCAACACAAAATGTTACAACACATGAAATGAGCAATGGCCCTGCTAACACGAGGCTTGTTCTTAAAATTGCATGGCCTGCCCACATTTTCTAAATATAGGATAGACAAGGAAACCTCTCCAGAAGCACTAATAATTCAAACAGCCAACCAAATACATGCTATGTGGACAGAGGTGGTTTTGAAAGCTGTTACCAACATATTTCCATTGTACAACATTTCTTTGCCACTCCTGCTTTCTCTTCTGCCCATCAGCAGCAGGTAGAAGTGATAAGCTCGACCACAGAAGGAGAAATTCCCTGAAATGCAGCTTAGGAAAGTCCTAAGCAACAACAGCAGCATTGCAGCTGCTTCTCTGGAGATTCAGGAGGGCAGTCTTATACCTGGAAGTTTGCCAGTAGAAGAGCTAGAAGTATTATTGAGAAAAATTAAAGCTTGGGAGGTCTGTGGAGGCCAAGGTCCTTGCCCTAGGAAGGGTCTGCAGCACCTACACCATCATCAGCAGGACAGATCAGCATCTATGAGCCTGCCTTGACAAATTAACTGAGAGAAGGGAGCACTGAAGAGGCATAAGCATACGTTGTAACCACTACGTAAGGGCTAGGTGCTACGGCTACACAGCCCAAAATTGTAGCGTGCCTTTACTGCTGCTTTACCAATACTGGTATCCAAGCAAGCGACAGAAAAGCTTGCTTAGGAGTTCTTCATGTAGCAATGTTCTTTCCTGACTGTAGTGCAGATATCACACTGGCTGAGCGAGAACCATTTGCCCATGGCAACCTTTTTCACTTGACAGCTCTCCTTTGGTTATCAACAAATCTCTTCATTCTCATGCCTGAAAGTGCACAACTGTGAATCGGAAAAGCTGAGTCAGATCCTCAGCCTTGTCGTTAAGGAACGGGCTGCTGAAGTGCCGCATGGGTGCCCACACGCCACCACTGCAGCCTGGGATGGGCACTGTCCTTCACCTCCTGCAGGAAACTCAAGTGTTCATTTAACCATCATCCACAACCATTCCTCCAGATTTTTACCATTTTCTCCCCCAACTACCAGCATTATTTGCCAAGATGTCCCTCCTGAAATCCACTCACTGACATTTCTTCAGGGGGTCCCCCAAACCAAGATACCCAGGAGTTTACCAGGTCTCTCCCTTGATCTAAATGTGTCCACTTCAGACAGCAGAAAGGTTTCCTTATTCCTAAATGGTCTCACTAGCCGTGTGGGACAGAAAGGGGGTGCCCAGGGCTCATCAGGGTGGGCAGTGGGAAGGACACCCAGAAATAGGTAATTCGCGCTGCCTCCCGTCTTTCTGAGACGACCTTTTTAGGGGAAAAGGTTCAGATTCTGGACAAAGACTATTCATACCTGGAAGGATTGGGAGAGGTAAGCCAGAACTGAGTGGGAAATGTTCTTTCAAGTAGAGAAGAAGCATGGACATTATTATACACACACTGCTTTTGGTACTGAGTCATCATTTCATGTAAGATCCAGGATAATTTCTGTTTTGGGCTGAATCTCTTTTTCTTGATCATATAACTGGCATCTCTGCAATGTTAGGACCTCTTCTGCAATGCAAGTTTTAGCTGTGTTTGTTACCCAACAGCCAGCCAAAGAGTTTATTTTAGCATTCATTAGTCGTGCCTCTCATGCAGACTCTCAGCACAAATACAGAAACCTAATCTCATTTATTGACAAATGTGAAGCAAAATACGCTTCCATGCCAAAGAGAAGTTCATCACATTCCTTGTCCTTGCCCTTCAGGCAAAAGCCTGAATGAGCAGATGAAACACGCATGATCTCTGGAAGGGAAACAAACTGCTTCTTGGGTAGCAGCAATCAGGCAGACTCCTGGCCTTTGAAAGACAGCTTGCCCAGCTCCAGCACCTCGACCTATGGATCCAGGACCTGTTAGCAAGACTTTCTGCATCTGAATCGCTTTAACAGCTCAGTCATTTTCAGACAACCAAGATTCATAGCACAAGATCTGCAATTYGCTCTGCTCATGGCAGAAGTCACACAGCCTAGCACTGGGATATTKTGTGATGTAGAACCTGATGCTGCTGCACAAGCTGCTGTGTCCATCAGTGATTGCATCATGGAGCAGGCATAGCAGCAGTACAGGCTGGCTCTGAAAACCTACTGGCTGAGAAAGCCCTGCCTTGCATTGCCAGCTGTCTACCTGAAAGGGAGCAATGTACCAGCAGCAGTAGCCACTGGAGTGTCTCCCAAGCCTCTTCCCCCATCAGTATTCCTCTTGCTTGCAAACCCTGCAATGGAAGTCAGGCAGGTGATTTTTTTTTTTGCTTTGTAGTGCAGCTGAGGCTTCTCTCCTGCAGAAAGCAGCAAGTTAGCATGGGCACAGCTGAAGCTGGTTACCTTGCCGAGTAGAACAACTGCGCTAGCAGCTRAAAGATCCCCCCTCCCTCTGCCTGGCCCAAACTCAGCATTCCTCTCTGCTAGCCCTGCCCCACTCACCAGAGCCTGGAAATGGGCACAGGAGACAGGCATCTGAACACCCATGCAGTGCAGGCAAGGGGGACATGGCCAGGTTCAAGGGAGYAGGCAGCACCTTTGCCTCAGCTCCCTGGCCAGTTTTCACCCAAGAGCATCAATAGCCAGTTCCCTGCTGGGACCTGAGCTCTCCTGTTGATCTGACTTCTCACATCATGATTGTGGGAGCGCTAGCCATAATCTGGCCAACACCAGGTGCTCTGAGTAGACTCCACAAACCCACGCCTATGCACGCACCACTCCTGGAGTAAGACCAGTTTGTCCTCAGAGCAAGGAGGCTTCTCTCTGGGAGCACTTAGGTCAAGCCGAGAGGTGGGAAACAGCTTGAACACAAAGAGCTCTTTTGGTGTGCTTTGAACCAGAGACATAGCTGCTAAGCATGGGAGTTTTGTCAATGGAGGAAGAGATGTACAAGAGGCATACAAGGAGCAACAGGATCAGTACTGGCTTTGCCAGAGTAGTGTGCCAGCCAAAATTGCATACCCCCCAGAGGGCTGGAGTGCATCAGGAACCAGGGGACTCTTGCAAAGTGCCATGGACTTCAAAGTGGAATAAAAAATTCATGTGAGCGCAAACATATGTACACATGCACACATACACAGTTTCGGAGTTGGAATAAAGTCCCAGCCTTCAAATCAAAAAGCTGTTGAAAGTGAGAGGTTTGGATGCTCAGCTGGTACATATCACACACACACCAACAAAGCAGAGGAGATAGGTCAGAGAAACATCTGCTGAGAACCTGGCTGATGGATTTTAACCTGATTTTACCCTCAAATTAAGCAAATGTGCAAATTCTGACACCAAAAAGAGGTTTCTCTGAAGGGCTTCCAAACGTCAGTCAATGATGTAGGAAATCTGCTTCAAATTTTGTGTTTTTTTTTTTTTTTTTTTTTTTTTAAACCAAACACTAAAGCACCTGACTTTAGTGTAGTTTTAAGGTAAATTAAAGTTTCATTGCTTCCTCAAAGAACACTTTTTCTGTCCACCTCACACATTTGTAGTTGTCTGTCTTTTTCTGAGCTGGCAGCCACCGAGTCTCAGACTTGGAGAACAAATGCAGTTCCCTTCCCCTTCCCATCCTCACCAGGCATGAAAATTCAGCAAGAAAAGCTGGGCTCTGACTTCCATGTGTAGTCAAAAATGTAAGGGGACGGTAAGGATGAGACAAGCTGTAGAAGAGCTTCAGGACCATTGGACTCCTCAGAAGTATGATCGTCACCGTTACTGCGTGGAGACAGCCTCATGTGCCTTATTGCTCTTTTCTGCAAAGAAATTCTCCCTCATATTGAAGAGCTCYCACTGTCCAGACATGCCTGAACTAAAATCCCTTATAAGGACTGATGACTGAGTCTGCCAAGCCTAATTACCAGAGTTATTAATTACCTAAATGTTTAATTTTTACCATTATTACTTGTATTTGTTGTTACAATTTGGAACATCTCAAAAATGCAGCAACATAACATTACCCTTGTCAGAGGGGAGACAATCCCAGGTCATGTCAGTTCAAAACACAGCTTTCTGTCTGGAGCACAGCACAGGAGCCAGGACCGTGTCCTGGCCAGGAGGCCAGGCACGTCTTGCACCGTTCTGAATGCTCTCACGGAATGTTGAGGGAACCTGCAGTTTTGCTCCCATCAGGCCCTTGTGAGTCCGGCGAGAGCTTCCCTCTTGGGCAGAGTCACATCTCCCAGTCACATGAGATTTGTTATCCTGTCCCAGACAGAAGGTCAGTGCAACAGGTGACACATGTCCGAGCTCCAGCCCAGGTGGAGAGGCCTTCGCCTTCCCAAACCGCCTCTGCTGCCAGCACGTCCCTCCACCTCACCGGTGCTGGCAGATCAGTGGAGGGTGACCAGCCGCCAAGACAGCATTCACTGACAGAAACCAGGGCGAGTAGCTTGACACAGCACCAAGCAAACTTCTGGGTGAACCAGGAGTGGTGGGTGGCTCCTACCCAGCTTTCCAMTCCCCTTCCAGCCTCATCCTCAGTGACAGGAGATGCAGCTTTCCCAAAGGAAAGCTCCAGGTTATCTCACTGCCTGACGGCCTCTGCCCTGAACACAGTCTTCAGCACAGAGTGGACGGCCAGCCTTTGTTGGGACTTCACAGTCCTGTGACTTCTCAGCCAAAGGATATGGCCCAGATTTACAGTCCTAGTCGTGAGCTGCAAGCTCAGCTACTCTTGGACTTACGTTCTTCAAGTTCTCTTCAAGAAACACTTTGTTTTTTTATGGAGCTTTGCTCCCAGAAGAACACAAGCACATCCAAGCAAGAGCCACAGCTCCGCTCATTGCTTACTGCAAGAGCACGGCCCCACTATAACAAAGCTACCAGTCACTTAAAAAGGCACAGGGTCATACAACCCCCATGCTGAACTCCCCTTATGCACCTGAAAGTGTTCGTTGGAGTCCAAGGGAAAATGAGGAGGGGTCAGAGGAACAAGAGGCTCATTTCCCCTGCTCTCGCTGCCTCTGGAGTTATGCAACAGAAGAAGTGGGATGTGGGTCCACACACTCACCCTGCCCTAGTCTCATCCCATCTTCTCCAGTAGGTTTTGAGTTCAAACATATGCTGCAGTCCCATTACAGCTCAGTGCTGAGGCAAGACTAGAGATCAGGGTAGCACTCAGAGCAGGAGGCTGGCAGTCCAGATGCAGGAAGAAGGATGACAGAGCCATGCTGTTCATGGCAACACAGCTTTTCTTCAGCCGCTTTGCAGCTGGAGCCCGTCACATTAACAAAGGCAGGAGAATGAGCCAAGGGCATGACCTCAAAGGTCGGCAGCCAGGCTGTGCTCAGCCCCTCTCCAGATGTTCCTCCTCTCACCAGAGACTGCCTTTCCCAGGTTGCTTACATCCACCTCCAAAAAGGGATTGAAAATGGGATGCCCAGGGCTCTGACTCACCAGCTTTTGGATCCATAGTGGAATTACTTACTAATGTACCATTCTGCTCCATCCTGCCCCTCTGCCAGGAGTTCCTAGCCCCCTAGTCTGCCTGAATGGAGAGATGGGTTATTCCTCAACCCTGATGGGTCTCTCTCCCATAACCCTTCTGTTTGTCTTAACACCTGAGACTATGAGCCAGGGGCAGTGCAGGAACAGAGCCACAAGCTCATTTATCAATCCCTCCTTCTGCAGAGCTAGAGAGCTCCAACAGAAAGACCAGAAAGCAGCTGGGACATATAACCTCTTCCTTTACCCCAGCGTGAATCACTGGAGCTTGTGAGTCAGACCCCCTCCGTTCCAAAAGCTGAGCAAGTTACTGCATGTTCGCTGATCCGTGGTAACTGGCCACATGCGTGCTCTCAGCCACATGGCAATGGCAACAGCAGTCCATTAGTTTAGCCAGTGGAAATCCTCTAGTGAAAACATGCATGTGGACAGATCCTGGAGTACAGCTGACATCTGGTACCTTGTGTGTCTGGGTGTTTATAGAAAACAAAACTGCTACTGTAGGATATGTGCTGTGGGTTATCCTTCTTGTAAACAAACCTTTTGGCTAATGTTTCTACGAGCTCCTTAGAAGTGGAGTCTTTCCTACAAACAGAAGACTAAGAACAAATCAAGCACAAATCAAGAGCATGTTCACCCTGCAATGTGGACAGAGCTCACACAGAGGTACCTTAGCCAGCCATGAAGTAGCTGTTTTGGTTGCACTACTGTTGAGTATCTCCGATAGCATGAGCTTCCACCACAAAGCCTGCACCTAGCATCTGCAAGGGACTTTCACATCCCTCACCAAACTCTGTGTTAATGTGGCAACATTCTAAAGCACCCCAGGCTGGTAGACCTGGCTAACGTACACCTGCTTCTGCTGCAATCCCACCGCTGGCTCGCGCCCAGGGGGACCCTTCCTCCTTAAGACCTCTGGAGTTTCAATTGCAATACCCTTCTGCACAACCTTTCTACCAAATCCTGACTCATCTGGGAACGAAGGTCAAGCTGGTTCCTACTGAAACATGAGACACTCTCTGCAGAGACTCTTCACCTGCTCTCCGAGTAGTTTTCCAGCATTAGTATTTGCCATGGGCAGTTCAAGAGAAAGGCTCAATTCCTGTGTTGCCTGCCTTATTAGCACTGACAAACAACAAAAACCTTAAGCACACGCAATGTTTTCCTCAGTGCCAAGTAAAAATAAGAGCAAATGCCTGGAATTGCTGGGGAATTTAACCAACTAAATGCTTTACATTTCTCTGGTCTTTTCTCCCCAAGGAAGTACAGATGAAACACAGACTGTTTCCAGCCTCATAGACCTTCCCCTTCCACTCTGCTCCTCGCCTACGCCACTATCAAGGCTTCCTCCAGCCCTTTTGCTTCTCCTCCTGCCCGTCTCCCTGTGAGGCTGGTGCACTGGCCTCCTAATCCACTGCCACAGCTCTGGCGTTTGCTCCCCCTGTTCTGCTCTGAACTTTTGCATTGGCACCAGTTCGTTTGTTCCACTTCTCCAAATCTTTCAGAGTGCGAGAGGGCAGCTTTTTTTACACCCACAGTCTTGCCTCAGTGTCAAGTCTTTGACTGCCCCAAGTCATCCAGTGTCTCATAAAGTACCATCTTCTCTTGCAGTGAGAAAGTTTTCTTCCAGACCTGAACTTTGCCAGCATTGCRGGAGCATTATACGTTTATTGGCTGGTCTGTTGCTACATTCTGCAGCTCACGTAGTCCCTGCTGGGTGTACCTTCCACGTGTGTTGGGTGGGACACAGTCTGTCTCTTTCAATGCATGTTACAAATATCTAAAAGAGGGATCCTGATGGTGCTTCTTCATAGGTGGACACCATCTCCCTCTGGAGGCCTTCACAGGCTGTTCCACTGGTTAGATCTGTAGCTGAGGCACTCGCTTTAGGACAGCTGCATCACTAGAGGCATAAAAATGTGAGTTTAGGTTAAAGATAGCCCTTGTCCTCAGAACAAAGCTAGCACTTCGCATGAGATCAGCAATCCTCTTTTACACATTCACAGAAGCCAAAAAAAATGTGTTAAAAGCCACAGTGGAAGAATCCTCTCCTCCCCTGAGTTTGAGAGACCTCAGGGGAAATCTAGCACCCCCCATGGCACATTGATGCTCTTTCCTGAAACTACTGTTTCAGCTCTCTCTTAGAGGAAGAGGTTTTTCTGCTGCTCTGATTCACTGGCAGTGAATAGCTCTACTACATGCAGCAATTCCCCCAGACCAGCTGGCAGGGCTGGGGAGATCACCTCTCAAAGTCAGAGGGAGTGTTTTTCCGTGCCAGAGCTGTCCTGGGGCTCCCTGCAGAGCACACCATGAAGGGGTGTCTAGGTGTAATTTCCCATGCAGACAGCTATGAGCACAAGGGTAGATCAAGACTTTCAGAGTGCCAATTTTGGCCCTCAGCAGGCAGAGACTGGTCAGGGATGCAGTGTGAAGAAGGAAGGCTTTCCACCCTGTTATCATCCCCTGAGTCTCCCCTGCACCGACCATCTAAAACACATGTTCCTGTCTGGATCTCCTAAGAGTCTGTTGAAGATTTTTGTAGGTTCCTCTTCTGCCTCCTGGTTTCAGAGGGGTCAGCACACCCCATTTGCATGGAAATACTACAACCTGGGGAAAAACAGAGAACACGAATTGCCCTTGCAGTGCACTGCCAGTTGCCTGATTTGTGCTAGGGCTGGGTTTTTGCACCAACCCGAGCATGCTGGACAGGCAGTCTGAGGTCCAGGAATGGAGCATCTGCTCAGAAGTGATTGGAGGAGAAACTCTTCTCTTCTAAAAGTTCTTTTGGGAAAGTGTTGCTGTGGTGCCCCTTAGACCCCATGGCAAAGGTGACCCATGATGGGAAAAGGTGTACACAGGTTCCACCGATCCCAACCAACCCAACCCTAAGTGGGATTTGGTTCAGAGACACCACAGACAACCAAGGGTCTTCCTCTGATGGACCCACGGAGCAAACAATGGGAAACCTCTGCAGCAGTACAAGGCAGAGCATTGACCTGGATCTAAGTAATCTCGTTAGTAATGAATGCAATAAAAGGACTGTGTTCGTGCTGTGCAAGCCAAACCCATAACCTTTCWTTTCTGTGGTTGAGGTACAGACAGGATCAATGCAATCATCCCCAATTCTGCTCTGGATCCATTAGTAGAGAGAAAGGGGTTTTGCACTCTGGCCAAAGAGTCCAGTTGTGGGATTTATATGTGATAAAACACCCCTACAGTGCGTCTCAGCAGAGGACTAGGTTGTCAGCATGAGTAACTACAGCTAAAGTGTCTTTACATGTTCCCCCTAGAGCAGTGAGCTATTGCAGGKCTTTGATGCAGCACTAGAAAACAGAGTGTGGTCTGACCCCTCAGCTCACGCCTGGTCCTTTCCCCCACACGCAGCACCCATGGCCCCGCCATGGCCCACATGGCTCAAGGCAGGTGGTTGCTCCCTCGGCAGCCCCAGTGTGCCTCATTCCCCCACTGTGCCCAAGCCAATGCCTCTCAGTCCCACCAACCCCTCCATCCTGCTCCCAGTAGAGAAGATGCCCACAGTGTAGGCACTGCCCTGTCCCGTCTGTGCGCTTAGGAGGCAGGGTTGTCCTGCCGATGGCTGTGAGACAGCCCCCAGCCCCTGCACACTCCAGAGCCCCTTGGGCAGATCCGGTCATCTTCAAGCAGCTGCTGCCTCTGCTTGGTGGTTTCAAGCTCCCTGTCCTGAAGCTATACCAAAAGTCTCCTCCCAGATCCCACAGCAACAGCTATGTTCTGATGTCATAAGCAGGAGACCACACGTGAGGTCAGCCTGCCACGGCATCAGCACCCGCTGCCACCCCGGCAGCTCTGGGGCAGAGCCGGTGGAGGAGCCCATGCCCTGGGCACAGTGGGGTGGTGAACAGAGCTGGGTCTCTGTGCTCAGAGCAAGGGATGAAAAAGGGTAGGGGCAAATCCTGTCACCAATGATGCTGGCGGGAAGCCAGAACAACTCTGTTCAGGTCAAGAGCACTCACTAGCATCATGGTAGCAGGACCAAGAGCAGAATTGCATCCAGGCAAGTGAAGAGCTAAACTGTCCGACAGACTCTTCCAGGACCTGGTCCAGCTTGTAGCCTCTCTTAATACTGATAAAACACAAAGTCTGGCAGAGTTGCCGCTCTGTCCAAATACGTTGCCAGATAAACCACAGATAAGAAACAGCCAGGGATAATCCCTCCCTGATACCATGACAGAGAAAGAAATACCACTGTGCTGCATTACCACCAAACCTTCTGTATCTCTCCAAGACAGTTCTCGCATTGTCCTGGCTCGTACTCCCCATTTACTCAGGAATCAAACTTTATCAGTTAAAGGCAATCTAAACATTTTATCCCAGCAACATCTTAAGCATTGCCTTGCTCATTCAGCAAGGAACAGTCAGATCTCCTCATGAACAGCCTGATTTCGCTAATAAGCATATCAGCAAAGAGTGAAGGTTTACAGTCCACATGTCTTTAACTACAACTCAACCCAGTTACCTCAAAAAGTGAGGCTATAACTTAAATCTGATCTCTGAGAGCTGGTCTGTCCCAAGGAACAGTCCCTGTGATCCTCCAAAATAGTGGCTTTTGATATTTACCTCAGGAAGAAGCAAGAAAACAACCAACCAAACAGCAAAACTCAACACACCAGAACCCCCAGAGAATTAGCACAAACCCCCTCAATTACCATATCACCGTGACAGGAACCAAGTGCTGCTGTTTTTTGAAAGAGTACGTTGCCCTGAATTCTTGGGGCTTTGGGTATTAAAAAAAAAAAAAAAAAAAAAGAGAGAGAAGATCAAGAAGAAAGCAGACCTATAACAGCATGAAATATGAATGAGAGGCAGAGATTTGCACACTTGCCTGGCAAATGCTCCCTATCGTTTGCACCCTCATGCAACCCACAAGTACTTTCCTGCTGGCTTTCTGGCTTCTCTCTTCTTCCTATAAGTAAAATTTGTTAAAAATGGGAAGTACCTTTTCCTGGGTCAGGTTCTCTTTCCCCTTTTTTCCCTTCTTTGTTCTTTTTGCTCTTTCCTTTCCCTTTTTTCTTGTTCTCGGACATTCTGCACAAGTGTTTACAGTCTCAGGAAAAGACAGTCCACACCAGATCTATATGCCCCACGACTGCTACTCCAAATGTTACTTGCCAGCTGCAACTTCCGACTGTTCTTATATTGTTTCTGACACAGACAACACCCACCACTGGGTGGAGAAGCAAAACTTTAACCGTTTGCTCACTGCTCCCAGTTGTCTGAAAAGATGCACTGGGCTACAGTGGGAGGGCAAGGGCAGTAGTGCTACAGGATGGAAGTAGCTCTCCTGAGAGTGTCTTGGACACATGAAGTCTAGAGGTGGTTTTCCGCTTGCTGATTCTGTCTCTGGCTGCAAATAAGTTCTGAACAGCTTCTGGAGCATCACAGAAATAAGTGTTTTGGGGAACTGCTGAGGTTCAGACCTCAGTGATACGTGAAAGGCAGTGGAGTCCAAAGAAAAGGGTAGAGGTTTGCAACCCATTCTTGATCTGCTTCGACCCTGCAGAGGGATTAAGTTGGCCTTTCTCCTTGTATTGTTGTTCCCACCATAAATCAGAGTGACTTCACCTGCCCTTTCACTCAGCTCTTTGCTGTCCCAGGAGGTCTTTCCAAAAGCTAGGAATAGTTGGAGAGCCCTTACCTGCACTTCTCGTACCTGTCCTCCACCACTGGGAGCTCTAGGTGGTTGATTAAGCCCATGTCCCCAGGCCCTTTTCCACAGGTCCAACGTGATGGGTGACTCAGCCCAATCCCCTTGTAAGGCAGGCCATGCTGATATCACGTCAAAAGTCCATCAGGATCCCCAGCTGGAAAGCCCCAGAGTACTGCCAAATCATTCCCAGATGCAGCTAAGGGCTTCAAAGGCCCAAAGGGGGCATAAGCTGTAAGGCACTGGGTAGCACATTTGATCCAGTTATCCGTGAATCAAATCCAATTCCACGGCCGTGAGTAAAGCATGTCCTCCAGAGAAGCACTCCCGCCTGGTGTACAGACATCAAGAAATGAACGAGCTATCAGCCCCCTTGGGATCTTCTCCCAATGGTTAATCACCCTCATTGTTAAAAATGTCTGCCTGCTCTAAAGTGGAATATCTGGCTTCACTGTCCAGCCATTGTTTCTTACTCTTGTTTTCTCCTCTAGATTAAAAAGCCCTTCAGCAACTGGTATTTTCTCCCATGGAAGTACTTACACACTGTAATCAAGTTATCCCTCAATCTTCTTTTTGATAAGCTAAACAGATCAAGCTTTTTTCCATTGCTTGCTGTATGGCATTTTCTCCAGCTCAGGGATCATATCTGTGGCTATCCCATTTTGCAATATCCTACTTAAGCTAAGAACACAAAAACCAGGCACTATTCCATTGTCTCTTGTGTACAGAGGCAAGTACAGAGGCAAAATCCCTACTGCCTTCCCTTCCCAGCCACTTTAACCCCCAAGAGTCACATTTGGGCACTGGGCTTCACAAGGAAAATCTGTTCCGTTGTGTTTCTACTGCAGCTCCTACCAAGTCCCTGCTCTGCCAGACATAGTCCCCTGCTCTCTAACAAGGAGGAATTTCTTGCTCCTTCACAGCACCACTCTCTGTGGTGAAGCTTCATTTTGTTTTAAAAGAGCCAGTGTGCCAAGCCACTCAGATTACCCTCTCCAGCTTCTTTCTTCCCACTGATGCTTGAAACTTCATCAGTTTCTGTGTCACCTTGCTAATTTTATGAGCATGTTTACCTCCAGGTTGCTGGTGACAACGATCTCACTAGAAACACTTCATGGAGCAGTGACTGCCTGCCATCAATGACTTTTTGGTATGCACTAGACGATCACTTCTTCGCCCGTATATGAGGTACATTAGGGAACTTACAACACTTATTTTCCAGTTTGAGCAGAGGACATCACCACACTGAATACCTTGTATACAGCCTTACGAAAAGCTGAGAGGTATACACCGGAGAGCACCTAAACAAACTTGCTTTGAACTATTAGATAAAAGCTACCAAGCCTCCTGATTTGGAGTTTGAGCCTAACATACATTGTTTTAATATCCTCTGTGGTTTCTTCGTCACAGGACAGTAGTAGCCCATCATACTGTTTCTTTTCCAAATGCGGGATAATAGTGGTTACTGACCAGTTAGCGTCTTCTAAGTCATTATGAATGATGATTTCCATATGGTTATTTCACTGTTTGGCTCATAACCATATTCCTCTTTGCTAATATGTTTCTAGAGTCCCTTAATTCTGTAGCTGTACTCGATAGGCAATTTCCCTCCAGACGTCTTTGTCTTGTTGTCCACACACCATAACTCCAGATGCACATGGATTGCTACCTATTTTTCTCTTTTCTAAATTTGTTAATCTTATTATTGCTTCCAGTTGTTGCTTTCATTGCTACCAAGCTAGGATGGCTATTAGCTAAATGTTGCACTCTTTCTTGACTCTGAAATCTCGACTTTCTTGGCCTCTGCTCAAAGAGCTCCCGGCTCTTACTCACATTTTCCTGTGAATGTTTTAACACCCAATCAACTTCACTCAGTTTTCCTCAGCGCTGGGAAATCAGTTCCTTTGAATCCTCAGGAGTGTCTTACATATATTTACGATTGGGACTCTCATCTGCCAGCCCATATGAATGAAAACGCATCATGGCCACTGGCCCCATGTCAACCTCCAGTAATTAATTCAGCCATCAAAATCAATAATCCAGCACTCACCAGACATAATGAGGCCCAAACAGAGTTCCTTTGCTTTAGTGTGATAACTTAGTGTTAGATCTACAGAGTTTTGAGAGACTTTGATGTTTTACTGCTAGCGATAGCTCCCTTGCCAGCCCGTGTCTCCCGAATGGATGTATCTCATAAAAAACACATTTCCCTCCCTCCTTTCTTTTCTTCTGCAATTTTATTTTCATCTTGAAATATCTTTTACTATGGGTTCCTTTACATGAAGGCTGAGGTTTTTTGCTCCCCGCTGTCACTTCTGAAGATAAACTATAGCTCTTCCTCCACTCCAGCAAATCAGTACCTTCGCTCCTGTTAAAGACAAAAAGTCTGTGTTTTCTTGGGAACATCTTTCCAAAGTGCTTGTGTTTAGTGGAGGTTTGTTAAAGTTAACAAGTGCAGCTAAGATGATGCCCTACCTTTTTTCCCCCTTTTTTCAAATTAATTAATAATCAAAGATTCCCTACTGCTGAACAGTGCTCAGAGGGTGAAGCTGTGCACAACGATGCACAGCTCAGCTTCAGCATCACAAAATGAAAATTACAAAGTCTAAGAAGCAAAAGTGGCAGGGTCTGGCTTGGCCTCACTGTCCTAAACAGCCTGGGACATGCGATGGGAAGAAACAGCACCCGCAACACCCGATATGGGTATTTTTGTACCTTGGCAGCAATCACAGTTGCACCTGTGACAGATGAGGAATATTATATGCAGATTAATTTTTGCCTTGGCAGGTGTACATCTTGTACATCTTGCTATCTTATCCAACTGGCTGGCCCCTGTCCCAGGGCAGGGATCCACCTGTCTAGATCCAGCTTTAGCATCACAGATGCATGGAACATGCTCTCTCCTGAACAATCCTGTCGCGCAAACACAGGAGCTAAATCTAGCAAGCGACTTCAGTCCTCATGGGGCTATACTGATATAATAAAACCTACCAATGGGAAGGGTATTCCAGTTTGGTGTCCCAGGTGCCTCATCTGGCGGTTGGCTTGTATTTTAAGGGCTGTGCTCTCACAAGTCACTTACTTAATACTTCATTCTAAAATAGCATTTAATGCTTATTGCTTTAAACAGTCTCATGGAGAGTTATAATCTAAAACACTATCAACCTGTGTTTCATGGAGAGTTATAACGTAAAACACTATCAACCTGTGTTTTTTGTAGTCTTTACAATTCCTGTACAGCTTTAAGCTTAACAAACAGGAAGCATGTAATTATATAAGAGACTGAGCCATACCTTAAGCGCAGCTAATTCTTGCATGAAATCCAGCATACTGATTTTACAACACACTTCCACACTGCGAGCAACAGGGTGAGTTTACCAGGCAGAGCGTCCTTCCCTCATTAGAATTTGCCTATATGCCAACCTAACAAGTTGGGCTCCTTAATAATCCCCAGGAGGTCAGAACCGAGATCAGGTGAAAGAGAACCTCCCTACCTCTTCCCCCACACAGTATCCATTGCAGTCAGCGGCTGTAAAATTACTTCTTTAAACAAAAATCCCAGATCGGCTCGGTAGAGAACAGAGTCCGCAGCTAAGAGTCATGCTGCTGCATTGCATTCTGGCTTCTTTTCTGGGAGGATAGAAGGCACCACTCCCATGCAGAACAGCAGTGTGCTCTCCAGGGGAAAACAGCGTAGCTTGCAACAGCAAGGTCTGCGTCTGGAAAAAAATTATTAATACAACACCCCCGGCCTGATGGAGATTAAAAAAAAAGCACTGACCCATCAGTGCTACTTGATATTTGCTGAAACCCAGACGGCAAGCCCACTCCAGCTCCTCCAGTCTCTAAATTTCAGAAGCAAAGGCAGGCGCGCATGCTCCACAAACTTCTGAGGCTGTATTTATGGCAGCAATCTTGGGAGCACAATGACCCATTTTAAATCGTGGCGTTTTCAAAAGCTCTCGGTATTGGCTTAACTCTGCTCTCACTGGCATCACCAGGAGGTGGCCATCAACTTCTGGGGAACCTCTGTGTCACATTACATGGTCCGTTCTAGAACTGTCAGCTCCTGTTTAACAGTGGAGTCGACCCAAAATTGGTGGTAGCCAGAAATACTTACATGTTATTTCTAGAGAAGTACAATAAAAGAAGACACAGTAGGACTGTACCTGTCAGCATCCCTTTGGCTTATCAAGGCAATCTGCTGGACGCCATTTCTCCACGACCCTGTTCCTACAAAACACTGCAGGCTTGACAGAAAGACTATGGCATTGTGAAAGCAGCAAAGCTCAGGCTCCTGACCCACCTTGAGCTGGAGATACGCAGAATCCTACCAGCAGGTTCTCTGAAGCAAAACTATTGAAAAGCAGCACAGCCTTCCTGTCATTGCTGTTCAGACAGCACCTCCAGGACCAGGGTAAAAAACAGATCCTGCGGGTTATCTCCTCACAAAAAGCATCTTGTGCCAGAAGAAAAGATGTTGGCACTTGCTGGATCATCAGCTCAACAACAGCTGTGCTATAGGTTTGTCTGCTAGAACCGACAAGCTGGGAAAGGTATTTTTAAACTGAAAAAACCATCCTTCTTTTTGCACCTCTTGCTGCCACATCTTTTGTTGCCATGCAGGAAAAAATAAAAACCATGCAACAGGTACAGCTATTTATTTGTCCAATACGGGCCCAGATAAGTTCCATCTGACCATCACCTGATGTCTCTCTGTTGCACAAATGGCATTTTGCCATGCTCATGTTTCACATCTGTACACTCCCAAGTCCAGCCTAACCCACCACTGCACATTCAAATGCAGCTCTGAAACAGCACAGGTCTTGTGGATGATTGATAGAGACCTGACCCAGACAGCCCGAGTGGGATATTTGACATTGCATCTTTCTTTTCCTTTTCATCCTTAAGGAATGAAATCCTCATCTTGACATGATTTATCAAGTAGCAGTTATGTCTTATAACCATATACATTTTTCCTCACAGAAGTGAGCTTATGTTATCAACTCTTATTGAAACCCAGCTGAATTTGCTTCTGAAAGCAGGCAGCAAGACAGGGAAGCCAGCACTGACTCGCCTCCTGAAGATGGCCTCTCCCCACTCCTGACACATTCAGCAAGCCCATCTCTTGGACGCTGATGACAGCAGAGTCACTGCCAGCTTAGATAAATCCCAGCCCTTGTTTGCAACTGCTCCATGTGGGTCTGAAGCAGGGCTAGACAATGCTCCATGGCTGGAGAAGATGGGTGCTATGGGGTGTCTCTGGGGGGTGCCTCACACGGGTGCCCTTTGACGTTTGGGTGCCCATGTTTGGGTGACAGCTGCAGGCAGGTCAGTCGCTGTGCCTTACCGTGTGGACACTCCTCGTGAGCGGGTGCTCCTGGCCTACCACAGCCGTGACAGACAATCAGTGCTGAGCTTGGACACAGGTCTCGTTCTTGCTTTGGAAACGGCAGCACTGAGGGCTTGTGTGTGACCAGGCCTCAGCTGATGGGCTTAAATGGTGGGCTTTAAATCACAGACTTACCCTTTCCTTCCCACAGATTGAGGCTCCGAGGCTGCTCAGAACAACCCTGCTGTGAACCAGCCCAAACTCACTAACCAGTCTGGGACAGCTCCAGTTAAGTTATCATGTCCGTGCCCACGAGCTAGCCCTGACACCTTAAAAGCAGAAGTCAGCTCCTTGCTGAGCCAGCCACGCCAGTCCTCAGAGTCTCTGAAATCCTCCTGGATGCTTTTCATCCCATCTGCCATCTCCTTCAAAACTTCCTCTTTATTTCCATTTCCTCCTCCTGCCCCTGCAATCAACAGCAATTTTCACGTGAAACCAACGAACAGGGTGTCCTTCATTCACGCCTCAATCCTGAGCCTTTCAAGTATGTCTGGCCAGAAAAGGCCAGGAAGTTTTGGGGAAAATTCCATGAATTCTTATGGTCTCTTTTTCTCTAGATGCAACTCTGCTGAAGTGCTGACGGCCCCAGCAGGTTATAGCCTCCTACAAAGAAATCAGAAAGTTGCTTTTAGGAGTGTTTATATTTAAGTGATAGCATGAAGCCTCTCCCCCTCGGCCCTTCGCCTGCTCGCAGGGTCAGTCTTGTGCTGGAGGAGTGGAAGCAGAGGCAGAGCCCGTGTGTGTGTAGACCCTGTAATGAGAGGCACTCTAACACCTCAGTTGCTTCTCTGAGTGGATCTAAGAGTGATCTTCTGCTAAGCACTGTGCCAGGCCCACACACAACCTAGAAAAGACTATAGGAGGTACTGCTTACATGCGATCGCTCTAACTTGTGCATCCCCTGATCCATCATCACGCCTCCCTGTCACAACACCCATATATATCCATTAGTTCCKCAGACCTACAGCCTAAATGCTGCTGCCCGGACCCAGGGGATGTTCTGCAAAGATAAAATGCATCCAAAGCCACAGTCACATGGCCAAGGACAGAAAAGGCACATTTGATGTGTTAGTTTCCCCATTCAAAAGAGAACTTGGACAGAAGAAAGGTTGGACAGGAGAGACTGAGACCACCTGGAGCAAGAATAATCAGAAGCTGCTCTTGTAGTTTCTAGAGACCTGATCTTGGGCAAGAGGCTGCATGTAGGACAACTCAGATGTGTAAGAGCTCACAAGGCTCCATGAAGCAAGAGGATTCCCAGACTCATCTCACCATGGGTCCAGGTTACCTCTGGTTCTGTGCGAGCACCAGAGAGTGCAGGTGCAAGGTCCTACCAGTGACATACCCACCAGATCTCACTACTTGGAAAGGCTCTGCAAGGTCATCGACTGAAACACCTGAGCTCTGCTTTACAGAACTGTTTAAAAAAGCAATTAGAGATTACATCTCTACCTAAATGAAAGGGTTCTTCCCCAGAAACCTCTTCTGGAACCTTAAAAGACCAAGAAAAGCAGATACAGCATCACTGACTGCAATGCTGTGGGTGCAGAGCATGATCAGATGGACGAGTACATTACGCAGGGCAGGTGCTGTTCTGTGTTGTATTTGCCTTGTTAAAATGTGCCCGAAGCAACAGAGTAATTGGATCTGCTGCATTTGATTCCATGGAGTAGATGCTGTGGGTTAACCCCAGTGGGCAACTAAGCACTACATAGCCGGTCGCTCACTCCCTCCCACCCCCAGTGGGATGGGGGAAGAGAATAGGAAGAATAAAAGCAAGAAAACTTGGGGGTCAAGATAAAAATAAAAAAATAATAATTGCTTTATAAGGGAAGGATAAATAGAAGAAGAGAGAAGAGAACAAAACAAAAAAGTGATGCAGAGGCAATCACTCACCACCTTCCATGGGTAGACTGATGCCCAGCCAGTTTCCAAGCAAAAGATGGCTAACCCTTTTATTGCTGAGCATGACGTTATATGGTATGGAATATCTCTTTGTTCAGGTCATCTGCCTGGTTGTATCCCCTCACAACCTAGTGCACGCACACCTCAGTCATATTCACTGGAGAGGCAGAGTGAGAAACAGAGGCGGTTTTGATGTTGTGCAAACACTGTTTAGCGAAACATTAGTGTGTTATCAGTATTGTTTTGGTCAAAAATCTAAAACACAGTGCTGTATGAGCAGCTCTGAAGAAAATTAACTCTATCCTAGCCAGGCCCAGTACAGGAGAGCATCAAAGAGTTCATTCAGGGAGGGTACCGATGTTCACGTCACCTCCCCACGCCTGTGCTACGGTAGGGAACGCATTCCCCCTGGGCAGGGTCTGCTGGCACTGACACCACAGCCATCTGCACTGTTACGTGCTTTGGGTGGCCAGGGGACAGCAACGGATCAGGGCCACAGCTGCCAGCTCTGCTCCTCCTGCTCCAGGGAGAGAGATGGGCAGTTGAAGCATCTGCTGTTGTCTCTGCCCATGGGAGAAAAGAGCGGGGGAGCTCAGGCAGCCGCGAGAATAGTTACATACTCTCCCTGGATAGGGACTAGAGAAGCCAGGTGACGCTCAGCACAGAAAGCAGGCTGCAGAGGGGATTCCTCCAGGATGTGTGGGGAAGAAGGCAGAGAGGGGGTCCCTGGTGATTCCCAGAAATAACTCAGCATGAAAAGGCCTGAATTGACAGCACCGGCTACTCAGCCAGGTAGGATCAGCCTGCACGGATTTTAGGCAGCCTTCTGTCCCACAGGGACATGGGGGAGCTAATCTGTGCCTTGCTCTAGACTGCCTTAGGATCAGGGCTATGCAGAGAGCATTTTCTTTGCATAACTTCTCTAATCCAGAGACAGAAGAGCCTGGGGGAATGGCTTGCGACTTCGCAGCTGGGAAGAAGCAGCAGCAAATCCACGTTATTATTTTTGTCCTCCCTAACAGGCTGCCTCCTGTGCAGGTGTGAGGACACAAAGCACAAGAGGAGCCGTCTCCAGACTTTGATTCACTCCCTCTTCTCACAGCCAGTCCATATATTTGGCTCCTCCAGGCCAAAGGAAGGCCTCCTGCCCTTCACCAGCCAGACCATCCTCTTTTTGGGTCACTGCCAATTCACCTCTGCCGTGTTCACTAATGCACAGTCGAGGCCACAGCTGGCCCAAGGAGATACCACCTACTGCCGCCTCTCCCTGCAGATGCCTGRGAGCAGAGAGCTCAGCACCGCTTCATATTACAGCCTACTGTCGAACTTGTTATCTGCTCACGCAGCCAGGGCGCTCTCAGAATTACTGCTTTCCAAACAGCTCCTTCTCATTACATAATTCTGCCTATAATTGTTCTTGCCCAAAGGTAATAGCTGTGTTTCTTGCAGATTATAATCAAGATTATCCTTTTCTGCTCACTGTCAAAATCCTCTGTCTCGCCTTTTATTCTCTGCTCTCTCCTCTCATTTGCATTACACCTTTCAAGAACCCAACGCGGGGCTTTTCCACGCCGGTCCCCCGTGTTACCACCAGCAGGTTACGTAGTGAGGGGAGTGACTATTCACCTGGGCAGCATCTCCCCTTTCGCCCTTGCCAGACGAGTGCTCGGCGTGGCCACTCCTCCCTCCATCAATCCTTTCCACATACTGCAAGCTATTCCAGCTAATTGGCACTCCAGTCTCCAAAAAGGTCTACGTCGCACCACAGCACACTGCGAAGGGTTATCCGCTGTCTTCCTCAGTCCACTAATTGTGTAATTATGCAGAAATGGCCTGTCTGGTATAATCTATTTCTCATACTCCCCTGTGGTGCTTGTTGCTTACAATGCTCATTATTCCTCTAAGTATTTGCAGACCTTCACCCTCCATCATATTTCCACAAATTGCAGTCCTATTAACAAGGGAACAATTCCTGAAGTCCTTGCAAACATTGTATTCATTTTCTCAACTGCTCCCTCCTTTCTGGTCAGGAGCAGATCTAGCGCTGTCTCCAGGCTGGCTCAGACTCTCCTGCTGTCTCAGTTCAGCAAAGGTGCCTTTGCTCTTGAGTCTTTCCCATGCAATTTGCTCATCTGCCAGACTCATGAGGCTAGGCTGTGCAGGACCTCAACGTGMGGAGCAACGGGAGGTGTGCTGTCCCATGCTGACTGCCTGCAGGGTCCACACACCTCACCCTCTGCTATGGGTACGTACTGCTCACTCTTTGCTACTCAACCCATCCCGCAAGGAGGAGACAGGCGGGCTCTTTGAGTCATGCAGGATTTCTGCCCAGTGCCAGACTCATCTGTCTGTGCAATTAAACACCAACTGTGGCCTGTTCTTCGGACTCAGCTTCCTGCCGCAAGCATGCACTAGGTCTGAGCTCGGAGCACTCCCCCTCCAGAAAGACCACTGTCCCCTGCTTTCATCTGCCTGGTATGGTTAGCAGCGTGCCCGGACAAGGTCAGCACCAGACCTCCCCAGCCTGGACCTTCTGAGCTAGAGGAAGGCTAATGGACAGAAACCTGGCTGGAGATCCTGATACGCTTCAAGGTGGCACAGCAAGGGCAGATGTGAGCCACTGCTTTTTGGGGACAGGGCATTGGAGGCAGGCTGGGGAGGCTCTGGACCAAACACCAAGTTCCCCAGGGACTGTGGCTCCTCTAGGGTTATGCTGGAGGTAGGGGACGGCTGCAGGAGGCCAGGCCAGGCTCATGTAAGTCAGCAATGGGGCTGGAGGGAGCTGGGGCACAAAGGTTGGCCCATTGCCCAAGATTCAACATGTCAGGAGACCTCCAGGCCCTGAGAAGTAGTATTTCAGGGAATTTACCTCCTTGCAGACAAGAGGAATCAGAGGGACACCAGGACAGCCACCAGGTGACTGCTTAAAAAATTAAGAGCCTTACCTTGTGTCAGCACCACTGCAGGCAGGAGTGGGAGTGGGAGCCTCAGACCCAGCAGCTATTTTCTGGATGACACCTAGATACAGTACTGTTGGGCAGAGGTACTGTGTGTCAGCATATCCCTCAAATCCCTCATCCCTCAAATGAAACCTTAAGTGAGGTCATGTGAGATCACCAAAGGCCCAGGAGTGAAGGACAGCGGGAGACTACACTAACACAGCAGCACTTGGCATCCCTCTGGGCAGGTACACCAACAGAATTACCTTCCCAACAATGAATGTTGCCAGAAGAATCTACCTCTCTCTCGCTGTAGCCATGCAAATCCTCAGGGTCAACTGGGAGTTGAGGGAGTATTTAGGATGGGCAAGGGGATGCTTAGGCTTAGTGGTAATAGTTGGTTGGGTTGGTCTTTAGTTTTGGTCCATTTGTTCAGCTTCCCTTCCTGGCCTATCCCTGTCCCTGGCTATCCTCTCTGCCCTTTCCCAGCATCAGATTCTCAGCTTCTCTTCAACTTGCTGGTGCTTCTCCCTCTCATTTTCCTTCCCAGCTCCAAGCAGCCAGCTTGGTCCTGTGACACCCATGTCCTGAGTATGCACCAAGGTGGAAGGCACAGAACAGCTCATGTGACTGACTCATCCGTGGAGTTAGGAACTGATGCACCCTTTTGGAAGAGCTGGGGAGGGCTGGGCAAGGTAGGGCCAACACACACCTGCCAGGAGCACATCCACACTGTACACCTTGTCTCCCAGAAGGACTCACAGTACAGAAGTTGCCTCAGCAATGCCTAAGTTATCTCTAGGCCCTTGAGATCCCACCACAGTTCCTTGGCAAGCCACATCCAGAAGAAGCCAAATGACACCCAGACACACAGAGATGAAATCTTGCGTACATGCAAAGGGTGAACCTGCAACATCCGCCCTGCAGCTGCTCCACTCCTTCATTTCATGTCCCCCACCCATCATGCCCCAGCTGCCTCCATTCCTTCTGCACCACACATAACCTCCCTTCCTTGGAGGACCCTGGGATCAGCCCTACAGGCAGAGTTGTTGTACCTTGTGCATCACACCTCACAAACAGATTAGCAGAGCACAGCAAAACAGGGATGGTCATGCAACAGACAGGCTCTAATGAGCCCAGGTGGTCAGTTGGCACATAATACATCTTTGATCTCTTCTCTCTGCCAGCCACAGTGCCTAGGTAACTTGGACTTCTCACGCACCCCCAGAGCTATGCAGCAGACCATGCAGGCGAGAGCTCATGGCAATAGTCCCAAGTTGATCATCTGCCCTTATCAGCAACGACCCAGGGAAGGGGCTCAGAAGAGACCTAAGGGACCTTTCTACACGAATAAATTGGAGTTTAAGTGCAGAGCTGGATGCCCTGGGCAGTCTGGCTATCGGTGATATTCAGAGGAAACTTATGTCAGGCTTAATTTCCATTTTGAATTTCCAGTACAGCTTTTAGCCTATTTGACTTGTGCCACAGACACAGCGCAGTAAGAAAAGAACTGTTACAACTGTTGATCATGATAACAGACCAAGTGTGTTACTAAGCCTCACACAGGGTTATCTCTGGCATAGTATTCCACAAGAGAATTTAAATGTCCCTATAAAATCTAATTCTAACTGTCTTTCTCCTAGATATTTCTGAAAGGGGGTCACCCATGAGAGGCCTGGTGCTCTCTGCTTTCATTAAGTCTAGACATTTCATAAAGCAGTCTCTCCATTTACTGTTCTGGCTTCCTCATTGTAAGCCAAGAGTTGATAAGACTTCACAAAAGGAGAAGAGGAGAATACACCGAAAAAACCCAATTTGACACCATTTGGTCAGCTCAGTTGTAGATCTCAGCAGAGAGTTAATGGAGGAGAATAAACATGCTGCTCAGTCAGACAGGACTCCTCCATCCTCCTTTAATGACAAACCAACTGCTTTTGTAACTACCCCCTGCAGATATTAAAGCTGAGAAAAATCCTTCTCATAGCAAACCACAAAAAGAAAAGAGTTTTTTTCTGGAATGTCGTGTCAATTATCAGGATGAACTTCTTAGAACTAGTCTGAAGGCTGCCGTATCTTGGGCTTCTCAGGCTAGGAGACCATTCACCGATACACCTGGATGAATTATACATTGCAAATAAATTCACTGAAGAACTAGATATTCCTTCCTGTTTGTAAAATGTTTCTTAGCTGATCTTACCAGCTAAAGATTACAAATACATTTATAAACATCTGCTGAATAGTTTACAGGAAGAAATGTCGGTCTCTGACGCAGGTCATGTGTTATGATCTGCATTATGTCCACATGGCAATCAAAGATACCGTTGTTGCAATCACGCACATAACCCTGTAGGCTTTTATCTGACTAGCACAGGTAAGTGCATTGTGAAGAGAGAGCTCAGGCCAAGCCAGAAACCCAAGTACACAAAAAGTATCTGCTTTTGCGCTCCAAACAGGAGACTCGCACTGACTCCCCTGCAGCTATCGTTTTTATATATATAAACTTGCATCATGTAAGATAGCACTTTGGCATCTCTCCTGCTCAGGATGCCTGTGTGCTAGGCAAAGCAAGGTCGCAAGTCCCAGCAGTTCTCCTAACCACCAAGCACAGCCACATTAATGATGACCTACAACTCTGGCAAATGCAATGCTCAAGAAATTGGAGGAGGCACCCAAGAGTCCGGCCAACCTTGTTCGGCCTTTGCCGACAAGCTGTCTTAGACCAAGCCTTTGATAGCACTGCAGAAAAACAAGCTGGTTGACAAGTCTGCCTGATCTCCATTGGTCTCATTCAGGCCCAAGGGAAGTTTCATGATGGAGGCCCTTTGCAATATACCCCCTTGAGCACAGCTGAAATTGAAGCAAGCAGGAGGGAACCCTAGGGAGAGGGTCAGGGTCTCAACCGAAAGCCTACAATGCACCACAGGCATGATTCAAGTGCTCAAGCAACAGAAAAATGCTGCATAAGGACTAGTGAGGACCTTAGATTGGCACACTGGCAATTAAGAGGGAACAGGGCAGTGTTTGCACAATCCCCTTCTATGGTGTTAAATGCCCCCTATCATGATGAAAGAGTCTTTTCTCTGTCTCAGAGACTTCTGTTAAATCAGGTAAGTGTACACAGAAATCAGTATCTTCCTCTATAAAGCACACAAGCAGACATGGCAGAATTTCTGGCAAAATAACAGGTTTTGATCCCATACATTCCCCAACTTGTGGGGAGAAAATTCTCTCCCTTTCCACCATTCCCAATCAGAGTCTTTGCTTTAGGACTCTGTCTGCAATTCTTTGGTCTAACATAATGAAGTGTTTTTTCTGCCTTCTGTGCCATAATGAAACGATAATGACCTTCTCTGGCAATCATTCGACCCTGAATAATTTGATCCATAAGCAATGGAAATGCTTGTCCCATCTGCCTCTGTTTAGAGCATGGCCAAGATGTTCTGCTTCTTTTCTCAGCTAAGGCATAAAACTTAGAGTGACCCCACCACGCAGTCCTGTCCTTTGGGTTCCCCAAAGGTAAGTCGGTAATTTTAAAGGCAAACTCAGTGCAGATGACTAAGTTAGTAATGCCCATAAATAACCCAAGGCCCCATCCTGCTCTGAGACATCACATGTCGCACACAGAAAAGCAGAGTCCCATGTGTTCCCTCAGTGTCCTAAACCATGAGTGAGATTCCCATGGTTCAGAGGCACGGGGTGACAGAAGACAGCTCAGAGCAGTCTCTGTCCCTCTTGGCTCTTTCACTCGCATGCATCAGGGTAGAGAGATGGAGCCAGACGGACCAGCCCCTGCGCCCCCCCAGCCCTTTGGCATTCCCCCCCCAGCACTCCCGCATTCAGAAATGTCTGACAAGCAATCCGTCTCGCACCAGCCCTGGTCTTGGAGACATCATCAGCCCTTCCTGCCTGTCACATTCAGCGTCCCAGCATCTGCCTCTGCTACTCCTGGGACAGGGTGGCTGGGCCACTGAGCCCAGACCTCAGAGTCCCCTCACAACGTCTGCTACATCCAGGACTTGTGCTTCCCAATTGAATTTTTCTCACAGGAGGTCTTGTGTAGGAGTGCTCTGCACTGTCACCTCTACACCTTGAATCACAACAGCCTTTGCCCCGTAAAGCCATATGACACACAGCATGGCAGCTGGAAACCAGTGGGGAAGTCAAAGGATGATGAGTTGTCCTCAGGTCACATGAGCTTGGAGTCACCCCAGCTGGCCAAGGTGATGCAAAGTCCACGTCAGCCACTCCAAAGGGCAAGTCAACGCACTTCAGATCCATGTCATCCTCCGGACATACTTGTCTCTCTTGTCTGTAGGAAGGGCCTAGGACACAACCTTCTTAGATGACATGGTGAAATGAAGTGCCTAACCACGGTCTCTGTGACAGAATTAGGGTTAGAGGCAGGGTTCGCCACTCATGACATTTTGCAGGCAATGCTTGCCCACACCTCTATCACAGCAGTCCAGTTCACAGTACAGGGGACTGAGGTGATACCAGGAGAAAATCACAAATGTGACATTTTCCCACACAAAGTTCAGCAGGTGAAGGGCCAGCAGGGCCAGGAGCACTCCTTGGCAGGCATGAGGAACATGAGTCACCTAGCACTCGTTCACTGGCTCAAGCAGAGCAACTGGAAGTAACAGAAGGAGCAGCAGGGACTTCTGGGCTAAGGAAAACTCAGGTGTTGGGTGGAGGACAGTGGGGAAGAGATTAAAACCATATACATATTAGCCTAGATGGCGGATTTATGCATAGCACAGATATTTCTGATTATACCCACAGCCAAAAGTGGAAGCCAGTTCTGGGTACCCACACCCAGGCACCTGGTCTCCTTCCACCACTGCTCTGTTTGAACAGTCACCCCGATGATGATCTCATCTGAGACTGTTCAGGGTAATTGTGAAGGATGAATGGGCTTGGGTTTAAAAGCCTCTCTGCCTGTTACACTTCTCCAGCTCCCAGAAGGAAAAGCCCTTAGAAAAAAGGGGCATGGATATCTTTTTTCATTCTTTATTTGCATGCTCTATGCTTCTCTGGGAACTGACAGGCTCTCACCCATCTAGAAACACCAGCCGCTTGCCAGCACTTAGTGTGCTGCATATTAGTCCCTTTCTATAGAATAAGGCTGGATAGTGCAACCTACAATGGGATTTTTTTTTTTTCTTTTTTTTTTCTTTTTTTTTTTTTGTGTACTTCCTAGCTGGCTTTCTTGGCTGCCTGGACAGAGACAGTAACAGGTCAACCTCATGCTGAGAAGCCACATTTCTCAGTGGCTCACCTCTGCTGAAGACCTGGTAATGACTTCCGCACATGCCCTGGCTCCAAAGGTTAGGCATAAATCAGTGACTAAGTTCCAGGATGCATTATTCTTCTAGCTGCTTGCTGGGGAATTATCCATGTTTTATTTCTGAACTGTTGCAGATAGCCCAGAAAGCCAGACTTCATGGCTGAGCAGCTAAGCTGCTCAGGAGACTACAGTCCTACTGGGAAAAATTTTTTAGAGCTCCACAATTGAAAATCACTTCTCTCAGGCTCTTATTCTGCTAACAGCACTTTCTACCCCATATGTCAAGTTGTCACAATTCACACTTGCCAGCAGCTGCCTGACCCTGCTTGGGTGGTGGCAGGAGTAAAGCAGAAGAAACATGGAGCCAAGTGTTTAAAGGAACAGAGATGTTCTTGGCAGAGATGGGTGAAGAACGCAAGACTGGCAGCCTTCAAGCTAAAGAGCTGTGCACTACCAAGGTCCCAGCTGTGCTCCTTGGATCTTCCCAGAAGGACTAGTAAATTCATGCCCTGGAGGAGCTCTGACAGAGACCATGATCTAGCCCTTGATCCGCAAAGCTCACCAGTATGGGGTGGCTCAGCTTTATCCGGGCAACCAGTGCCATTCGGATGGACCCCAGCTGTGGTACCTGCTGACTGTAGCCTCGTTATGCCAGTTTGATATCCTCTGCTCAAGGACATCTCCACGGAGAGCACAGACCCTCAACAGTGCTAGCACCGGCTCTGCATGCAAAGGTACCAACAGGCTCACTAGGCACGTCTGTGTGTGCGTGTGTGTTCCTCCCTGGTCCAAGTGGTAAAGCATGAGAAGAAACCTTGGCGCTGGCCCAAAGACATCTGAGCTTAGTAGCAGCATTTGACGACAGATGTGTGTCTTGCAACATCGCTACTGAAGTGTCTTTTCCTTTCAAAGTAGGAATCATTTTCCTTCACGTAATAGTCCAGGCAAATATAATCCTATTAACAGGGCTATTAAACTAAACAATACTTGGCACGCCATGACCTAAAGGAACAATCCACCAACACCGGCAGCTTGTAAACAGCCCTGTCCCTAAGGCAAAATGGGCATTTCCTATGCCCAAGTGCCCTCCTAGCCAGCACCCTCCCACCCTGCTGCTTTCTTCATAAAAATTGTCTTTCCTGAGACAAGTGGGCCCTGTTCCATCCCACTCTCCCACCCTCTAAATCGACTTTACTCCCTAGCCCAATTAGCATTCACTCAAGTTTACACCAAGACAAGGCCTGGATCTTTGTTGGCATCTCTGCAATGTCTCTAATCTCTTGGGTTTATAGCTCTTTTGCTCTTACATATACCAGAATTCCCAATCCAGTCATGCCCAACTTGAAAGCCCCGGTCCACATTTCTTTTTGGTAGGGCTGCCAATAAAAGTTTCTCCTCCTGATCTGGTCTCTCCGCTGATGTAGTCCTAGTTCTTGCTTCACTCCCCCAAGGATGCAGCTGGTCTTCTCTGCCCTCGTTTGCAGCTGTGACAGGGAATGAGCTCTTGACAGCACTGCCTTGGGAGGCAAGGAATGCCTCAGGTACTCCATGTGCAGCCCTGGGCACCGACTTCATCTCAGTAAGCCTGAAAATAGCTATCATTTCCATGATGCTGCAGCAAGCAGAAGAGCAAGGAGAAGAGTTTGGGCTGGGGAGCCATTTGGGGCTCCGTAAAGACTTTTAGCAGCATGACATTATGCACTTGCCCACAGACGTCACATCCACCCCATGGGGCACTAAACTGCGATCAGCAAAGGAGGAACCCACAGAGACTAAACAGCTGAATACTGTCTTCTCATTGCTCCTCAGAGCTACCCACACAATAGGACCTCAGCAGATCTACGTGCTATGTAAACCACTTGTCTCTGGCCTCCCAGCACTGTTGGGCTCCCCAGGTTATTCCAAGGAGAACAGACACACCTGCCTGTCAAAGCACTACTGGTTTTCTTCCCCTGCAGTGAGCCCCAAACAAGACTGGAGAAATCACCTTTTTCTGCCTCCCTGCCCACACTTCACCCCCTGCCTCTGTCTCCGCAGACATGCCCAGAGTGCCACTGCACTGAGTGTAAGAAGGCATCATCTCATCTGTCCTTCCCAGCACAGTTCATCCTTCGACCCCTTGCTAAGCAGCTGTTCTTTCCATGGGCTGAGATCAATTGCAGACGATTCATTGGCAGAGACCATTTACCAGACGGGTGAGGGATGTTTTGTCATCATCCCAAGAACTTCTGCCAGTTCCATGAAGAGAAGCGGAGGTGTTCGTCCAAATGACATCCTTCACTACATTATGTGTTAGAGCTGGGGTTTCCAAAGAGATGCACCATCCTACCACTCTGCTTTGGAAGGAGATCTGCTCCAGCCCCACCAACTTATGGAAATCAGATTCCCCTTGAAGCTGGGGAAAGACAACCCAAAAATCACTTTGGGTGATTGACAAAAGTCATTTTTCAGTTCCTTTGTTATTGCATATTACCCTTAGAAACCTTTGCAAAATAAGTAATGCAAACAAATCCAGATTAGTTCCCAATGAACTGTGTGGATCTCCACAGTGTCTAAGCCAGAAAATCTAGACTAGAGAAAATGATGTATGAAGCAGTATGGTTAAAATTGCTCATTGTCACTTGACTCTTGCACAGTCCAGCTACTTCATATTTTCTCCCAGCCAGTTTGGCTTTCCTTGTTGCTTTGCTTTATGGGGAAGGTTTTGATTATTGCAGCTTAGTATCTCCCTCATCTGCTTTTATGGGGAAAATGTATTGAAAATTCCCCCTCACACAAAACTCCTGCACAAAGTGAAGCAATGACAAATGGATCTCAAAGGATTTCTTGATCAGCTGCTTTCTCAAGGCTCTCATCTGGGCAGGGTCTGAGATAAGGCTAAGATGAACGGTCCAGCACTAAAACACTTGAAGGGATCCGATAGGATGAAGATCTACAAATCTGCCCCTATCAGAAAGTACAATCAAATTACAGGAATTCACTCAGGTAAACAAACAATCCCAAAACGTGTCCAGATATGCGCAGGGTGATTCAGTCCAATGACAAATAGACCAGACACGGCTCCAGCCACTTAAACTGACCACAGCACTTTTTACTCCCCCCCCTCGAATTCCCGGAATAACAGACATTCTGCGTTGTTCAAACAAACAATATTTATTTTATTCTTACGTAAAATTTTAGAGGTTCTGCAGATATAAACATAAGTAAACATTACCTCCTTTCCCCAGTGCTGTAATGCACAGCACTATCACAGAGAGAGAGGGAGGACCAGTGCCTGCATTCACCTCCCAGTTCTGCCAGACCTTCCCAAACAACTTTGCAGTGGTCAAGCATCTTGGGGTTTTGTCTCCATCAGACCAAGCACCTAAAGCCAATTTCACTTTAACATATGTCAACACAACCCAGTTTTCAGAGGTGTTGAACTGCAGTAGCTATAACCAGCATTTTCAGCATTTGACAGCCACGCAACTTCAACTTATGTAGCTAAATATTTTAAAATGTTGACAACAATATTGTGTTTAGTCACCTAGAAAGAGAACAAGACAGTTTTCCTAACTGAAAGCCTGAGTTAGGCTCTTGGTGACAGTAAGCAGAGGACAGAAAGAACCACAGAGCATTACAAAATGAAAAGCAGCAAGTGCATATGTTGGAATCAAGAGGCTGATTTATTTCTTTTTTAGCAAAAGCATTCAGAAACTTACATCTTTGTCTCTTCACAGATGGTGCTAAGCCAGATTGTCCTGCTGGAACCATTATTGACAGCGTCATTGAATCATCTCCATTAATTCCCATGAGGAGGCATGGGTAATTCTGGAAGGCTAGTGCAAGGCAAACCCCAGTGGGGCTCATTTAGTACTTTATAAATGCTTTTGGAAAGCTGAGTTCCTGCTTCAAGCCTACAAAGCCAAAGATCAGCTCTGGCCAAGGTTAAGAAAAAGCCCTACCCAGGTTTCTGCCAGGAAATTTTATGCAACTTGGCTTCACCTTTCAGCCAGCACTTTGGGAATTGCTGAGATTCACTGGGGATGAGGATCTAAGATCCATCGTTCCACAAACTCATCAACCCCAGGAGCAGGGAAAAAACATGAGAAAAAGTGATACTTGCAAGTCATACCACAATTCTTAGCTGCAACACCAGTTGCAGGATGCAAAAAGAACAAGATTGAAGAACGAGTCATCCCAGGGAAGGTTATGAAATAAAGACCAATAAAGAGCAAATCTAATTGCTCCCCAGTGCAGACCAACCCTAAAAGAGAGTGATCTCTTCCAAAGCATCTTCCTAGAGGTTATGCACTCGTGAACTTGTTCTCTGAGCATGAAGTTACTTGGGCAAAGGGTGGGAAACTCATGAGAAGAACTTGAATATATTACGTAAGTGCCTACTAAAAAGGGAGAACCTTTCTGCCACCCTCTCACCACCCTGCATGAAGCCAAGGGCTGCAGAGCCCCTGGAGCACTCAGCACTGGCAGACAAAGGGCAGAAGGAATGTTTGAACAGGTAATTTTTGACTGGCGCTGGGAATTTGCCCTGCTCCCTAAGGCCCTTCCCCAGTCTTGCAGGGTTTGCAGCTCTCTGAAAGCACTGGGAATCAAGGACCCTATTATGCTCATAGGCCTTAAGGAGTTTATCTCTTCTGAAGCACCTTGCTACCAAGGTAAATTACCCAAATTCATTACCCAAAAAGATGAGACCTTCTAATAAATTTCAGATGCAACGAGCCATTGCAAAGCTCCCCTTCATCAAACCCTATGTTATGACAATGGGTAAACCAATTGTCAGGGGTAATTTTAACAATATATTCTGGAAGAGGCAATAGCATTATGGAGAGGAAACTATGAAGAAGTTACAGAAAGGAGCCTGATGCTGTCTTTTCTATCACATTTCTCTGTGACAAAAAGCAGTAACAGCAATCAGTGCAAGTTGAAATATTGCCACGTGGGGTCAGATTTTGAGGGCTGCATCCACTGAGAGCAAGACAGTCGAAAATACCCTTTTATCTGCCCTTGGCCTCTATTCACATAGTGGTTAAGCACCTGCTTAGATCTCAGAGCAGCATACATGCCTAACCATAGCAGGGAGAAGGTACCTTTCCTGGACCTGCATTTTACTACAGCACAAGATGACTCAGAAACCTGGACTTAAGAAAAAGATTTAAAGTCAGTCGATCACTGGGATTGGAGATACACCTGCTGGAAAGAGCTTGGGGACACAGCAATCATTTCTGGGAACAGTTATATTGTTATTGGGATACTGGTTTATCGTGGGAACATCTAACAGCTCCAAAGGAGCTCTGATTGCAGGTGGGGCTGTGTAGAACCAACGTGCTTACGGCACAAACAGACAAGACAGACAAAAGAAGGACTCAGCCTGTGCTTTGGAGGGGAGGAATGGAAGCAGGGTATGCCTAGTCCCAGATCATCAATGATATTTCAGTGTGGGATGTGGATGCTTGAGTCCCACCAGGTCTTCTGGCCTGACAATGCAAGTACTTTGTAGACCTGCTGGGACTCAAGCATCCACATCCCACACTGAGACCACACGAGCGCACTGAGTGGTGAAGGTAGAGGGTGTGCAAGGGCAGTCAAAGGAGGAGTTAGAAAGTCTGGCTGAGAGAGACTACGTTTAGTACACGAGGGAAGCAAAATCCATTTTCAGTCCCCATCAGCTGCAGAGCCAATCTGGAACTTTTTGGAAATCAAATCAAGCTTGACTTAAAGCACTGCCAGCAGATCTAGCCCAGCATCTTCTCCCTGTAGGGCAGCCTACAAACACCAAAAAGAAGTCTGGCCACCACAGAGACGGAACCACTAACCAATAGGAGAGCCACTCAGACAGCAGCCAGCCAGTCAAACTCTAATTAACTAGCAACAGCAGCACTGGATGATCACCCTGGCAGCCCCAGGAAGTTTTCAGCCCCAGCTTTACACTGCCAAAAGCACATTATCTCAGCTGTGGCATGACCAAAGCCTTTCTCCAGATGGAGAAGTTCATGGTCCCTCCACTTAAGTATGGGGCCGAACCAGGTGGTCCAGCAGGCTGGTTTCTCTAGAGCCTGAAAAGACTTGAGTGCCTGTTTGAAACACTCTTATTCATGTAGTGAGTTGGAGGTATGGCCATCATGTATATTTGGGGGGTTGCTATAAATTGCTTCTCTGGGCCTGTATCATTTGTGGCCCTACTTCCCCAGGCACACAGGGGGGAGTTTGTAAGTGACACAGAGCAAGGAGCGGCTGGAGACAGTTTGGTGATCGGACCTCTCCCAGAATCCTCACCCCAGCTCTCTGCAGGTTATGACCTCTCTTGCAGTTCAAACAATTGAGAGTGACACCCCAGCCTGGTCAGCCAAAGCAGGTCACAGTTTTTCAGCGTAAGTGGCAGTGGAATTGCTGGATACCACAGCAAGAGGCCCAAGTGATTTGTACGAACAGGAGGGTGGGCAGGCTGGGTGGCCCAGGGAGATACATGGGTTGCAACCTGTGAACAGACCCTGAGGCCTCCCCCTTTAACTAAATGAAATTGAGGTGCTTCCTTGCTCCAGTGAGAACTTCCTAGAGTTACCAAAGGTCCCATCTGCCCTCCCATCAGGTTTTGAATCTCCCAGTCAGTTTAGCAGACAACCAGGAGAGCATCCCCTCTCCCTTCTGCAGGGGATTACAACTTGGCTGTCCTCTCCTCATTTGGGTACTGCTTTGAGCTTAGGCCTGGGCTGATGAACACTCCTGGTCCTAAGAGGCTCCCTAATGTATCCTCCAGCTAGATGACATTCACCCTATGCAAAGGGCAACGCCAGGCCCAAATTCACCCAAATCCACGTAGTTTCCCTTTCCACCACTTGCATGGCCAAATCCTCTGAAAAGCCAGGACTCTTAACACATACTTTGCAGAGCCAGAGCTGAGCCACCCCCAACCCCTTTGTGCATGCTAACCCTCCAGGCTGGTTAGCAAACAGCTTTCAGATCACACAGAAAAATATAAAGATGGGGTTCTTGTTTGGGTTTTTATAAAACTTTTTCTGCACCAGGTGAGGTGAGAGAGGGAGAGCTGGTGCAGGGCTCTTTCTTGATCTCAATAAGAAAAGCCCAACAGCAAATCCCTTAATTAAACAGCTGCTTTAATAAGATAGAATTAAAGCAAAATATTGATAGCGAGTAAATCTATCAATCGCTTCAGATGCTGGGAGCCCTGCATTCGTGCAGCATCGGACAGACCCCAGATGAATTTTCCCACAACGCTGCACAGATCCTGTCCCTGGAGAGAACCTCCTTTTTGGTCATTTGAGCTATTATTTTCTTACAAGAAAACAATTCTGTCAAACAGAAAGGATGTTCTCACAAGAACTCCTTGCTGCACTGTTAGATAAAGGCAAGGCCATGCAGGTGGTATAATCGCAGTACCGAGTGGGAGCTGCCCGCGGGCTCCTCCATTACCACGAGCTGGCTGAGTCTGTCCTGCAGCTGCGGGATTTGTGCAGCACAGCCCAGCCTGAAGGCCACGCTGGACATCCAGCACGGCCCAGCACAGCACGGGCCTGGGCGTACTCAGGGTGACTCTGATGTGGATCACTGACTTCTCCATGCACAGTGGCTCCCGATCAGGATCACTGCATTCACCCCTTGATCCACATACAGTTTTCTTTTCCAAAGGAATGATAAGTTACAGATTATGTTAATAACATACAGGCTTCCCAAGCCCTAAGTACGAGGCGCAATAGAGCATACATGGTACGTTCAAGATCACCGACTCCTCCAAGACAATGTCTTCCACAAGGCTCCTAATACAAAACCTTAACATAACCAGCCGTACAACAGCAGGGTTCGGGGGCATTTCTGCCGAGTGCTGCTGAGCTCATTTTATGAGGATCGTGCTGCGATTTACATGCTCTTGTGGAATTTTATTTGTCTTTGGTTGAATTTTCCATCTGCCTAAACATGCCCAGTGGGAGCTGAAGATGCCCACACAATTCTTGTAACGTTACACCTGAGTGACAATACCCGCAGCTCTGCCCAGCCACCTCCCATCCTGCTTCTGCTTGGCTGGCAGCGGTCGATGGGCCTTCGCCTCTGCACCCAGGTTTGTGCAGGCATGTGTGCCCACTTCCCGTGTATGACAAGGACACACAGCTCGCAGTGCCAGGCCCTGCTCCTTTCCAGCAGGCATCGCTCCTTCAGCTCCCCCCGGCACAGCCCTGCGCTGCAGAGCTCAGATGGTACCTTCGGCACAGCCTGCTAAACAATGAGATCTCTCTTCCACCATTCAAAGCAGACACACCTCCTAGGGCTTTACTCAACAGAGCTAAGTTTCAGTGGGAAAGGGGGACACGTAGAATCAGATACCCAGGTTTTGGTCTGATTTGTCCAGGCCTAACAACCACGGGAGCAGCTTCACAAGTACAGAACACCCAGCAGAGCTTGCAGAGCAGCTCAGCAGCCTCTCCACACTGGGAGACATCTGCCTCTCCAACCCAGAGACACAACAGTCACTCCGCTCYGGCTCAGAAGTTTTAACAAAGCCTTTTCTTCCTGGAGGAAGCCAATGTCAGTCTCAGACCTGCATTCATTTGAGTCCTAACAAGCCTTGGGTCCTAAGAACATGTAAACTGAGAGGCTTTTCTAGCCAGAAGGACAAAAATGTAGTATGGGTGCATGCTTGTACAGCTCACAAATGGGTGACAGCATTAAAGTCCTGCTATATTTTAACATCAGTACTCAAGAAGGAAGAAAAAACAATTTTTAACTGATCATTCAAATATACCTGAGTCATCTTCTCCTTTGCATAAAAATAACTTCTAATCCTGACATCCTGGGCAGAGCTCTCTGATTCACACACATCCCCTTTGCAGTCACTGAAGCTCTGAACACCACAATTCCTTAGCTCCAGTCTTGCTAAAGGAGCCAAGCTGCATTTTGTTCACATTTCACCTTCTCCTTCCTTTCCTCACAAGAATTTCCCCAGAAGAGAAGCTGAGCTTCTGCATACACCAACAGGCAGAAATCACCTTGGGTAATCTGGGTTGGGATCAGCCACCAAGACACAGCTGCATTCAAATGACCGTGGATCACAAGACAAACAGATTTATCATCACAGCACCTAAGTATCCAGCTGTGCAACATGACTGATGCTCCAAGTGTCAAAGCCTTGATGCTCATCTCAGCTTCTGCTCCTCAACAATAGAGTGAACCATGCAAAGGGCACACATGCACACGCACACCAGTGACTGGCTCTCAGATCAGCCTCTCTTGAATCAATGGGACTTCCAGGAGAACATCTGCTTCCTATTGGAGCAGGTCCCTTTGCTTTCATTCACAGAAAGTTAACAGCCCTCTGGGCACACCTTACCTGGAAAATGTGCCATTGGGAAAGCACTGAGAATGTCCTGCTGCCTTTTAAGGCAACCAAGCAACTGGAAGCAAGAGGAAGTCAGCAGCGGTGAGCAGACAAGAATCTGAGAATCACCATTTTAACGAAATTCGCAAGCAGAGACTGTCATGTTATTCCCCATGTTCCAGCCAAACAGAATCTAAATGCTTCTGAGTACAATGAACACAAAAGCACCACGGGCCCAAAACCACACCATCACAGAGACCACAGGCTTGTAGCAAAGTATTAGAGGATGGGGCTTGGCAGGCAGGCACATTGCAGTTATTTTGGAGTTGATGTGGTTGTTCTTGGTGCCACCACCAGAAAAAGCAGCATGCATGAGTCCAAAAACAGCGTAGAGCACTGCGGCCGTTGGAGGTTTGCAATGGAGGTAGCAGCTTGCTACAAAAATCCCCTTCTCCCCCAAGCAGGGTTGCAAAGGAAACAGGTCTTTCCCAGACCCAAGGTTGCCAGACTTCACTGCCATAACCCTGAGGTCTCTGTAGCAACGGCCTCCTGACCAAAGAGCACCTCGACTCAAAACCTCTCTGCTGCCTTGGATGCGTGCCCTTGTTGCATCCAGTGAGGTGCCATGCATACGTGCTGCTGGAACCACTTCTGCTAGCGAATCAAAATCCTCCCACGTGGCTTCTGAGCCCAGTGCTGCAGCCGTCACTCACTCCATGCCAGACTGAGTCATTCTGAGTAACAACTATTGATGTCAAATCGATCTCTGGGAGCCAGTTCAGCTATGCACAAGGCAAGGATCTGCTTAGTGTGAGTCACAGTGGGGCAGAGCAGTACCAGCTGACCTACAAGTAGCCCCACAAGTGGAACTGTTTACAAGTGTAAGCTGAAGGCACTTTTTGATTTACGCTGACAGACATCTGCTCAAGTAAAGAATCAGAAAACGAGCCAGGTATAGGGGCCAAACACCATCAGAGCCCATTTCTCCTCTTTTGTTACAACCGTTCAAAATGGGTATGCTTTTATGGAAATCAAGGGGTGATGCTGATGCCAAATCAGCTAGGTGAGAGAAGCATCAGGGCTCTTTGTTTGCTGATACTCAGATATTGCACAGGTGAAGTCTTCATTGAACTCAGCCAGGGCACCACGTGGATCTAGTGCAATTTAGTCTACAGCCTAGAGCCTTTCCAGAGGTACACAATGCCATGCAGAGCTGATGTGCTGCTGCAGTCCTGCCCAGAGCTGCTACACAAGGCCCACCCTGTAAAGCAGCAGCACCAACCCCGAGTTGCTCTCCCCAGCCCCTGCTGCCAGCCTGACCCTTTCCCTGGCGTGCATATCCTGGCCTGCATCAGGCTGTCTCACCCTGTGCGGCAAGCGCAGCTGTGTGTGTTTAGTTTACCCAGAGTGGCACTGGGGGTGGAACAGTGACCTTTCTCATGAAACCGTATGGGAAACGAAATTCCCTCTTTCAAAACTTTGTCATGTCTCAACTAGCTGCTCTGCAAGTAATTTTTACAAAAGAAGGAGGGAGCTGTCAGCTGAGACCTGTCAGTGACCGAGAGCACAAATCACACTACCTCCCCAAGCCATGGAGACAAAAGCAAAGCACTTGGCAAGGCGACTGCTAACCCCGCTGCCTTGGTGCCAAGCTACCCAGGCTGCCTCCTCCAGCGGGCTCCTTGGAGCAACGCAGACGGGAGGAGCTGGCAGCCATCATGACAGGCGGCAGGGGAGGGCTGGGAAATCAAAGAAGGGCCATTTCCACACAGAGAAACATTCCCGTGCCTTGAAGCAAGCAGGAGCTTGTGCCTAGAAGCGCATGTCCCGTCCAGCCTGCCTTGCTAACGTAGCGGAGCGCGTGTGCCTTGTTGCTCCCATACACGCCAGCTTAGCAACACAAGCAGAGTCAGTGCTGTTGGGTGTACTGCAGCTCTCGTCCTGGGGAGCAAAGCCACCCAAAGACTAAAGCTGGGGGAGGTCTGGCTCCTTCCCCCCTCCAGTCAGAGCAATGAGGCTAAGAATCTCTTTGTCTCCATTTGTCAGGACCCCCAATCACAGAATTTGTAACCTTGTAATAGCAAAGCTCATGGCTTATAACTGCAAGCAGGACCGTTAGGAGACACTGGAAGACAGAAGAAACCTTTGGCACAAGAGATTTAAAAAATAAAGGAGCAGAGACTACTACATGCATAGGAGAGGTCTGTCTAAGGGGATTTCCCAAAGCATCACGCTCAGTCTCTGTTTCAAAAGCATGTGTTGAACAGGATAAAAAAACCTCTGCAGTCAGATAAATACATGCAGGGAAAAATCACCACCTCCAGCTTCATCCAAGCTCCGGGCTGTTGCTCATGGCATGCTGACGCTTTCATATCTTGAGGAAATCTGTCACTTCAAAGTCACGCTGACATACGAGGAGTGAAAGGCAGGAGCAGTCTCACGTTTGCATGCTGCAGCTAAATAAAGCAAGTTGCCAAGATACATTTACTGCTCTCAAAGTATGTTGCTGAACATGATCCAGGTGTGCATAGACGTTAGCCACAACCATTCATCCTTAGCACTATGATGCATTGGTCATTCACACACTGAGACCGCTCTTTCCTTTGCCAGGTTCTCGCTGGATTTTGTCCCGCTACTTCTATCCCAGTTACCTGCATACGGAGTTCAGAAACAAGATCACTTCCTAGCCCTCAAAGGGCTTAGCACAGGATTTTCCCAATCATCCAATAAAAATACAGCCTCTTGCCTGCTTTAGATCAATGCATTTGTGTGCAGAGGATGAGCAGCTTTACTTATCCATTAAGACAATCTTGCAGAGGTTTGGAAATCTTGTACTAGACTTTTACAGGTTGATGGCACAAAATTCTGCTATATCAAGGGGAGAACATGCCCTTTAGCTTAGACCTGTCCTTTTTTTACAACTCTTCTCATCAGCATTAATTACCTGCTTGTAGCTTTTTCCTTTTTTTAATGGGCTCTTTTGGGAGAGGATTATGAACAAAAGGAATTCCTAAGGAGTTACAGATCCTCTTTATCAGGTGCCTTGAAAAGCCTTGTCAGTGCTAACTGAGGGCAGAGGGAGGTACCAGCAAAACTTTTTCCTTCAGGTCAACAGCCATAGTGACAAGATCCTGCTCCTGCAGCGAGGGTGGCAAGATTAGCCCCTTACATCTTGTGGCGCTGTAACATTGAGGTTCTTGTGATGCCCTAGACACATACTGAGTCAGTTCTGCATCAGATCTCAGCTCTGTTTGGTACACCAGCATCCTATGATGTAGGCCAAAAATCTGCCCTCAGCATCTCTGTTCAGGTCCCAGAGCCTCAAGCTGTGGGCCCAGTCTGGGGAGAACCATGGCTACACAGTTAGACTTCTTAGAGTGCTTCAGCCACTTGCTCTGATGGAGCAAGGCACCTCGGCACCACTGAACTGCACGTCATTGGGATGGCAGTGTCAGGACCGTATCAGCCAGGACCTCTGCAGCCCAGGCAGGGAACCCACACAGGTAATGCAGCAAAACAGATCCCTGCATAAAAGGGATCATCCCAAAGGGAAATTTCTATTAATGACTACCACTGAAATTATTAGACCTGGCACTAAAATCCAACTCGGTCTTTTATCAGAGTCACTAGCACTCTCCGGGCATGAACAGAGGGCTTCCATGCAGTGCCCAGGTCAGATTTCAGGGCACTAGGAACAGACTCAATTGGGAATCTCCAGGAAGAGATTTGGGAAGCGAAGTTTCCAGACGGTGATATAAAAGGAAGATTCGATGAAAGCAGCACAGCCATTGGTGCTTGCCAAAACTAAGGAAAGAGATTATCCAAGACCTGGATACTTAAATATGGACAATTTAAAATTTAAATTTGAAAAAAAAATAGAAAATTTGGAATTATCAAATGGGAAATGAGTTAAAGATCTCCTCAAAAGCTTGGCTCTCTTCCACAGCACAACTCACCATGGCAAGTTTCTTCCCCTCCTCCTAGAAGGCTCTTTCCCAGGCCCCTTTTCCACCCAGGACTTTGCTTTCTCTTCATACTGTGAAGTCAAGCTCTAAGCTTGCCCCCTTCAGTTCACTCCATTTACTGTCCAGAAACCAGAGAAAAGTGCAGTCACATCACTTTCTATACAGCATGAAATTCCCACTGTCCAGTTCAGGTCTTCTTTTTCCCTGCAGGCCAATTTACTTCAGAATCTCTTCTGGCATCTCCCCTCTTTTCCCACTCATGCCTTCCTCTCCTAAGGGCCCCACAGGGGTCTGTAACAAGCGGTTCCACCAGTCAAATTCAGAGAACCATCCTCTGATCCCACTATCCACTGCAGCTCTTCCACACGTTCTCCACATAGCCCATGTGCTGTGAGGTGGGGAACGAACTTGGCAGGTGAGCTGAAGTGTCACTAGTGCACTTGGGCTAGGACCACTCAAATGCTCCCACCTGGACACTCAGGACACTTCACCACAGCAAGCCAAGGGGGTACAGAGGCTCACCTTTTGGGAGGCAGTCAGCAACCTGGGCAAAAGCCTTCCTGCCATCTTTTACCTTCTAAGCTAGCGTAGGAAGCCAAGGAGTCTTCTTTTCTCTATACCTCCTGCAGGTGAGAACTCCCAAAGTGGATCAGATACCCTTTGTGAGTAGAAAGCCATTACAGGAGACCCAGCAGTGAACATATTCCTCCCATTTCTGGAGTTTGCATAGGCTCATTATTATGTTAGTTAATACCTTAAGGGGACTAAGAAAAAAAAAATAATCAGAGGTTTTCGAAATCATACAATGGCATGGTATTTATTGGAGGGTCCGAAGGCAAAGACTGTGTTGTGCCAAACCAGTAGGGTCTACTGTTAATTATGAGCTTTCCCTGGAGATGATGCACCTACCTCCATTCTCATCTCTAGGTTCCTGACCCCAAATTCAGCCAGCACCCTGCACCCAAACCATGGTATTCACTACTGCAGAAGTAGCTTATAGAGATGATCCCTCATCTGCAGAACCCACAGGGCAAGAGGTCTCATTTTGCCAGAGAAATCCAAAGGGAAATGAAGGGCCAAACTTCCCTATGCACACATACGTATATGTGTCCTCACTGCCTTCCTCCAGCATCAGGATCGCCTGGCCTTTGCAGATCACACGACACCTCCAAATTCCACCTAGGCCAGGTTCCTCACAGCAGGGACAGCCTGGCCCCAGCAAACGCTAACTGACAAACACAGAGTTTGTGCAAAAGGTTCAGCGGAGTTGCAGGGAGAGTTACCGCTTGCAGCACATCCCCTGGCAGGAACCTGACAGATTCCCCACATTACCCACCCCATCTTGTTTTCTCAGCAAGCTACTGACAGGGCCCAGGCCAGAGCACACACTGTGCCATCACAGCTAGGGAACACGACAGCCAAAAACCAGTGCCAGGTAGGTGTCATGGAGCTGTTCTGGAAGCCCAAACCTGCTCCTCTCAGATGACCATAGGAATATCATGCTCTGCCGCTCACAGGACATCATTAACAGGGATATTGAGGCCAGCCCCAGCGATCTGGAGCCAGAAAAGCAGTTCTCCTCCATGGGCAGGGAAAGTTTCTGTTTTGTGGTGGTAGAGCTGATGTCAGTGCCTGGAGCAGCTGTAAAGTTGATTCAGATTATCCCATGTGGCTCTACAACAGATCCCTGCAGCAGGAAAGCAACGGCTGATGTGACTCCAGTAACCAATGGGTGAGCAAGGATCCACCGGCACTTACTGGGGCCAAATGCTACCCAAAGCACGTCATCGAAGGGAGTTGGCCAGCAGCTTAAATCCTTACTCAGGCTTGTTGCCACAGACATTTGGGTGCGAAGCAGGGAGCCCCCAAATTAAACATTTGATTAATCTAGATGCCAGGTCTTGGAGGCTGCAAGATTCAGCCAGTGTGGAAACAAGACCAACACGAGCAATCCCATGTGGGCCAGGATCTATGAAGCACTCCGTGCAGTAGCAAGGTTGCCACTATTAGACCATGCAGACCAATAGTAGACCAGTGCCTTCACCAGGGCACTTTTGCAGGTCTTTTCAAATCCCTCCCCACCCCTTCCTTTAGTTCTGTTCAAGCCTCTACCTCTCTGGCAGAACTGCTTTACACTGGTGAACAGCAGCTTTGGTGGTTGGACCTGCATTCAGATAAGGAAGAACTTTGCATTTCCGGAAACCAGAAAAAACATTTCAGCCTTTTTACCTAAGAAACAGGTCTAATTAAACTGCTTGATCTGTGCATGAAGCTGTATTTCTCCTCCTAGAAACTTCTGACTCTCCTGTCTGATTTCAACTCCATTTAAGCAGACGGGCAGAAATGCAGAGATTGTGGCAGTCAGAAAGGTCTGCAATGTGAGCAACTATGGAGGTAGAGAGCCAGGCCCAAAGGCTCTCGTGTGCCCAGGGCGCCTCTAACCCTACTACTCACTGGAGTAAGTGTGGCTGCCTGGAGGATGTCACCAGGATGTTCCAGAAGAGAAAGAAAAGATGCCTCCACAAAGCTCCAAAGGATGCAATGTCTCTGCAGAAATGCCCACAGGCCTTGTGGGTGATGATTTACCTCCAAAAAGCAGCTACCTAATGCCAGAGAAAAGGGTATGTTAGAGAGAGAATAACAAGCTAAGGTCAGGAGAGAGCAAATGGAGGAAGAGTAAGAGAGACAGCACAGAAACCTGGGAGTGTCCTGGAGAGGAACAAGGGAGAGCGGAAAGATGAAAGCTGCTGCAGCTGTTAACTGTAACACTGCTGTCCAATAAAGCCCTAAACAACTCTCTACCTGATGAGGAAACTTTCTTGAAGACCAATTGCAATGCTTGTCACAAATCAGACCTTCCTGAAGCAAGCCAGGGTCCGCTGGCCCCAACACTCATTAACAGTTTCTTCCAGGACAAATTTCTGGGTAACTTTCTTCCCACACCCACCACCTACACAACACACCAAAGTCAATAGAGCTACAGAAGGAGGGACTTGTGCCCAACCCTATAGAGCAATTTTTCAGTATCTCAGCTGCTAGTGTAACCATTGCAACCCCGTGCAGCCAGCTGGAAGATGTACCAATGAGACAGACCTGCAGGCACAGGGAGAGGGATGGTGGGGCAAGGAAGAGAGAATGCTATTTAGATGTTGGATTGGGCTCACAGCTGGGACGACAGAGATATTAGCATGGTCAGTGCAAACCTGTCAGCCCAGAACTGCAAAAAAATGAGATGGTCCACTCCGCCACTCCTCGGGGCAGCTCACATCTGCGTTGCTTGCCTCAGTACTGACCCAGTGTCTATCTGGCCTCTGCAGAGTCCACACAAGCTCCATTACCCTTCCTAGACAAGCTGATGGTCTGGGGAACTGGTGGCCAGATCTACATCCTGACAGAGCAGAAACCTACAGAATTACAGCATGTCTCCACCAACCACATCTGTTTCCAGAGAGCCTTCATGGGACCTGCAGGACAGGTAACAGCATCTCCTCCATCTTAAAGGACCTTGGAATACCTGCAGTCCCCAGAGCAGAGATTCTCCTCTGCCATGGTGTCTTCTGCTTCTTTCTGGTTCTAGGCTCAATAGGAGCATCTCTTCTGACGCTTGCATTTTCTATCCAGCTGGGGTAACACTTTACAGAGCCAGGCACCTGTATGCATGCACTTGCTAGACAGCCACATTTGTGCAAAAGGGGCTGTTTGGACCTAACAATTTCTGAGAAAGCAGAAGGAAATCATCAGCACTGCTGAGAAAGCAGGCTAGTAAGCAGCCTCTTACTATCTCCTGACCAATATGCTAGGACCTGTCCAATCCATTCGGGAGCTGAATTCAGTTCAGTGCTTTTCTTACAATCTTCTGAAAACTACAACATTCCCTTGCTTGCCCTCAATTTGCTTGCTCAGCCTTGCCTGCAGTGCTGGTGTGAACTCCCCTGGTGAAATTTCTACCTGGGACAGTGGGACTCAGAGCCTGTTCAAATCCACTTGATCTCTTCCACCAGGCAACTTCTGATGCGAAAGTATTTTACGCTAATCGCATACAAGCCAGTTATAAAAAAAAATGCAAAAGGTTATATATGACACACTTCAGTGTCTTCTACTTTTATAATGTATTTGATGACACCCCCCGGGGAAAACACTCCTGCATGAACAAGTATTGACACAAGAGGAAAGCATAAGTAGGGCAATCTGGGTATGGATGATAATTACCGACGCATAAAAATATATCATGAGATACGCTTAAATAACTTCACATGAGGCGGCAGTTCTGGCTTAGCAATTCCTTAACCATGATATCATTTTTGTACTCATAGGCCAACTGAAAGTAGCTAAAAATCTCAGGACCAAATGGGCTGAGTAGTCAGCGGGGGTGAATCTGTGTCCTTCCTCCTATCACACTCTCACTGGCATTGAATTTGGCCCTAGAAAGCTAGTGCTAGTTTTCCCTGTGCTTCCACTTCCTGGCAAACCGAGCCTCAGTTCATCCTGCTGTACCAGACTCCAAATCAACAGACATTCCCTCTTCACAGCTGACCCATGATTTGCCTTGGAATAAGAGACTGACCAAGGTCTTTGTTTGTACGGGAAGCAACACTTCTTTTGGTCTGAGCAAAAGACTCCCAAACTGAGATAACGCATTGTAGAAATCATTTATCCAGCTCTCAGGAGTACAGATTCCCCTTACTGTAATGCCTCGGGAGTTTCTGGAACTAATTGTGCCCTTCGGGCTGGCCTGAAGGGACACATCCTGCAGTATTGCTTATCACTGTCCTCCTTCAAACTGTGCACTCATGTGCTACTTAACAAGCAGACACATGTCACTGAGCAGCAGTGTCTGAGACATCAGACAGGCCCCCTGAGACATCTCCCAGCTCAGCAGAACATGCACATGGTTTTCTTTCTATCTACATCTCTGCCAATGCACCGAGACTCATTCTCTGCACAGGTCTCCTTGCAGACTGCCTGGAAAGTATGATGAAAAGGGGCAACTTGAACACCATGGTCTGCCAGCACTGGCCCTGGGAGATGCCACCATGAGCTCAGAAAGTCCTAGACAGTAAACAAGGCTAAACAGGCATTACAAGAAGATGATGACTGGGCATGTCAAAATTGCAGGCAGGAGGCCTAGCGATTAGGCAGGAACCCGAGCTCTCCTGGAACAGCACACCAGGCAAACAGATATGTGTTCTCCTCCAAGCTGCTGGATCCAGGATATGGGGAGAAGCCAAAAACAAAAGACAGCCCTGGAAACAGGGACTAAGGACAATCAAAGTATTTTACACCATGGCAGGTGCATGTGTCTTGCATAAGGGTGAGCTGGTAGGGTTGAAGCACAGACAGCAGCCTACATACCTAAGCTTTCTACCTGAGCACCAATACCATGTCCCTCAAATAAAAGCACCTATAAACATATTCCTCAGGCCCTTGACTGTGTTTCTGGTATATAATTTAATGGCTGAGCTATGCTTTAGCTTGGGATAAATCTAAGCTTCCTTGCAAGAAGGCTTGCTGGAGGGCTATGAAGTGCTTAATGCTGATCCTGCCATTTTCTGTTCAAGACAACCACATCCTTCTTTAGTCCACACAGTTAAGGTTCTTCCCCAGAGAGAGTCACAGGACCCAAAGCCCCTCCTCACATCCTCTCACACACAGTGATGATCCCAGAACATGTTGTGGCGGAGAAGCTCACAGCAGGGGACTAAACCAAATACTCAGAGCACAGTGACAACCAGCTTGTAGACACCTCACACTGATCTACCACACTGGGAATGGATGTCTAGCTAAACAACCAAGAAACTGTATCTGTAATGCTTCATACAACTCAAGTGCCTCCTGGAATAAACAGCAATGGTAAAGTTTGTCAGTCTTGGGAGAAAAGAAAGAAGTCCCTACCCACCTCACCAGCTCCAAAATAACCCTTTGTTGGGCTCAGACCAGTCTGGATCTCTGAGCAGTTCTGTCCAAATTTTCTGCTGCCCACAGCCAGTCTGAAATGTCTTTTCTACCTGAGTCCCTATGACACTGTTATATTCCTTCCTTGCATAACGTATATACAGTAGAAATAGCAGTGGCTTAATCTGTAGTTTCCACTCCTATAGTTCTCTACTGACCTCCTGTAATTATCCAAACTGAACTCTTCTGGCAGAGCACAGAATCATTTCTTAACTGGCTCAGTTCCCAGTGGGCTACTGACCCTATCTGGAAGGATTTTCTTCTGGTGAAGTGTCCTAGGAGCCAGTGATCGTCTCAACAGGGCAAGTCCAGCAGCTCTGGGCTGAGATGGAAACGACCACTATTGCATTAGCAGCAGAGGGAGAGCTCTCCTAAGCGTTCCTAGAGCTTCACACCCTGAAATGGAGAGAAACAAAAATACCATCTTCCCTGACAGAGGGAAGAAGGGAAAACAATGAAAATACGTTCCAGGTGCCATACTACAGACAAGCACAATTGCGTTGAGACAGGAAGCTTCATTAGCAACCTGTTAGCTTTGGTGGGGTTCTGTGACTGGTTTTGTTTTTTAGTAAGACGCATTGCCTCTTTCCAGACTGGTTAGTTTTGGCTTCCTGGGCCAGTGAGCCAGGGAAAAAAACCAAAACCTTATCAAAAATACGATCTTTTTCCCCTGGTTTCCTTTTGTAAAGCTGCTGAAATGAGGTGGACCAACAGTAATTACCATCCTGTTCTTAATCCCTGGTTTGGATATGGGAAGTAAAACTGAACTCCCCGGGAGCACACAGTTAAATGAACTATCTGAGCAGAGTGTGCACTCATCTTTTGAAAGCCAAGAGATCAGAAGGAGGTTGATCCTCCATCTTCTATCCTGGCAAAACTGCTATCATAATCAATAAACACATGGTGATTCAGGGACCAAGAGAGTCCATTTGAGAGAAGGTTGTTACAACAACTGCTCATTTAATTTCAGATTCCTCACCATTGCAGTGGTTTTGTTGCACCTCCAGCACCCATTACCCAGGAATCTCCAGTGATGGAGATCCCCCACCTCCCTGGTGACCCTGGTGACCCAGCCCTGGGCTGCATCACCCTCCTGGGGAAAGAGCCATTGAAGGCATACGGAGCCTTCAGGCTGAAAGGACACGGCAGTCTGGGCAGCACAGAGACGAACCACCACCATGCTCACTTCTGGACTGCCGTTCACCATATAAGTGTAGCCCACTCTGCTCCCCAGAAAAGCAGCCGCAGTATCTTCTGCCATGTGAGCCCACAGGCTCTGGCACCCTGCCAAACTTTTGCATTGATGGGGGAAAAATAAGTACGCTGCAGCGTTTACAGAGATGGAGAGAGGATTAAAGCCTTTTGTGAGCAGCTAGTAACCCAAACCAGAGGTGCAGGGCAGAGATTGTATGTCATGGCACCTAGAGTACAGAGTGGGATATTAAAGGCAGATTAGGATAACTTCACGTGCCAGACACCAGGAGAGACCTTGCAGTCCAAACATGCTTGAACTTGCTGATAAACCTGTTGCCTTCAGTGGATAACCACCAAAGCAGGCTAAAAAGCTGGGGCCGCAAAGCAAATGCCAGGCCTGATAACAGGCATTTAATATTTATTAGTGCAGGGTTATGAGCCCCTCTCTCTATACTTCTACCTTCGCTAACAGCATCAGCCCTTCTGCAATCCCACCAGGAGAGAGGCCTTTCCCTGGTCAAATGGTTTGTGTCAGGCTGACACCAGACGCCTCTGTGTCTCACTGAAAGGAGCAGTTTTATGGCCAACTGCCAAAATTAGTTTATAACCTGTGACTGGTACCAGCAATCGCTATGTCTGACTGAAGGGAAGGTGCCCTGATCTCAGGTCTATGATTATATATGTCAGGGGAAGAGCTAACTGTATTATCACGCATACTGCTTTAGGGTAGCTCACATTATCATATTAACCCCCGAAGCTCAAGACACGGTGCAAAGAACATCTGCCCTGAAGACCACAGTGAGGAGAGCTGTGGACGTGCTGGGAAGTGCCTGTTCTATTGCTATCCCAGCCTGGGCATTACAGGCCAGTGGTCTCTTTTCATCAGATATAGTCTCCTCTGCAACTACATCCTTCTGTCTGGCCCTGGGCAGTTATTTCTGTAGACTTCTATGGCTTGTGGTAGAACAGTGCTTTACATCTCCTATCTAACAGTCTTAAGAGCCAAACAAATGCTCATTGCTTACACCAACACTAAAATACTAGCCCTGTTTTATACATTCATTGTCATCATTAAATGATCTCATACCCAGGAAGTTAGTGACTGTACGCAGCCAAAGTGGCACTGAAAGTAACTGGATCCCGTAGAGGAAGAGCAAGTAATAAAATGGCAGAAATTCTCTTTATGCTAGAGTTAGATCAAGGTCAGATTCACCAGCCCATGGTCTATCGATTGAGAGGACCGCATTTCCTAGCGCTTAGCACCTTCACAGAGAACAGGATGCCACACAGAGATGAAGCAGTGAAGGACTGAAAACTACAAGAAGAGTTCAGAAGCTTTCAATCAAGGAAAAGGAAAGGGGCAAAGGGGAAAATGCTCTAATGAAATAAGAGAAAAATCTATTGGATTGAGTCATCATAGCAAGCAAAGTGCGCATACTTTAAAACTCACTTGGCTTACTAGAAAGGAGAGGCTATTGAGTGATCATGAAATAAGGGGAAACTCACAGCAAGCAGACAGAAGAACTTCAAGGGAAGGAAAGCCTTCTGGCAACAGGAAGGTAGTGGCAGGAAGATGGACATCCTTAGGACAGTCAGCTCCTGCTCCTGTGTGTCTTTTGCTATGGTAATGGAGATTGGACTTCCAAAACGAGTTGCTGGCACGCAAGAACTCCACATAGTAGCATCTTGGTAGCACAAGGGTCCCTACCACTATTTCAGTTTCCACTGTATCCAAGAGCAAATTACTAGATGCCCTATAATCACCACTGCATCTAGGACACTGGCCTGGATATCCTCTCACAGTCTATCCTCGCCTGGCCCAGCCGAGCATCAGCAGGCTTTCAAAGAAAACTGTACAGACAGGAAAAAGAGAAGGATTTTGTCCAGCCCTTCAATAGAAGATTACCTCTACTCATTCCACATACAATAAAGCAGTCTTTTTGATCCACTAACACCAGCAGAGTAGCTAGTGTCTTTGTTAATGCCACAGAGCTGCACCACCATTTCATTCCAGCCTGATATCCATTACATTGAATGAAAAACAAGAGCACCAATGCAGAAAAAAAAAAGGCTTCTAGTTTGCTTTAGAAGGATTTCCTGGTTAAAGGATTTCACCACAGCCCTCCCATGCCAGCCAGGAGTAATAGTTACTTGTGCTACATGATCTAGACATCTCCATGTCAAGTGTCCTGCAATCCCCTAGCTCAGTTAGAGGGACCCCGAGAAGCCTTCATTGCCACAAGCTAGATGTCAACATTCTCTTGGGCAATAAGAAGACACATGCGAAGAGCCCAAATACCCTGCAGGTCATCTGGTCAATACAGTGGAAGGACCATAGTTTGGTTGAGTTTGACCCTGCTTCTAGAAGATGTAGCAACACTACAATAATGAACACTTGCAAGGTCATCTTTGCTCTGCAATGTGTATCAACTATATTGCTAGCCGCTATATACCACAGGGTAAACCAGGAAGGAGAAAACTTTCATGCATCCCACATTCAAGTGATAATAAGAGACAAAAAAAGAGTTGAAGAGCCTTCTTTCTGAAAAACAGCCTGGTAACTTTGCAGGGGTGGCTATAACAGGAGCACAACAGGTCCAGACAACAGTATCCAGGAAGAGGCTAACAGAGGAGTCACAGCTGTCATAGGAGGAGCACAAGGAACCTTGCATCAGTTTGCCAAATGCCCTGGAGATGCTAACTTAAAATAAACAGGAAGGCTTTATAAGTGACCAGAATTATTATTTGGTGCAACAATCGACCTGTTATTATTAGGTGTGACAAATTGTCTGGGAGAACTCAAATTGAACCCAGAAAAGTATCAGCCTGTTCTGGAAGGATAAGTGACACTATTTGTGTGCTTCAAGGACATAGGCACTGGCTGCAGGGTCCAGGGCAAATGGAAAACTCAGACCTACAGAAAGTCCCAGCAGTGCAGAGATGCAGCTTTGGGGACACAAGGGCAAACTGGAACATACTGAGGACAATTTGCTGGGACAGGAACAGTGCAGGTGACTGATAGGCTTACTCTCAAGAGTGACTCAGTGTGGAGGACTGGGGAGAACGCAAACATGGAAAGCCACTTGGGTAAGGGTGGCTGACCCAAAAGGGTTGGGGAGCCTTCAGAGGGGTACCAGGAAAGTTGAAATGCTGATTTCAGAAAGGCAAACCACCATAAGCTCTGAGCTTTGGTATGAATATCTTGGAAGGCTGAACTACAGAAACAAAGAGCAGCGACAGATCTGCTAGCTTGTTGAAGAAGTGGGCCTTGAACAAGCTCTCTCGCTGCCAGGGAAAAGGCAGGAAGAAAAGGAAGGGACCAATACAGCTGAATCAGGAGATCCTTGTGGATCAGAAGGAGGAATTGACACTAGGTTAGATTACAACAGGCAAGAGTTAAAAGCAATCTCACAAGCACAAAAGGACAAAGCTGAAAAGCCAAGAAACTTAGCTTTGGAGGAACAGAGAGGGCAAGAAACTATTCTAAGCCCATCAGTCATGAGAGGGAGACATGGCATGTCCACTGCTCAGAACTGGAAGGCTATCAGCTGTCTTGGATACATGTTGAAGGTCACAAAGACCAGTGTGAGAAAAACGCAGCAGCTGATGCAGCACAGCCATTATCAACTACAAGAGGACAAGCTTTAACCCTCAGGCAAGAGCAGAGTAAGGAGTACTTTTCTATGTGAAGGGTTTACAATGAGATGTGCTTGATAAGCCTTATCTCAAGGCACTAATGCAGGTTGCTGGGTTTTGGGCTCCAGAGACAACTAAGCAGCCTTAGAAGGGCGCAGAGAGGGCAAACGAAGTGGTGCTTTACAAAATGGAAGAAAAGAAAATCTGGGCAATCACAGACCCACTAGCTTAGTTTTCATTACCATAAGCACTAGAGGCAAGCAAGGAAGGGTACAGGAACTAACACAACCTCTTCAGACCAACCCAGCTTCCCTGGACAGCCAGGCAAAAGAACTTTGTAGATGAGGAAAAACAACAGTTATCACTTCTTGATGTTAGTAAGACTTTTGATATTTGTTTGGCAATAGTCTCCTAAGCAAGTTAAGGGACCTTCAAATGGCAACATGATGGGTGAACATCTAGAAAAAATGTATTCAAAGAGTAGTCATAAATGGCTTACTGTCTGATGGAAGATGCATCAAGTGAGGATTCACAGAGGTGGGTTTTGGGTCGATCCTAATTAGCCTTTTTACTTACAGCCAAATAACAGAAAAGGAAGCAGGTTTATTCATCATGCAGATGATGCCAGCACAGAAGAGGCTGCCAGTATATCACAGGACAGGCTTTGGATTCAAACCAATCTTAAGAACTTGGGAGATGCAGTCGGAAAAGAAATAACAAACAACTGAGTCAGTGTGAATACATCATGCCAGACCTCAGCAGGGCAGTTAGCCCCACAGGCAGAGAAGGGGCAGAGAAGGATCTAGAAGGTATTGTGGGTCACAGCCTGCACATGAGTCCATGCCCACTGATGGGCATGGGGAGGAGGGGGCATGAGTCCCATGGGTTTTGAATATCTCCACAGATGAAGACTCCACATCCTCTCTGGGCAACCTGTGCCAGTATTTGATCACTCTCACAGTAGAAAAGTTTTTTTTTTGTTCAGATGGAACCTCCTGTGTGCCCACTGCCTCTGGTCCTGCCACTGGACACTACTGAGAATAGTCCAGCTCCCTCTTCTTCATTCCCTCCCATTAGGTATTTATATACATGGATAAGGTCCCTGTGGTTTTGGCTGGGATAGAGTTAATTTTCTTCATAGTAGCTCGTATGGGGCTATGTTTTGGATTTTTGCTGAAAACAGTGTTGATATTACAGGGATGTTTTCATTATTGCTGAGCAGTGCTTACACAGAGTCAAGGCCTTTTCTGCTTCTCACCCCACCCCACCAGCGAGTGGGCTGGGGGTGCACAAGGAGTTGGAAGGGGACACAGCCGGGACAGCTGACCCCAACTGACCAAAGAGATATTCCATACCATATGACGTCATGCTCAGCACATAAAGCTGGGGGAAGAAGAAGGAAGGGGGAGACATTCAGAGCAATGGCATTTGTCTTCCCAAGTAACCGTTACACATGATGGAGCCCTGCTTTCCTGAAGATGGCTGAACACCTGCCTGCCGATGAGAAGCAGTGAATGAATTCCTTATTTTGCTTTGCTTGCATGCATGGCTTTTGCTTTACATATTAAACTGTCTTTATCTCAACCCACGAGTTTCCTCACTTTTACTCTTCCGATTCTCTCCCCCATCCCACCGGGGGCGAGTGAGTGAGCGGCTGAGTGGTGCTTAGTTGCCAGCTGGGGTTAAACCACAACAGTCCCCCTGAGCCTTCTCTTCTTCAGGCTGAACAGTTCCAACTTCTCAGCCTCTCCTCATATGAAAGATGCTCCAATCTCTTAAGCACTCATTGGTCCAGTTTGCTTAAGTGCTCCCTAACCTCAGGGTAAGTCTTCCTTGCTCCAGACTTTTTGCCTGGTCTCAGGGGTTTGGGATTGCTGAAGGCTGGTCTTACCGGTAAAGACTAAAGCAAAGAAGGCACTGAGTACCTCAGACTTTTCCATGTCCTTTGTTACCAGGTCCCTGGCACCTCTCAGCAGCATATCCACATTTTCCCTAGTCTTCCTTTTGCTCTTTACRTACTTGCAGGATCCTTTCTTGTCACCCTTCACACTCCTCACCAGGTTCAACTCCAGGTCACCCTATCCCTGCAAGATCAGACAGCAACTCTATACTCGTCCTAGGTCACCTGTCCCTGCTTCCACCTCTTGTATGCCTCCTTTATATGTCTGAGTTCAGTTATGAGCTTCTTGCTCATCCATGCAGGCCTTTGCTTGATTAATCCCAGTTCTATCCCTTCAACTTTGGCTTATGTATGAACAGTTGCTTCTTCTTCACATTCTCACCTAGGTCTCTTTATGGGGAATAGCTTCGGTACTCCAAGCCACTCCAAGGTTGTCTAAAACCACCCTTCAGCCCACCAGCTAGATTCTTCTGATGTCATATGGATATTCAGCTCCCCATCGCAACAGATCTTCTTATATCAGCCAATTGTGGCATTTGCCTGTGTTTGCTATGTAAGTGCAGCAGATGGAAAAACCACAAAGGAAGTAGCGGTAGCTAAGTCTCCCCTCTTACCCTATTCACCCATTTAAAGCCTTGCTGCACAACATGATATGTTTCAACACCTGCGGTGATAAATAGTAGCACAAACCAGGAACAACCACTTGGTCATGTTTATCCTCAAGTGTTCCTTGGTCACATTGCAACCCACAATAGCATTCGTTAACAAGTGTTAGAACATAGTTACAAATTGCAGCAAACACAAATGCTCCGTCAGTGTTATTGCAGACTTCATTAATGATGATCCTTCGCATTTCAGCAACAGCCATTCAAGGATCTGAAAACATTTATATGCCTCTGTGAGCCAAGTGTCACGCTCCATGTGTAAGCCAGATGTTCACAACATCATTTTACAAATGAGGGAACGAAGTTCACAGGACTGACTCCAGACCCCTTTCCTCCCACTGAGTAATCCACTGCCCACCAACTAGTCATAGGGGAATTATCCAATTCAAGGCAAGGCAGGATACCATTATGGTCTCTTTGTTTCCTTGCATTGTCTCTATTCCCTCGCTCCTCATCTTGTATTTAGATTCTAGGCCTGGAGGGGTACCTCTGAATGTGTCCACTGCAGCACAGCATGGCACAGAGATGCAACTTTGCACTACTCAGTACAGCAATGCAAGCGGCAATGGTACCAGAATCTGGATAACAGAGAGCTCTTGAAGGAGATCTCCAGCAGCTGCATGCGTCAAACCAGGACCCTTACAGACAGAGCAAGCCCGGTTAATTCGCAGTAGCAGCAAAGCCAACTAAATCCAACATCTTCCTATTCCAGCCATCTCCCCCGCAGAGCATACAGTGCCTGCACTTGGCAGGACCATGGGTGCCATCAAAACTTTGCACTTCCAAGAGCCAAAAGGAGAGTCAAGAAAGTGATTCCCGCTTAGCAAACTGACATTTTTAAGGTGCTTTAGCTCCTCCCTGTCCCCCCAGACCTTGCTGGCTGAGCGTGACAAGAGATTCCCTTGCAGCTAGAGAAACACCTGTATTTATGAAGCCAAAGAGACCGCAGCATCTCTCCTACATCCCTCCTGCCAAACTGCTCCACCAGCTGGGTCTCTGCATCATGTCGTTTTTTCAAGCTTAAGGAAAAATCACATGCTGCTCCCTCTAGTGACAACCTGAGCACATTTAAGCAGTCTGGCCCCGACTCGCAGCACCACTGCAACAGTTTTTAAGCACAACAGACAACGTTTTTACAGAGACCTACTCTCTGGCATCCATAGTCTTTTTCTCATGCCTTTGGCGTATCCAAACCTACCTTAGTTGCTTTCTCTGAGGCTGCTGCTCTGCAAGCACAGGTCTCACCAGGCTCAAGAGGCTGCTAACAGGATCTTCAGAGCTTCACCAGTCCTCAGTTAAAATCTAGTCTGATCTGAGAGTGACCTCAAGATAAAAGCACCAGGTGGCCGTGGTCACCTGAGCAGGGTCATCACGTGTGCACTCTGCAATTGGCACTAGTTGATCAAATAAAAGCAAGTTCGGGAATTAAAAGCAGGTATGCATCAGAGAACAGCCATAGCTCAAACCGGCATTCCAGCTCCCACATTCATTCCAGGGACAGCAGAAAGTTTTTAAACCCAGGTCTAGTCACTATAAGCTAGAAACAAAAATGGATATTACAGCTTCATGGATAAAAGCAACTGGGCAAAGAAAACAAATGAAGGGAGGTTGAAGTTAACATAACCATTGCCTTTCTACTAATTCTAGACCATCAGGTAGCACAGATGAAGACCCAGGGCTCCAGCTGAACAGAAGTAGTATGTACACAGAGACTGTGACCACCTCATTTCTGCACATCCTGATGCAGGCAGCATAACAGCTCTGCACAAGTCCTTCATATTTGTTTCCAGATAGTTGAAGAGGAGCAGGGTCATTTATTTCTTGAAATTCCCCAGTGTACTGGTTTTGGCTGGCATAGAGTTAATTTTCTTCATAGTAGCTTGTATGGTGCTATGTTTTGGATTTGTGATGAAAACAGTTTTGATAACATAGGGATGTTTTAGTTATTCTGAACAGTACTTACACAGAGTCAAGGCCTTTTCTGCTTCTCACACCACTCCACCAGCGAGTAGGCTGGGGGTGCACAAGAAGTTGAGAGGGGACACAGCTGGGACAGCTGACCCCAATTGACCAAAGGGATGTTCCATACCATATGACGTCATCCTCAGCAATAAAAAACTGGGGGAAGAAGAAGGAAGGGGTGACATTCGCAGTTACGACGTTTGTTTTCCCAGGTAACCATTACGCATGATGGAGCCCTGCTTTCCTGGCAATGGCTAAACACCTGCCAGCTGATGGGAAGGAGTGAACGAATACCTTATTTTGCCTTGCTTGCACGTGCAGCTTTTGCTTTACATATTAAACTGTCTTTATCTCAATGCACAAGTTATCACTCTTTTACCCTTCTCTCTCCCATCCCACTGTGGGGGAGTGATCGAGCGGCCGGTGGTGCTGAGCTGCCTACCAGGGTGAAACCACAATACCCAGTTTCCTGGTTTACCTGTCTCTCCCATTGCAAGCAAATAACCTGCCAAGGTACCAAACTCCCCTGGCCCAGGAACTCAGCCATGTGTGGAGAAGCAAAGTCTGGCAGCCCCTTCCAGGGCTGGCTGGTGCACACGTGTACCTAGCTGCCTGCACATCTTGCCAGTCCCTTTCACCAGCTCTAGGTCATGTCCTTGCAAACACCGACCCGAAGCACACGACTGACTTTCCTCTGCATGGGAAACAGTAACATACTCGCCCTTCCTTCTCACTCAAGCCAGAGCCCAGGCCAGCGCCAGCTCACAGAGAGGAAGATGCAGGCACTGGGATGACAGTCAGGCAGTGACTCACTGGCGAGGCGAGACACAGGCAAGCAGGCAGGGTGCCGGCATTCCCTAGCCCGTGATCAGCCACATGCAAGGGCCTAATCCTGGATGACTCTGTGCCCCAGGACCAGCTTCTCAGTCCCTGCACGTGCCTGTATGGCAGACACATGCTTGGACTTTATCAGAGAGGCTTGCCAGGACCCCTGGGAGGAACCACTGTCCCCTCTGTCCCATCGGCCCCATCACACAGCCACACCCAACTGCAGTCAAATGACAAGCACCAGCAGGATAAAAATGAGATTTTTCTCTTTTTTTTTCTCTCCCTCCAGTTTCAGAAAGTCTAGGAATGGCCCCAAAGCACTGACACCTCTCCCTGAGTTTGCAGGGAGCCTGAGAAAGCTGCTCTGAAGGGGAAGAGCCATACTAACACGGCTTGAGCCCCTATCTTACCCACACCATGGCTGCTCAGGGCAAGGGGGAAGGAGGAAAGCATCACATAACTGCTGCCAGCTCTCACCAACTGGCTGCTTCAATTCATGTTATCTGCCTTATACCAAAGAATCCCAGAACCACAGAATGGTTGAACCCTCCCTCAGTCCCCATAGCATCGTCCTTCCCCCAAGCATCTCTCTCTGCAATGCCACCCACATGATGGCCACCTTATTCCCACATCCCCCAGAAAAAACAGCCACCAGCCAGGGTGCTGGGGGACAGGCAGGATAATCAGAAAGGCACCAAGAGTAGCAGAGGCCTGGACATGAAGAAGAGGGAAGATTTAGAGGTTTGGAGTGAGCAGGCGTGGGGGTGTGGAGGCTCCCTGGGGGACACAGGCCACAGCAATGGGGAACTGGCAACGGGAATCTGTGGGAAGGCCCCACAGCTATGGGGCCCGAGGAAGGCCATGGAGCCCGAGAGACGGGCATGGGGCCTGAGGAAGGCCATGGAGCCTGGGGAGCTGTAGGAGAAGGGCAGGACATCTGCATGTCTTGTGTTGGAATGGCGCACGCACGGGGAGGTAGCAGCTACCACAAAACCCCACTTAGCGCTGCAAGAGACCCTGAGTAGAGAGGGTCCCTCCCTACTGCATGGCCAGGACCTCTGCTTCCCTGCGCACCCTCCCTCTGAAGTGACAAGGCAGAGACTGGCAGCTTTGAACCCAGCTGTGCCACCGACAGCCATTCCCTCACCCGCCACCACAGCCTCCGCAGGGCAGGGTGCTGGGCCCAGCAGTGGAGGCGAAGAAGATCCCCGAAGGCGCTGTGCAAGCCCCAGCCACCGCGGGATGTGGCTGGCAGCGCTGAGACAGCAAGGCTGTCAGGGCAGGTCCCAGAGGACAGGGCACAGTGGGTGGGAGAGAGACAGACAGACAGCAACACCAGCACCAAGACAGGCATGGAGAGACATCTGTCACCTGCTACTGCTCCTGGGAACAGCGGCAGAGGATGGTGGGGATGCTGGGTGTGCTTCTTTTATGCCATTTAATTCCCAGCACTACAGATATTTAAAATAAATTAATTAAAATAATCACAGTGCCATGGCATCCCTGTGCCCACTGCAGACAGGAAGTCTTGAGCAGAGCAAGCTGTGGCCGGGTGTCCTTGATCCTCAYCATGGGAGCAGGAGATCACGTCTGCTGGACTGGGTGAGAGGAGACCAAACCAGGGGAATGGGCTGCTCTGCAACAGACTGGCACAGAGAAGAGGGGACACTGTGTGCCATGTGCTGGCTGCTATAGTGACAGGGCCAGCATGTGACATACTGACTCCTAGTGAGGCAGAGCAGGAGAGCAAGAAACAGAGTCCTAGCACACCTGTGATGCACCAGCTCGCAGCAGGACATGTAAGACTCACTGACTTCTCATGAGGAACGGTCAGCATACACTGCACTGGCTCCAGCAGGGAGCACACACTTCTAAAAGGACACATGGGACCCATTAGCTCCCAGCAGGACACATGTGACATACTGACTCCCAGCCAGACAGGGCTAACCTGTGATGCACCAGCTCCCAGCTGATGCCCTGACTACCAGCAGGATGCATGTGATGAACTGACCCCCAGCAGGACACTTGTGATGCACTGGCTCCCAGTGGGGCTGAGCCCCATAAGATGCACCAGCTCCCAGTAGGACACAAGGGACTGACTGATTCCCAGCAGGATACGTGCAGTGCCAAGACTCTCAGTGGGACACACCTGACACACCAACTCCCAGCAGGACACAGGCAACACAACAACTCCTAGTAGGGCAGACCCAGTGTGTAAGGTACCAGCTACCAGCAGAATACGTGCAAAACACACTGAATCCCAGCAAGGCAGAGCCAATGTGTGACACGTGGACTCTCACCAGAGCGTGCATGCTGTGCTGACTCCCATCAGGACACACGTAATGCACCAACTCCCAGCAGGGCAAGGCCCGCCGGTGACGCACCAGCTCACAGCGGGACACTTGTGATGCAGTGACTCCCAGCAGGATGCTTGTGATGCACTAACTCCCAGCAGGAGATGTGCAGTGCAGTGACTCCCCATGCGACACACATGATGCACCAGCTCCCAGTGAGACGCACAATGCACTGACTCTCAGCAGGACACATGCAATGTACTGACTCCCACCAGGACACTCACAGTGCACCAATTCCCAGTGAGACACGTGCAATGCAATGACTCCTAGTGTGGCTGGGTCAGTGTGTGAGGCACAGGCTTCTGGCATAACATGTATGAAGCACTAGTTCCTAGGAGACAGGTGCCATGTGTGAGACACCAGTTCCTGAACGACACGCCAGCTCCCAGTGGAAAAGGGCTGGTGTGCAATGCACAGGCCCCTCTGTGCCCTGCTCCCTGTCCAGGAGAGCCGTGGGTATCGTCCTGGCAGAGGAGGGGTGCAGAGGCAGGCCAGGCTGTGTGGCTGGGGGGGGACAGGGACTCCATAGCAGAGCTCCCAGTGCCACCTAGTGGGGGACAGGAAACGCTCAGGGGCCACCCATCCCCGAGACCTGGGTGCTGCTGGGCGCAGCAGACCTTCCCCAGCCAGGCCAGCCTCTCCCACCACCCTGCCAGACCTGCCKGCCTCCGGCAGCCACCCCAAGCACACACACTGCCCTGCAGCAAGCCAGCGTGTCCTGCCAGCTCTCCTCCCACACTTGCTCATCCTGGGCTCATCCTGGGCCCTGGAAATTGTATAAAGCACTGCCATGGGAGGGACAGAGGAATTTACTCCAGGTGCAGTTTGTTAATCACATCAAGTACAGTCCTGTTGAGTCTCTGGGTTTCCATCCTGCACGGGGTGAGCACAGAGACCTGGTCAGAGATCCATAGGTTGTGCCCATGAGCTGCAGTGTCCAGAAAGCATTAGAGCCACTCTTGTAAGAGAATGTTTCAAGAAAGCCCCCCAAAAAGGCACACACATCTTCTGAGGCACACACTGATGCTTGACGCATTTTTTATCTGCACAGCTACCTGCGAATTATCCTCCATCTGTGTACATTAACTCTGACACAAACAGTCATGCATACACAAGAATGCACTGCAGACACATCAGCCAAAGAAAACACTGGCACAGCAAACAGCTTGTGTGTCTGCACAAGTTTTATTTTATAGGCTTTCTCCCCCAAAAACAGACCAGAGGTTCTGGGAGATGGAAACAGCAGATGGGGCCATAAAGGTGTAGTACAGAGCTGTGTAAAAATTTACACATGGGAAGGCTAAAAACGAGTAACAAATGCAATTTAACATGGTGGGGAGTGGATTTGCAATCCTGGTGTACGTGAATGCAATCTTTCCTTCCATCTCTCCACCCAGCAGGCAACCGTCAATCTCTTAAGCCGTATATCCAMTCATCTACATCCATTTAATCACTCGGCATTTTCTTCCATTCCATCTGCATCCTTAGTCTCTTCCTTCCTCACACGTCCTCAGCCTGAAAACAATCCCTAGGATATTAAAGAGAAAACCATGACACCTTATGGAACAGATGGAGCCTTCTCCAGATAAAGGCATCCTCATCAATACTGGTGTGTCACCCAGCAGGTCTGCCCAGTGTAGTACAGCCCAGGCAGTGAACACAGAACAAGTAAGGCCCAAAAAACTAGCAGTTCCCAAGAGATGCCCGAGGTTCACCTTCTGATCAAACACAGCCCCTCTTTGCTCAGAGGATCAGCTACCGGCTTTTTGTTGGCCTTAATCATGATTAAGCTGAGCATCTCTCCAGGGAGTTTTTCCAGGGAACTCAAATCCCTGCAAAAATTAAATCAACTGCAAGATGCCCTATTATCCTCATGATCCACCCTGAGATCAAGGCAAAGGGTGAGGCTAGAAAATCAGGCCCATCATGGTGATGATCTCAGCTAGGCTGGATCCCAAACAGATCTGCAGTAATACATGAGACAAGTCTAGAAATGGGGAGAGAGGAAATACATTTGAAAAGAGATGGCCACAGAGTTCAAGGCAACAGGAAGGAAGGAGCTAAGAAAAAGTCCTGCCATTAAGAAGGCTAACGGTACAATCCAGCGCCTAGGCAAGCTAACAGGTTGGGCACATCTCTCCAAACATGAACCCAGTACAAAGCCAAGACACCAGATGAGCAGCTCAGGTATGTACAGAAAGGCAAATGACATCCCCATGGGGTCACACACTCCTGAGCCCCTGTTCCCTAGGACAGCCCCTTCTCACCTACAGCAAAAACCCTGCAGGATCCCAATGAAACACCAGCTGGTCCCCAAGCACTTAAACTGAAGGCTGTCCTCTTCCCATGAACTCACCTCCTCTGCTCTCACACGTCCCAGCTGCCAGCCTACTGCCTATTTTAAAAACAGCAGAATTTGGGATCGGAGTAGTCAAGTGAGCTGTGGTGGTCCAACAGGCTTCCTCACGACTAGTGTCCTCCAAAAGCTGCCCTCTCCTCCCAGAGCAGCACGTCTGAAAGAAAGGAAAGAGATGGGGGCAAACATCAGTCTCAAAGCTGAACCTCTCCAGCTGCTCAGGATCAGATCGTTATTTTAAGAGCACTTACATGAGAGAAAGAATAGCTTGGGAACTGCTAAGGAGAGACTTGGCTAGGTCCTCTCCAGGTCACCGAGCACACGCAGGGCAGCAGAAGCAGCTTCAGGCTCTTGGCTCTGTCAAATTTTGGTGGCAAAACTGAAAAATGTGGTAGAAGACATTTTCATTTTGCAAATTTTGCCAGCCTGTCAGGACACGCTGGTGGTGATGAGCTGCAGAGATATTTGGGCAGGCAGTGAGGGGAGCTAGGCTCGGCGCAGGTGAGGATGGTCAGTCAGTATGTTGTGGGGAAGGAAGGAGGATACTGGGAGAGACATGAACATAGCAGGGCTAACACTGTTACTAGGAGAGGGGAGAAGACTGCAGAAAGGTGTGTTTGGGGGTGGGATTATCAGATCCTAGAAGAGCCCAGGGATAGTCAGACCCATCAGATTCTGAACAGCCCAAATGTTCACAGCAATCAAGCCCCTGCTGGTGCATGGCCTGTCCCCAAGGCAGAGAGAATGATGTGAAATACAACGTGAGGCCAGAGTGGCTTTACACTACCTGCAGGCCAGCTAGACCAGCTGCCTTTCAGTGCTGCACACTCAGGCAAGCCCTGCTTCCCTCAGCAAAAACCCCTGAGGACTAGCCCCACCATGCTTGAATGTGACAGCTGGCATCTGCATAGGAAAGGGTCCCTCAGCATGACACGCCATCATCTAAATCCCAAGAAAGGTATTAACATTTGCCATCTGGTTCTAGAGAGGCTTTAAGGGTCTTGGGGAATGAAACAGGTAACCCCAACATGACTCGAGAGGAGAAGGAGCTTCCCCCCTGCCAGACAGTGGCTCTAGATCTTAGACCCTACATTGAAATAAGTTTCGGGTCTCAAACTAGACCCCTCCACGGAAACTGATGTCTCCTCAGACCTACTTGCCCAAGCAGTCCAGGGCAATGCTCATCAGGGAGGCAAGAGGAATAGCTGGGATGGACAGGAAGAAGGGCTCAAACATCTCTGGAGGGTACCAAGGCATTGGGGTATGCCTGCACTGCCCAACAGCTTTGCTCCCCGTCTTGCTCCCACGTCCCAGTCTCTGACTGTCCATCCACACTGCAGATACAGCTTTTTGCACATGGGCTGTAGTTTGGAGGAGATCAGTTCAGCCTCTCCTAGGTGACGGATCACTGCACATGATGGATCATGCTTGGGCTGCCATACCTCTTTGAGATCACAGGAATCTGGGACTGCTGAAACCCCAGCAATTACTGATGGTGTCTCAGAGCCAGTGAGCACTACAAGGAGCCCAGAAGAGACCTGGGCCAAAGATTACACAGTGTGGAAGTGGTCATTCCCAAGCACTGTGGACTTAAGCCACTCTTCATCATGTGCCATGGGAGTCAGGGACTGCTCATAGAACAAACTCCCTTGGTAGTAGATGCTGAAGCTCTGTTCCCGCCACTGGAGGAAGCTCAGGCATCTGTACCTGGCCCATGGTACAAGTTGTACTGGGTCAGAGCAACAGTCTGCCGAGACTAGTGCTCTTCCCCAGCAGTGGCAGGCAACTTGGTAAAGGCCACAAGAAACGAGGTGAGTATAGAGTGATTGCACCCCTGACGGTGCCTTCCCAGCTGCCTGCAAACTGCTCCTCAGTCCACCTCCCRAGCTGGACATTGTAGTTCCCCTGCAATGCCTAACAGCACTGCTCCAGAGGTTGTGACACATTCTGACTCCTGCCTTTCAACAGGGAGTGAGCAATCCCTACATATCTCATCTGTAAAGGATGGCAAGGCCTCCTTGAAAGCTTTTCAAAGAGAAGCTGCATATAAATATCTCCAAGTTTAATGTTACTTCTAACCAGCATGCAGAAACAAGCAGTGTGCCAGGCTGTCCCACCTTTTTCTCTGCAGTACTGGGAACCTGCAGACAAAGAGTAGACCACCTCCAGATGGGCAGCAGAGTAGCAAAAGCTGAGGCTGATGTCCTCCAAACCAACATGGTGCAAACTCGTCACGTCTCCAGGGGATCCCAGCAGACAACTCTTAATTTATGTCTTCTACATAGTGACCACCAGCCAAAACGGATAAATCCTGGCCTTTACACTACCTCAATACCTCTCTGCTCCGCAAATCAGAGAAGCACCAATGTTTGTACAAACACACTACCTCAGACAACTTGCAGTTGACAACTTGCCTGTAATACTGAGGACCTGCTACCAAGGTAGGCCCCAGCTCAATGCTTTCTGGGTATGAAGGCAAAGAAAGATGAAGAAAACTGCAGCTCAGCCTGAACTGTATTTTTTCTGAGCGTCAGTCACTCCCTATAATTAATTAGATCCCTAAAATACACAAGAAACTAAGAAAAACAACAGCCACAAGCTAAGACGACTGCACTCTATCAAAAAAGCTTTTATCTCTATGCAATGAATAAACAACTCTGACGTAACTACATACAGCAATTTTTCATCAGATGTCTGAGTATCAAACTCCCTTTCCAGACCTACTCTGATACAGCTCTCAGCAAATGTGCTGATGGAAAACCACTGGCCACATTCACAAATGTGTCTGAAATCTAGCACATAAATCCAGGAGAAACCGTTCCAAGGATGCACCACACCACCTCCTCTTTCTATGGCAATGCCACCTTGCAAGCTTCAGCATCTCTCCGTGCACTCCATGGGTATTTTAGCCCATAGCCTCACCATGGAAAGCACAAATACTGCTTTTTCAAGGACAGACAAGCGGTCAAAAGCTGAGTGGATATTCCCAAAATCCCTCAGACATCTTGAGATTGAAAAAAAAACCCAGACCGTTCAAACGCAGCTTTCCCAGGTGTATGGCCAACAGACTCAGTTTGTACCCAAACCAATGCTGGTAGCTGATGGACACTATTCATCTCCAGATTCCTACTCAACTGGAGTCAGAATCTGATGATTTCACGTGCTACCAGCCTCTGACTGCAGGGCAATGCAAACAATTAAACAGGCTATTTCTGCACTAACAATTGTCCCTTTTTGGGGAAGGCTCTTTCATATCGGGCAGCCCATATTGCCACTGCTTAATCAGGCCGAGATTTAAGGAAGCCCGCTGTGAGATGACACAGATTGTTTCCTCCCTTGGGAGCTGGCGAACACCACGGTCAGTGTGTAACTGGCAATCCCTGCAAGAACAGTCCCCATTATACACAACAGCTGAGTCCTCTTCTTCCTCTGCCGGCACTTGGCCTCCACAGACCTGGACTGAGCTAAAGGGCTCCGTGTGCTCAGCCATCCCACATGTTGACCACGCTCGTTACTCGTCAGAAGTCTTAACTGGCCACAGCACAGTGGTGGGAAAGCAGGCAATGACAGAGGGAATGTGTAGCTGTTCACACATCTCTTCTGCCTCCCATGTCAGCCCCGTAGACAGAGCCTTGTCTCCGTGTGGATGAAACCATCTGCTCGGTGTCTGGCAACTCCAGGCAGGCAAAGGGCAGGGAAGGCTGCTGTGTCCAGCCGCCTGCCATCCAGGCAATTCCTGACTGTGCTGAGCAGCCAGAGCAGGGGAGGTCTGGCCAAGAGGGACTGCCAGCAGGGAGGGGAAATGAGGATGGAGCCCACTCCCCAGGACAGGTCTGGAACAGGGCACCAGGATCAGACCAAACAGTTCCACATAGCTGAGACCTTTTGACGCCCCTCCTTCAAGGCCTCTGTGAAAGACCCAGCAGATGCCCTACAAGAGGCACTGGTCAGGGATTGTGCCTCCCAAGTGTGCAAGTCTGCTAGGGCCCTGGATTTACCCTCCTGTCAGGGTGTTGGAGCTAAGCAGTGTGTCTTCTCACATGGACTTAGCAGAAGTTCAGCAGCCTTATTGCAGCTTGGGTGTTAAAGCTGCTGTTGAGATGCAGAAATTAGGCATGCAGGACCCCCAGACACGTGTATCTCCAAACCCTCTTCCATCCTAGTGGGGGAGATAGGGTGTCCCAGGCAACAGCCTCATTAGCACCATCACCACCCCCACACCTCAAGACACTTCCAGCCCTGGCAGCTTCTACCTTTGGGTCCCTATCCCAAAGCTCAGCTTGTGTCTGGGAGATGCTTTGCCCAGATCAGAACTTGCCATTACTCTATGCCCAAAGTCTCCCCTGATTTCGCAGACCAAATCCTCAGGTTGTACAAACGACTTTGCACAAACACTACATGTGTGAATGTCTTCATCAACCTCCCCAGCTCAGGAGCTGCTCCAGGATCTCCTGAGTTACATTTGATGCTGCACCTTGCACCAGGCAACTGTAAGTGGGAGGCTGAACTGGAGCCCTCCAGATCCCCTTCCACACCTATTTTGCAGATTATTTACCCCGCTGAACGTAAGTTTAGGGAGCAATCTCTCACCTGCAGGGAGATCTTGAATGCCATCCAAAATCTCCCAGCACCTCTCACAGGACTGCTTCCAGGGAGGTATGGGGCAGTCCCTTGTAAGGTGTGCTGCCCTTTCAGGTCACTCCAGTCCTTTCTCCCTGCATGTCCCCATCCCAGGGCACAGCTCATCACTTCTCTCAGTTGGTCATTCTGAATCCTCCATGATCTCATGAAATTCCCGGCATTGGTGTTCATGTAAGAGGATACAGCTAGCTTTTAACAAGGTTCCTCATCTCATAGCAGCTTAAAGCATAAGGAGCCTCCACGCATCTGGGTGAAAGTAGGGATCAGGAGGGCTACAGAACTGGTCTGCAAAATGGAAATTGCTTGCGCTATGGCAGAGCCTTTGCAAGCCTCCAGGCCCGTGTCCAGACCCACTGCTGTTACAACTTATTTGAGCACTGTCTTTTATCAAGCATCCCTGCATGGGATATCTCTGCAGCCTGGAGATCAAGACCACTTTGCATGGCAGGTGCACAAGAAATCAATTAGAAGTTGCACCAAGCTCTTGACAACACTGCACAGTGATAGCTGCCCGTCATTGGCTTCCCCGCCCCTGGAAAACAATCCCACGGGAAATTCTTTGAAATCACACAAGGAGCAGAAAACGTAGTTTTAGAAGGGAAAGTGTCAGCAGCTTTCCCTGAAGACATTGCTTATGATAATTAATATATATATATATTTATGGGGTCTGGACATGAGTGTCTACACAGGCATGACCACAAAGCAGACCTGTGTGTCCAGCCATTTCCTGTGGCAAACCAAAAAAAACATTGGTTTCTTGGTGTCAGCTCTGCCAAAGTAGAGTTGGGCTAAAAGTGACGGAATGAACAGTACTGGGCACAAATACACCATCCAAATTGCAGAAGGGCTGCTTCTATTTCCCATGCATTTGTAAAACTTAAACAATCCTTTAATAATCAAAGGAATTAGGGATGTATATTTTTACCACAACTGAAATGTATCCTGGTTGTTTCAGCTTGCCGAATAAGAACAGGACATGTAGGAGGCCCCAGACTGGTTCCCAGGCTGCTCCTGCATCCCAGACCGGGGCCTCAGGAGATCCTGTACCGGCATGCCCAGCCAGGCTCTGCAGGAGCAAGACAGCTACACAGGAGCCAGGAACCAGCAGGAAACTAACGGGGCAGCACCAAAACTGACAGCTTCTCTCACCTCCTCCGAACTGTGGAGATGAGGGAGTATGACGGGGTGGAATAAAAACAAGGACAAGTGCACTTGATTTCTAAATGTTCCCTGACTTCACCTCATCAGCTGTACTATTAGAAACAAATGCAAGGGAACGCATTATTGTTTCCAGGTATGATTTTAATCTGAGTCCCTTTCAACACAAAGTGGTAGTCGTGTTACAGCTGAGTATCTCATCTCAGGCAGATTTCTCCACAACACTGTGGCAAGAACAAGCATCACCCTGAGCAGGTTAGAGCTGATATGGATCATTTTGGAAGACCATCATGGGCCACCATTAGTAACAGGTGCTGCCTATTAACCTTAATTAAGACACAGGTGATGCTAATCACTTAATCGGTCCTTAATTAGGATCTGAAAAATTTTTAGGCATAGAAAAAAAAGCCATTTGGCCCAGCTTGAGATACCAGCCTTCATCCTCTCTACCTTGGTTTCCCCTCCACGTTTTTCCAACCCTATGGGGAAAAGCCATACCAGGCTCAGACCAGCAACTGTATGGGAGCTGGCAGACCAGCCGAGCTGGCATCACATCAGAGCTGTCACCAGGTCTCTCCTGTCCCACTTTCCTGCGACTGGATATCACTACACGGGAGCAAGGGCCTTGGAGACTCTGGGACTAACACGCGCAGTTTTCTAGGACAGCATGTTCCAGGTGTGAGCTCCAAAGAGCATGTTGAACACAATGGAGAGCCAGCTCCTGCCCGGGGGCAGTTCGTAGCACCACCAAAGTCAGCTTTAGGCCCCTGCCCTGTCTTGGCCACAGCAAACTGCTCCTTCTGCAGAGCCTGCTGGCAAAGCTTGGTCCCTCCCAGGGATGCTGTCCCTACTCCAGACCCTCTGGAAGGGAAGGACTCTGAAAGGCCCTCACCATGGAGAAGCCATCTCATGAAAACCCTTCCACGCACCTTGACCTGCCATGGCTTCCTGACCTCCTGCAGCCCCGTGAAGGGCAGAGAGCAGACCTAGTCTGAGGTTTCCACAGCCTTCCCACACCTCTCCCAGGAAGCCCGGAAGAATTGTGCTGGGAGAGGCTGTTGCTCCTTCCCAGCACCCGTCATCTCCTATGACGGGATTAGAAGGGCACAGTTTGATAAATGTCCCTTCTGAGACAGCCATCCCACTATGGGCTGCCCCTGCCTTCCCAAAAGAATACCTTTGGGGTTTGGGGTTTTGCTGGGTTACAAGCACCACAGGACAGCAAAGGGTGACCACTAAAGAAATGTTCATCCAAGTCCTAAGGCTCAGTACTCACATCACTGAGCACTATGGGAGTCTTCCTGCTGCTATTAGCTGTGATCTCTTGAAAACCAGACACTAAGATACAGCAATACCAGTATATTAAACTGCACGAGGATAATATGAGCATCTGCACTCTCATGCTGTTGCAGACTCCTTGACACTGTTTTATCTGGGATGAAAAAACTCCTGGTCACAGTTCAAGAGCTGGCATGACTAAGAACCCTTCTCTATAGGTAACCCTTTTTCAGTGGTAGTGTTCAATAGCATGGACACAGGCTGCATGTTGGTATCTGTGCCAGAGAACAATCTTATAGCAATACAGCCAAGGGATTTTGAGATGATCCATGGCAAGAGATGTCCAGCACCCAGTGGGACAGGAGAGCCAAGTTTTCCCCATCGTCCTGCAGTACTGCAAACCACATGTGCTGCAGACRCGCAACAGAGCTAGTGTGCAAGAGAAACAAGAACTGCCTATCTGAGCAGACCAATTCCTGCCTCAGTTTGTTTTATCTCCAGCAAATAAAGCATTAAAAAATTAAGTAGATCCACTAAAATGCAGGTCAGTCCATCCCTCACCCTATCCTGCAACAGCAGGAAAACAACAGCCAGCTGGAGCTGGCAGTTAAATGGGCATCTGAATGCATGTCGCAGCCTAAAATCCTTACTCAGTGGAACAAGGCCTCAGCATCTGACAAGGCCACTGACGAATTGCTCTGTCACCTTGGAGCTTTGTCAGAGGCTGTCTGTGCTGGACACAGTCTTCAGTGGAGCCTGCATGGGGAAGCAAAGGCCCCTTTGCACTGGGCTTGGCCAAAGATGCCCAGAAGCACATTAGGACTGCACTGGCTTCAGCCCRTCCTCCAAGGGAGCCTTTTCTTCATGACCTTGTGGTGAGCCACTCCGAGACTCAGACTGCCTGGCTGACCCTTCTGTGGAATCAGGGGAAATCATTATCATAAATGAAATAATCAAAGGGTTCACATGTCTTTCCCCCACCAYGTCTCCACCAGCTCTCCTACACCCCTTTCTCTGCTGCTTCCTCACATGTGCTGCCCCTGTCCTCTTCCCTYCTGTCTTGCAATCTCCTCCCAAAAGATGCTGCCTGAAAAGCAGCAGGAAGCAGAGCAGAGACATCCCCAGCGCTAAGAGCAGAGCACAGGACCACCTCCAGGCAGAGCTCTGGCAAGCACCTTGCCAGAGCTTCACTGCAGACCCCCCCAGGGACAGCAGCAATGAGAAGTTTTCCACCTGACGGCAGGTTTCTAGCCTTCCCCACTCTATCCCTTATTTTGCATGAGGGAAACTATGCCAGTGTACCACTGCTCAGCAGCTGGGACATGGGACACCCACCCCACAGCTTCTGCCTCTGCATTACACAACTGGGGTGCAAGCCCCCTGGTACAGTCCAGCTGCATCCCAAATCCTTGCCTGCCAAGACCAACAAGCCCTGTGATTTCTGAGTGGGTGAGTCCTGCCAGAYGCCACAGGGAGCTCAGAAACATCTCGCTGACAGGCTGGGAGTTCGTTACCCTGGAAGGTGAAAGCGGTCTCTTTGCAGCAGGCTGAGGGCAGCTGGAGAAGCTGTCAGCCTCCCACCCACCCGCCAGCCAGGTCCTTGGCTCCTTCGGAGAAGCCTGCCTGTGTTTTGCCAGACACTGCCGCGTCCTGGCATCCTTGGAACTGTGAAGCAAAACTGCTCCAACAACTCGCCCCAGCTGCTGGTGCAGAGACACAGCTGGCGATGACAGCCAAGGACCTGCCCAGGCCAGCAGGATGTTTTCCATAACCATTAGCAACCAGAGTGGTCAGGATCAGCACCATCTCTGTCCATCAACCTTGGCCTCCTGTCGGGGCAAGTCAAGAGGAACAGACAATGTCTGTGAGACCCTAGAGGTTCCCAGCATGGTGGATTTCAGCCTGTTCATCTTGCATGCTGCCTCATCATGCTCAGCCAGCGCTGAGGAGCCAACCAGCCAGCTAGGAGGGACGATGCTGCACAACGAAGCCTTGGGACAACAGACTCTGAGCTACCGATGGTGGACGCTGGTACCCAAAGCAACTAAACCATGGTCTAACAACTGGAAGCAAGCTTTAACTGGGAGAAACCTTGGGTGAGACCTGCAAACAGGGAAATTTTTGGGGTTCTCCTTGTTGCTAACCCAAAATAGTGCAGAACTGAGAGCTGGACACCCTCAAGCTGGGGAGTGGATTTCAAGCACACAGAAAAGATACTAAATAAATGCTGGGATGTTTTCACTCATCTCCTGGTGGGATGAGCTTCGCTCGTTCATATTCTCAGGCTTGTCTCAGTCACCATAAAACCTCTACAAGGAAACCAAGATTCGCATGCAGTCCCACAACTCTGGGAACTGGGGCTTTAAGAGAAACTCTTGTGAGCAGCCCCATCGCCATCATAGCAACTCCTCAGGTGCCTGCCCAGGCGGCGATCCCCTCTGTACAGACCAGTGCCCCTGACCCGGGCCAGTCCAGCCACGCTTACTGTGATTTCCTCCACCATCATAAATCCCTTCTAATTCCCTCTAAACCATTCCTTGTCTCCATCAAAGCGCAGCTCCCTCCCTGCTTTGCCCAGCGGGGATTAGTGCAGCCCCATGGAGTGGGGACTGCAGGCAGAGTGAAGGCAGAGCAGGACTGGCCCTGCCTGTGGACAGGCCCCTCTCCCCGCATCCCTGTGCCCCTGCCCTGATTTCATGGCTAATCTGAACCCGTCACAAGCTGGGAGTGGGGCCACCACAGAGGCTGCCATGGCATCAGCCTCCTCTGCTCTCTCTCAACCATACCAGCGCTTTTCCCGTCCCCTTGCTTGTCTCCCATCTCATCCCAGCCACCATGCTCCCCTGCTTTGGGAGCCAAAATTACTTCTCTTGACATCTTCCAGACTCACACGCCAGCACCCACCTGCTCCCAGACCCCCACTGCATCTTGCCCAGGAGGCTGAAAGCAACCCAACAGTCTCGGGGCTTTCACGCGGTGTCTCCAGCCTGCAATGCAGCACCTGCAGGCAGATCTGGGGGCTCATCCCTTCCACCCGGGGAAAGGAGCAAGCAGCAGGAGAGGCTGCTCCACCTAGGAGACCTGATATTGTTTATATGGGAGGCGATGAGAGATGGCTCCAGCCCCCTACGCTCTAACCATTCAGAAGTAACAATTTCCTTACACAGTAAACCCCAAACCCTTCGTCCATCTCCAAATTGCTCCCTCCTCCAGACTGCTGCTGTAGCCTCCTCCCTCACTACCTCTGGCAGGACCATGGGAGCACACCTTCTCCACTGACAGGGGAACAGCACCAAAGAACAGCCTTAAATGCATAGTGGTACTTGCAGTCATCCCTTGGAGTCCCGTGACTGCAGGAGTTTAGAGATTCACAGACACAGCCCAAGTTTTGGTGACAGCACAATCAGTTTGATGAGAACAGGTAAGATGCCAGACTAGCTCCCTTTCTCACTCACAGGAAGGTTTGGGACCTCAGGGGCTATGCTGGAAGCAGAGCACATGCTGAGGCTGAGGCCAGGATGAGCCCGAGCTACGTGGGGAGCCTCAGGTTTGGTGATGGGCAAACCCAGCATCACACTGGGCTGGAGCCTGGAGCACCCTCAGGGGGTGACCAGGGATATTTGGAGGAAGGCACCCCACATTTCAGGAGTGCTTCAGCAGCAGGAGCAGAGACCACTGTGCATCGAGGAGTTAATGATGCGTCTATAACCTGAGGAGTACCCCCATGCCTGCGCTGGGCTGGGCTGCGCTGGGCGCAGGCAGTGCTCTCCAGGCTGGGCTGTGCGGCGCAAATCCCTTGGCCACAGGAAGAACTCAGCCAGCTCATTGCCACGGAGGAGCCCGCGGGCAGCTCCCACTCGGTCCCGGCGGTTACGGCACCTGCGCGGCCTTGCTTTTAACAGTGCAGCAAGGAGTTCTCGTGGGAACATCCTTTAGGAACAGAGTTGTTTTCTTGTAAGAAAAAATTATATAACGGCTCGAATGACCAAAAGGGAGAGCTACTCTCCATGGATGGGATCTGAGCCGTGGGAGAAAGCTTTCCGGAGTCTGTCTGATGCGGCACAAACGCACGGTGCCCAGTATCTGAAGGGACTTAAGATTTACTCACTATATATACTCCTTATTCTGTCTTATTAAAACTGCTATTTTATTGAGACAGTTCTTGTTGGGCTTTTCCTGTTGACTCACTCTCACCTCACCCCCGCCTGGTGCAGAACAGAGAGGCAGAGAGGACACACATCTTCCCTGGCGAGCACAGGCACATGCAAAACAAGGGCTCAAGGTACAGGAGGCCAGTAGACGGAGGCACCTGAAGTACAAAGGGGCCAGAAGGACAGCAGGGAAGTGAGTGGTTGGGGGAACAAGAAGCTAAGGGACACAGCCCCTGCTGGGGCTGAGCCAAGTCTATGCAGCTCTGCCGCGGGCAGCTGGGACTCACCACTGCATGCAAAATGCTCTTTCCTGTGTATTGCTCTCCCTTGCCGTGGTTTGTTCACTCCGGACACAGGCACAAACCCGGCTGCAAGTCCCAGCCAGGATGTCCCAGCCCATGCCTGGACCACTCTTTACTCATTGGCCATCCCTGTGCTTAGCAACGACCAATCTCGGTTATTTGCTGGCTACTGGGTAGGAAGATGCTGGGATTCCCCCCCGCCCCCTGCCCCAGTCTCCAGCGCTGATCATTTCTGTCTCCAAAGGAAACCTCTGGCACAAATACATAGACATACACACACGTACTTCCCCAAGGCCCCTGCTCCAAGAGAGGAGCATCCCAAGGCTGCCCCCGCATCATCTTACGCTGCAGCTTCCACTGCAGTGTGATGTGTCCCCAAGGCAGGTCCCAGATGAGAACACAGATGTGGGGAATCCGAGAGAAGAGGAATAGCTGCATCCACCTACAGCTCCCCCACAAAGCCTCAAGGTTGTTACATCTTGCCCACAGGGTGTAGCTGGGACCACCACCTCATGTTGCGAATCAGAGATACCCACTGGTAACACTAGCCAGTGCTTTCCCTACTGCAACAAATACAGCCCCAATGGGCTCCAGAATAAGCCCCCCCTCCCCTGCACCAAGAACATGGGAAAACAATGTGACTGCAAACCATTGCCCACAAAAACAAAACAATTGAACCTTTACTTGTCACTCTTTTGGATGGAAACTGCAGAAGAAAGAAGCAGGGTCCAGTGGAAATCCACAGCAAGGAACCTGGGGAAAGAAATTACCTCAGACTCTCCCTACTTCATGAGGCCAGTGCTGTACCATCGGTCCTGACTGTGACTGAGAGACCTGAACCTCCACAGAAAGATCAGAGGCCTAAATGACTTTAAAATTCTGCCTGCTGCCTGACAAGGTGTTCATATGTTGAGTGCGCAGGGGCTTACCTTGTGCACAACGTGAGGCTGGCCAGCAGGAAAGACGGGGATGAACCAGCGTTCTTCTAAACCCTGGTTAACCTCCAATCCCTTTTCAACTCTGGAAAGAGTTGAAATTCATGAAAACCGAGTGAGGACCCTGTCAGGAGGTGGCAAGCAGGGCCTGAGCCATCCTTTAGCCATGGGGTTTGTAGCCCGGTCACCAGGACACCTTCCCTTTTCAGTGGCATGCGCCCTGCACCCCCAGGTCYGAGGGAAGGGACAGGTCAGGGAAGGGCAGGAGTGGGACATGCTCTCAGACTACCAGTGGCTTTCATTCCCAGTGCAGCACCCCCCAGAAAGGTCCCTAGAAAGCTGCTTCTTCACAAGTACAGGGCATTTCTCAAAAAGCATTCAACGTATTTTGGATTTCATCTCACAGCAGCCGGATAAAAGTGGGAAGGAGCTCAGAAAGCAGTTGGACACGGGAGTGAGTACATCCCTCTTGGCCTGTCAGTCTGGCACACAGGCACAAAATGGCTCCAGCATGGTCATGTGAAGGATATGTTGGGGTTTGTCCCACTGCTGGGCTCCAGAGCCAGAGCCGTAGGCAGACCCCTGTGTATGTGTGGTGCCAAGCCACCAGGTAACATTGCTGCTGCTGAGCAGCCTGCCTGCTGTGGCAAGGAAATGAGTCAGCTCCAGCCTCGACCCTCAAAGCCATCGTATGCATGGTGAATTCAAGGCTTGGGGGCCTTCCGTCCTGCTATACTCACAGAGCCCCACGGCGCAGCGCTGGGGAGCATGCTGCCACAAAACGCTCTGACAGGCTGCTGGGATCTGCTCTCCCAGCCAGACCCTCCTTCGGGTGACAGCACCAACCCATGGAGCAAAGCCTAAGGTCAGAGCTCTGAGGTCTCATACTCTCCATGGCTTGGCCACCACGGCCGGGTTTCCCCAGCCAGGCTCTCACAGGCACACACACTGGTGGAAGGACATAGCCACTCGGATGCAGCCCTCAACACACCCCAATCTGGGGTGAAGGTTCCCTGGGATGAACCAGGATGTGGGGAAGCATCCTGGGGCGACTGGCAGTGGGTCAGCAAGAAAGCAGCAGAACAGAGGACCTTGGACCAGCGTTGCCTTTCGGCAGACTGTCAGAGAGGAGGGTGTGTTGCAGTGGTCAGACCTAAACTGATGCTTCGACTCCCTTTTCTCACGATGCCAGCATGGGACTGGGGATCTCACTGGGGCATTGTAATGAGTTCAGCTCCGGCAGTTAAAGTTAGAGCTCACCTCGGCCATCTGTCTAATGCTCCTGTAATTTAGTCAGACAACTCGTGGTAACTTTTAAGGACCTTGTGCCTGCGCATGTTGCTGCTCTCAGATCTCAGCAGCCACGACCGCTCCGCTGACAGGTGTCCCAGGCTCCCCGAAGCGTCTGTCGTCTTATTAGCAGAGCCTCCACTTGGGATTTATTTTCCATCCAGAATTTAAGCTGAATTTATGTATTAACTAAAGACTATTAGTGCCAAAAATAAGTGGAATGCCACTTGCTCAGCAACACAGGCCTTATGAGAGACCACGTGGCACAGCCAACCCACCCAATCGCAACCCCAGAGAGGCTTTTTATAGACAACCACATCTGATGGAGTGCAAGTGATGCTTGGCTTGCCGCAAGCTTTGCTCTGCAAGCATCCGATTGCAGGGGGAGGGGAGGGAAATATCCCTGCATCCACGGGCAGGAGACATGGTTCCCTCCTCTTTGCTGACTGGGTAAGCAGCCAGATGGAATTAGAAATGGTTTAGGAACAGGTAGTGGCGGAGCTGCCTCATTTCCCTGCCATAAACACCCGCGCATGCAGCATGCAGCTTCTGACACACAGCACGCACGCTGCTGAGTGTCTCAGTGCAGTGTCTCAACATCAAGGGTCCTCCACTTCCTCTGAGCAAGAMTGCTCGAGGGAGAAAAAAGGTCACCGAACATTGTACAGCTCTAACTGATGGTGGCTTCTCTGTTTCCCAGGTTGACCCCAGGGTATTTTTTCCTCTGAGTACACCCCCCCCAGCACCGAGCTGGCTCAGCTACCAGGAGAGTGACACTGATGTGACTCTGAAGGCTTCTCCAAGGACTCTGATCAATCTCCACTGCGAGGGATGCAAAGCCACTGCCAGCAGCCCCAGGAAGCCCACACTGCACAAGCCGAGGCACAGAAGGGTCAGTGGCAGGTGGAGGGCAGCCCTCACGTACCAAGACAAGCATAGCTGCCTGTTTGGCACGGCCTCTTCTCTTCCACTGCTCCCTGTCCTACTCCCCTCCGAACCAGCCATCTTGCACCCTTTGCCAAGCCAGACTCAGCTGCTGAGTGTGGGACGGGCAGYGGCCAGCATGGGTTTGCTGGTCTGGTAGCTCTCTGCAGCACACCTGGTACACTGGGCTGGAAAGGGGCTGCTTTGGCCACGACGCAGTGTGAGGCAGAGCACAGACAACCCGTGGCCCATGGCTTGGGCCAAAGGAGCATCTGGGAAAACAGGTCACAGGCTCACAGCAGAGGTCAGCAGGGCTGGGGCAGGCACAGCTCATCTGCACAAACCTCTTTGGTCCAGCAGCTGCTTGCAGAGGTCTGAACAGCAGCTTTAGGCCATCGTCTGGACCAGAAGCCCCAGGCAAGCTGCTGGACTCCACTCTCCTGCTTGCCCCAGGACATGGTATGCTGGCACAGGCATCACTGTGCTCACAGTCCCACTGCAAATAGGATGCTTGCCCCCCAAGCTGCAAGGCAGAAAGGCAAAAAGTCCACCCAGCAACCTTCCCGGCAGCTGTTCTCTGCCGCCTCAGTCCTGTCATTTCTGCGTCACTGATCTGCGCAGGAAAGCAGAGGCAGAAAGAGCAGACAATGGCATCTGAGAAGCAGGGAACAGGCAGGTCTGCAAACAACAAGCCCAGCACCAGGCCTCACTTTGCAAAGAGTTTGTGAGATACAGTCCAGCCTGGCAAAGATGGCAAAGAGCTGCTCCTCATGCTATCCCAGCTCCCGCTTTGCCCAAGAAAGCTCAGCCYACTGCTGCTGCAGCCCCGACCTCCCCAGGTACAGCGCCCAGCCATGCTGGTGGTTCCCAACCTCCAGCCCTGCTCTCCGCAGCCTGGCCCCTCCGCTGCACATTCACTTGAGAAAGACTTAAAACAAAAGCATAGTTCATCCTAGGAGCATCTGGGGTGGGCTACAAAGAGCAGCTCAGAGAAGCAAGCCAAGACCAGGCAGGCCACATGCAAGAGGGACTGCAGGCAGAGGGGGCTGGGCAGGATGGATGGGGTCTGGGGGTACAGCGGTGTCTCCCCAGGACGGGTGCTGTCAGGTTTCAGACACAGCCTGGGGAGTTTGGTCCTCAGCCTTCCCAGGACAGTGGTGAGCTGAGGCTCCCCTGGGAGGGTGTTGGGCATGGCAGGAGGACAGTCTTCAAGAGCATGCACAGGGCCTTTAGGCAAGGACAGGCAGGGCCTTACAGGGCACTGGGTGAGACCTACAGGGAGGGGGAGAAGGGAGAGCAAGCTGTGAGCATATTCTGGACCTGATCCAGAGCAGCCTGGGTGGTGGAAGCCCCAAGGAGTCAATGGCAAGGGCTCGTGCATGTGTCCTTGCACATCATTTTGACAGCAGTGGAGAGACCTCTGTCCCATGAAGTTGAACAGGGGAGATGCTACACCTCCACAGCCCTCGCTCTGAAGGGATGAGGGACACAGAGACAGTGTCCAAGGCCAGAAGAGCACAGTGAGCGCACAGGGGCAGCTCTGGATCCACACTCTGCAGGCAGATACAAGGCTGCCTGACTCCACTGCTCCTCTTTTATGGGGAAACCCCCACTGAATACACCAGGAGGGAGGTGGGAGACACCCAACTGGAGTGCTGGCCCCAGCTGCCTCCTTGGCCAAGGGTCTGTGACACCCTGTTACACAGACACTAACTCACAGCCCAACACCCCTGGACAAACCAGGGGGACCCACATATCCACCAAGTCTCCAACTGTCTGTAGGCCTTCAGTTACAGGCAAGTGAGAACCACACGGGCAAGAGGTGCTGGGCCTTCCACAAACAATCACAGAGTGGTTGAGGTTGGGGGGACCTCTGGAAGTCATCTGGTCCGACACCCCTGCTCAACCAGGGTCACCCAAAACAGGTTGCCCAGAACCATGTCCAGACAGCTTTTGAATACCACCAAGGATGGAGACTCCACAACCTCCCTGGGCAACCTGTGCCAGTGCTCAGTCACCCTCACAGTGAAAAAGTGTTTCCTGGTGTTCAGAGGGAACCTCCTGTGTTTCAGTTTGTGCCCATCATCTCTTGTCCTGTCACTGGACACCACTGAAAAGAGCCTGGCTCCGTCTTCTTTGCACCCTCCCCTCAGGTATTTATATACATTGATAAGGTCCCCCTGAGCCTTCTCTTCTCCAGGCTGAAAAGTCCCAGCTCCCTCATCCTTTCCTCATGAGAGATGCTCCATTGCCTTCACCATCTTTGTGGCTCTTCACTGGACTCTCTCCAGTATGTCTATGTCCCTCTTGTGCTGGGGAGCTCAGCACTGGACACAGCACTCCAGATGTGGCCTCACCAGTGCTGAGCAGAGTGGAAGGATCACCTCCCTCAACCTGCTGGCAATACTTTGTCTAATGCAGACTAGGATACTGTTAGCCTTCTCTGCCTCAAGGGCACATTGCTGGCTCATGGTCAACTTGGTGTCCATGAGGACCCCCAGGTCCTTTTCTGCCAAGCTGCTTTCCAGATGGGTAGCCCCTGGCAAATACTGGTGCCTGGGGTTGTTCGTCCCCAAGTGCAGGACTTTGCACTTCTTGTTGAACTTCATGAGGTTCTTGTCAGCCCACTTCTCCAGCCTGACAAGACCCCTCTGGATGGCAGCACAACCCTCTGGCATATCAGCCACTCCTCCCAGTTTGGTGTCAGCTGCAAACTTGCTGAGGGTACACTCTGCCCCATCATCCAGATCATTAATGAAGATGTTAAACAGGACTGGACCCAGTATTGACCCCTGGGGTATACCACTAGTTACTGCCCGCCAGCTAGACTTTGTTCCACTGATCTCCACCCTCTGCACCCGGCCGTTCAGCCAGTTTTCCAATCCACCTCACTGTCTGCTCATCCAGCCCACACATTGACAGCTTGTCTATGAGTATCTTATGGGAGACAGCATCAAAGGCCTTACTGAAGTCCAGGTGGACAATGCCCACTGCTCTCCCCTCGCCTACCAAGCCAGTCATTGCATCATAGAAGGTAATCAGGTTGGACACAATGGTCTTCCTCTAGGCAGCCTCAGACTTTTGTGACTTTTCACCTCAAAAATCACCCAACTTCGTACAAAAATGCCTGTGTCTCACCAGCAAACTCCTGCAAGAGGGAGACCTAGAAGGGATGCTGAGAGTCTTTCCCAGCAGGCAGGTCCAACCTGCGTGTCCTGCATATTTAGTGGCACCAGACAACTTCATATTTCCACTTCTCATCCAAATACTGAATTTCCAGGAAATTTCCTCCAAAAATAGGTCTAAATGGAAAAAAAGGTCATTGAAACACCTTCAAGTTTTCAAACAGGGTGCAGCCTCAGAGAACACTGCAGAAGAAGGAACCAAAGCCATCGTTAAAAACATGTTAGGGTTTTCTTAGCTCAACTGCAATTATCGCTCTGAAAGCTGAGGATGTATGATAGAGAAGAGTGTGTGTGGGAGGGAGGAGAGGAGAAGGGGGAAAAGAGAAAGACAACAGCAGCATGGAAGGAAATTCAACACTGCCAAGTGAAAGCCACTGTGACAGGCAGAATTTATTTCCTTGCAGAAGGGYTTCCCATGTCATCCATTACACAGAGAAGGAGAAAAAAACATTATTTTGAAGAACACTGGCCATGAAAGTAAGACTTCAAGGAGGGGGTTTTCCCTCAGATGCTGCAGCCAGGAGATTACCCCCATGTATGCCATTCCCCCACCCTCCAACAAAAGATGAATTTAGCCTAGCATAAAACTGCTCCACATAAAATCCTGTTATCATCCTCACTTGCTGGAAGGTGTGTGTCTGTTACAGCAAAGATCTCCAGGCCTCCAAGCCCCACTGCTGGGCAGGTTTCTGTCCCAGCAACATGGACATGTTTTCCACAGGCTCCACACTCCCCCCTTCCTACTGATCTGATAACTCTCCTGGGAACGTCATTTGCCTGGCAGGTTGCTGACCTAAGTTTTTAATAGGAGGAGCCCAGTGCATGGTCCTCCTGCATAAGCACTGCCCATCATCATGACCACTCTCCCCTCCTCAAACCTGGCTGCCGGTCCACAGAGTCTGGGAACCTGTGCTGTGGCACGAGGTTTCGCCTCTGGCAACAGCAGGCAGCAGAGCTGGCAGGAGCCGCTGCCTGATGGGGCATCGCTGACCCTGCTCCTCACACCCTCAGCCCAAAGGAGACAGAGACAGCAGCTCTGCTACCAGCTTTAACTGCACTGCTGGGATCTCTGGAAAGGCCCCTGGACCAGCCCACTTAATAAATACTCAAGTGAGACAACTTGGACTCTGCAGCCTCTTTGGGCCAGAATCAGAGGCTTGGCAGAGCTTGTCTGTGCTGTGCTTCAAGTCAGATTTAACCTGGCACCCAACGGGCCCAGGAGGTGAAGTGCCGAGGACTTTATTGCCTACCCAGAGGAGGAAAGGGCTAGTGCTGCTATCCTGGCTCTGGGACACAGCCTGACCACCGGGCAAATGTGAGGGGTGGGAAATTCCCCGAAGGCAGAGTGATGGGAAAGGGCACTGAATTACGAAAGAGATGATGGGAAAGAAAACTCTGCGATGCATCCCCTCCCAGCAGGTTCACACGATGCTTTCAGTAAATCTTGTGCAACATAAGGAAACATCCCAGATGGAGATCAGCCCTATCCACAAAGCCTCAGCATCCCTCATCCCAGACATGAGCCCTGTGGGGATCTGTGCAGGGGCAGGGACTAAGTGACCTCTCTCAGAGCCCAACCTACACCAGAGCATGCACAGCAACACGTCTCCCCATGCATCAAGAGCAAAGGACAGAACAAGACCTCTCTCTCTAGCTGCAGAGCTGCCCAGCACTGTGACTCAAGGAGCCACCTCCAGCCCCAGGAGCTCCTGCTGGCAAAGGCAGCCCAGAGCTCAGCACCAGCATGCTCGTAGCCCATGCAGCCGGCCAACACCCAACATAGGCAACAGGCAGCTGCAGCCCTGCAGCCACCCCGGGCTGCCTTGGCACCAGACGCTGCAGGAAAACCATAGCCACTCTCCCAGCAGGAAGGTTTCAGAAGGTCACAGTTTCCTAATGGCACCTTCCAATGTGCCTATCCRTCCTTCTGAAGCCAGAGCCCTCTTCATGTATTTATGATTTGGGAGTTACCAGCTCCTCTCCTGGATGCTTTAACATCTAAACATGAGGTTTGCTGGTCTCACCAGCCAACAGCCAGTTTCAAAGTTCACCACAGAAAGGTATTTTCTCTCCTTGCTCAAAGAACCATCCAAAGCCTCCTTCCTGCAATGGCCATAGTTTTATTCACGGCTACCAGCCTGATTACAGTGACGGCATATGCTTTCTTGGCAAATTCAGCTGTTTTTTCTACAGGTGTATCAACACCGTGGGCAGGATTTCCTCTGCTTCCTTGCACCTGCGCTGTCCTGGTGTGACAGCTCTGGTCTCTGTGCTTTTGCTCTGATGACACAGAGCAGAAGGCAATTCAGCCTGCAGTGCTTGGGAAGGAAGGAGAGGCCTGAAACCGTCTGTGACCTGAGGCAGGAGGGCTCCCAGATTAGCTGTCTCAGCACAGGCGGTGAGTGCAGTTGCCTTTCCTCTCACCAGGAAGAGTCTGCAGAAGTAAACATGCACACAAAATCCTGCCTGCCTGGATTTGGATCACCTCCCAGTAACGTTTACTGACATGTACCATCCCAGAGGGCTGGGGAATGGGCCCTGATGGCAACTCTCAGGGTCATTTCAAGCCACAAAACACTACCCTAATATCTCAGCTCCATGCAGCAGCTACAGATTTTCAGAAGTTTGCAAGCATCAGCAGACCAGCCACTCAGCTTGCCTCACCCGAGCATCCTTCCATCACAGCGTGCACCACAAAGCTGCTCAGCCCTCTAACAGCTTGGGAAATCCTCTCTCCACACCATCATGCAGCATCAAGTGCCCTCAGGGATCCGTGCTCACCGCCAGCTCTCCCAGCTAGTTCTGAGCACCAGAAAAACAGCCTGGATGCCAGAAGCCTGCATGTCACCACACAATGGACTGACAGAAATCGTCTCTTCACACATCACAGCTCCCCCATGCAGACGGAGCGTGCTGCTGCAGATCAGTGGCAGATTTGGGGATCACAAGTTTATGTCCTTGTGGATCTAACACCTTTGCTGTGAGCTGAGCTTGGCTGGGAAATGTTCGGAGCTAGATGGCCACCCAAGGAGAGTCAACATGCTGCTGGCCGGTACCAGGCAGGTCCCTTGCAGACCCGTTCCAGGAACAAGCCAGGGCTCCTCCAGCCCCAAACACCCCCTCAGATCCTCCCAGCTGCACAGAGTACCACTGCAGGGTCTGCCTCYTTTTTAGCAGGGTCTGCCACCTCCAGGGAGGACCAGTTGGCAGCAGAGACAGCCCTGCACCCAGGGGGATGGACTGCTCTGAGATCCATCAGTGAAAGGCACTGGAGGGAGGGCAGGGTTTCATTACCATTTCTGCTGATTACCAGCACTGATACACTGATATGAACCCAGCACACTACCAGTTTTTGCCTGCTCCCTAGCACAGCGTGCAGAGCAGCATCTTTCCTGCTTGCCAGGCAGGGAATCACGGTGTGGGGATGCTAACCAGCTTTCCTACGATCAGTGGCACAGATGGGAACTGAACCAAATCTCCAAGCACAGCCCCCTTGCCTGCATCAGTTCCCTCCAGAGCACGAAGCCATGCAAACACACCTCTCTGCAGTGCATGCACCCAGCACAACTGCACAGACACAGGGCTGAGACGAACCCGTACAGCTGGCTTTCTGTGCTGCATCCCCCACGCAGAATGTCCGCACACTAGAAATGGGCTAGATACTCCACAAAGCTCCTTCTCTGGAGCATGGTCCAGGTGATGGAGATCAGGCTCCACGGAAGAATTACTGATCAATAAATGGAGAAACGTGTCGCTGCCTCCCTGCAGAGCACAGCCCTCCTGGGGCTGAAACCACAGCATTGCTTCAGCCCCGTACTGTGCCTCTCCCCATTGTAGCCCACCCCTTCTGGCAACGAGGCATTTGGGGAAATGCAGAATCAGCAGCTGCACCCCAACCATGCTGTACACACAGGGATGGCCTCTGGGAGCCTGTGTGATCCTTCTTCCCTGTGGCCCCAGCAGCACCCTGGAGCGAGGCACTGTGTGAAGAAGGACCTTCTTTGGGTGACCCCATGCCTGCTGCTTCCCATCACCCTAGTTCTTGTGGGTATAGAAGAATTCTTAATTTCCATCCAAACCATCCTACATCTACCGCTATGTCCTACCCAGTGCCCGAAAACCTCAGGGCCTTTCCCAGCATCTCACCTGCATCTGATCCTCCCAAACCCACCAGAACACCTCGCCCCCTCTAGGTTTTCCCCTCCTTGCCTGTGAGCCCATTTGGGCTCTAGGGCATCGTCAGGTCTGGGGCTCCTACAGCATTTGCCATGGCCTGCAGTTGCTGTTGTGCCTGAACGTCCAAGAAACAACAACAGTCATCCTACAGACCCAGCCTCTTGTGTCCCCCACGCCAGAAAGACCAGCTTAAATCACCAACCTAGGAAGAAAGTGTGCCAGAGAAGAGCGATCCCTCTGTACCACAGACCTCCACCCCAGCTGCACACCCATTTCCTGACAACAAGGCATCTTTCTGGGAGTGTTCAAGATCAGGGCAGCGTTGGGGTGGTGGGACACTCATTTGATGTCAGCAGCATTGCTGGAGGCCAGAGGAGCAGGGCTGGGTGTGCGGATGCTGGAATGGGCACTGCCTCCTCCTGCCATGTATATGGAGCATGCCGAGCCAAGACAGGAGCCACAGGAAGGACCTGGCAGGGCAACACCTCCAGCTCCTTCTTGCTGCCTCAGCCCTGTGGATTTGGGGACACGTCTGTGGGACTCAGGCTCTCCAGCACTATAAGAAAGGGTCTCCAGGCCTCCTCAAAGCCAGCAGGTAGCACCCTGCCATGCCAGGTCCCCCCAGGACAGGAATCTCCACTTCATTCCAGCACAGGACATAAATGTGCAGCTGCCCAGGCAGGCAGCAAGTGTCCCACAGCCCCATGAGAAGAGATGCTGATGTTCCCTAGGTCACCAAGCAGCTCCCCACGGAGCTCAGGGCCAGCAGCACAAGAGACAACCTGGGAGCCAGGATGGGAAGACAGCTCCTTCTCCCAGCAGGGATACAGGGAGAAGGCAGCTGAGACCCCACATGGCAGGGGATCGTCCCAGGGATGCTGATGACTTCAGCTGGACTCCCAGCAGCAACTGCCAGCCTCACTCGAGGCTGAAAGCAGCCTAGGGGACACTCAGCTGCTCAAGTCCCCACTCCTCCTCCACTCTGCACCAAGCCACGCAGAAGGGCAGCTGAGGAAGACCGGAGGGGTGGAGGTGGGAAGGAGAGAACACCCAGAGCAGCGGGTCCAGACAAGGGCCAGAGGCACCCGTTCGTATCACTGCTGTTACTACTGTCCCGTGGACCCATGGGGAAGATCCAACCCCCAAGCAAGGCATCCTGACAGCCCACTCCTACTCCCTGTCATACTCCCAGGGCTAATGAATGTGTTGCTAATTGTCCTCCACACACCCACACACCTCTGCATGCTGGGAAAGGCCACATTACATTGGTAGAGGCCGACAGTAGAGGCCGTGCCTGATCCTGACCTCACCTTGGCTTGACCCAAGTGCAGCCCACCTTGAACAGCTAAAGCGGACGGTGCAGCAGCAGGGAGCCAGGGTCCGATGGGGACAGGCTCCGGCGAGTGCAGCAGCCAGGGCTGGTGCATTGCTGCCAACTTTGAGACAGCCCAGAAAGCAGAGCTAATTCCAGTCCCCACCCTCCTGCCAAGCCATCTGCCTGCCCTGAGACCACCGAGAGGATCCTGATCAGCATTTCATCATTACCGAGCCATTACGAAAAGTGGATGAGCAGTGATTGATTATAATGAATGCAAATACCTGCCTTCCGACCCCAAATTGGCAGGACCTGACTAGCTCTTCCACTAAGTAGTACAGCATGTCTTTCCACAGGCTCTGCAAAGCCTTCCCATCCGTCTCAGCATTTCCACAAGCCATCAGGCACAGCACTGCCCATCCAGACCTGCCCTAGAAAACCATCACGTCCAAGATCTGCTCTCCATCAGCCCTGGGGCCCTGCTCCCACCCACAGATCCCACAGGCTCATTTCCAGCACCTGAACCCATTGGGAAAGCTTTCCTGGAGTCCTCACCTTCATCAAAAAGGCAAAGGACAGTCCCCTCACACCAGGACAGGGTGAAACTGGGGGTCAGCAGGGTGGGAGATGGGTGCTCTGTCACGAGCATGACACGTCCCCACTCATCGAGCGCGTGTGTTCCATCCCAGAGAGACGCTGTGCCCAGAGACGACAGCAGCCAGCTCTCCTCCAGGAGGCCACCAACTATGAGGCATGCCTGCAAAAACAGGACACATGCTCCAGCCTGCAAGGATGAACTCAGTTGCCCTCCACAGGCCAGCAAACAATAAGTGACAGGAATACAGGAAAGGATGGCACTGTCCTGCTGCAGACAATGGGGCATCGGGCAGGTGGGGTGACCAGTGAGAACCACTGCAGCCACCAACCCCAGCCAAGAGACCTTAAAGGACTGCCCTGGCCAGGGAGAGATGCTGTGAGCAGAAGCACCTTGTCCCTGGGCTACAACATCAGACAACAGAGTGGGAACAGACCTGAGCACCTACCTAGTCCCTAGTCTCAGATCCTCTGAGCAGGCTATCTTGCCTTCCTGCAAGGAGGTCACCCATAGCAGGGTCAGCTCCAGACCAGGCTACCAGGGACAARGGGTTAATTCCTTGCAGAGGGGCAGATACCTCTGGTTTGCAGTTCCCACAGCCTCGTCAGGACTGTTGCCAACTTCTGGCCTCTTTTCTGCACACAACTTCTTCCCATCAGCCCACCCAGTTCCATCCTCAAGGTGCCACACCAGCTGGAGCCACGCTCAGCCCATGCCACCACCATGAGGCCCAGCCCCGTTCCAACCCTTGATTCATACTGGGGAGCACTTCTAGGAGGTCACCCTTTGGTCATGGTTTGGACTGCAGAGATACCTTAAGGGAGCGGTTGCTTGGGGTAAGACCCCGAGACAGGAAAGACAAGAAGACCAGAGAGGATTCCCTGACACAGGCAATCAGCCAGCAATGTCAAGACACGGCTACAAACTCAGCAAGAGCTGGCTGACCCTAACATGCACAGAGACAAGAAACCCCCGTTCAGTTGAACACCAGTGTCCTGGGTCTCCAAGGCAGCACCACCCGTCCCCCTCCAACCCACTGAATCTCTTATTTTCTCGTTTCCTTTTTCTTCCCTAATATGAACTCTCYCCCTCCCCTGAACAGCTTCAGTGCTGTCTGCTGTGACATCCATACAAAACTTCTCCCCAAATCCTTCGAGCACAGAGGTGATCCTCCCCCTACCCGACCACATCCTAGGTTTCCCTGCCTGGAGTTATACAAATTATTTTCATTCAAGCTGCAAATCATCTGCTCCCCTCTAGTACCCCCTGTTCCAGGGAACCTCATGTTTTCCTCCTCCAGAYCGGTCACACCTCACCACCGGAGCTGGACCGTGGGGAATTAAATGAAAGCAGTTTTCACTGACCCTTCTGGCCAAGCTTTGCAGCACACAGCCCAAGCACCAAGCTGCAGCAGCCAAGCACTGGGAGCACGGTCATTCGGCAGAGAAAGAGCAGCACAGTGATTCATCTTCCTTTTGATCTTTAGCCTACCCTTCCAGACTCAATACTCTGTCCCCAAAATTTCTGGCAGTTGGCAGACCTCTCCACCTCCCCCAAGACCTGAGAAGGCAAGTACTGAGAGGTGCTGGCACCCTTTAGGGGTTCGACTGCTGCACACCCAATTCAGTGGGCGAGCAGATGCCTGGCTGCCAAAGTTGCCAGGGAGATGAGCTTCCTCCGGAGCCTCCCCTCACCGCACACGTCCGCCCGAGCTCCCGCCGAGGACAGGCGTCCTCCGCCATCTGCACCGGACAGAGCATTGCACAGTACAGAGAACACCTCCCCAGGGAGCGGGGCAGAGCCTTCTTGTTCAAACGGCACCATTTGGACATGAAAGAGTGGTCCAGCAGTTTGGGAGGGTGCGTGCTCGCATCCTGGCAGCCTCCTCTGATCAGTGGGGAGAGCAGAGAGAGAGGCAGGATTTACTGACATCTTTGCTACACCCAGCCCAGCTCCCCAGCAGTGCGACCAGCACTGACCACACTGCCGCACCCAGCACCGAGCGGGCACAGGAGGACCAACAGAAGCTGCCAGACAGCCCCAGCACCTCCCGGCTCAGCGGAGGCACTTTATCACTTCCCAGCACTTTATCGCTCAGGCTCCTCTGCAGTGAGAATTTCTCAGACGACCAGAGTCGCCCACAGGCTCGCAGCCTCGCAAACCTGCTGCCCACCACGGATCAATCTCCTGTAGCTCCTCCTGGCCAAGCACGTCACTCACCTCCACCCTTCTCGCTGCGTCCGCACCCTTGCCTGCCAAAGGCCGGCACAGCTCGCTGGGGGAAGCCTACGCGCTGTTCCAGGGCAGCATGGCTCTCCTCTACACTCGGCGGTGTCACGCAATGACTCGGGAGGGGAAAYGGAGACGAGGCACACTCCAGCACCAGCATCCAATGCCCTAAACCTGGCAAAGCAGCAGCCGCTCCTCGTAGGAGCCATGCCACGCTGCTCATGGGAACTGGCAACCCCATCTGATCCTGCTGGGAAAGGCACCCTCACCCCAGCAGTACAGTACCAAAACTGATCCCTTTTGGGACTTTGCAGTAGATTTTGGGTGTGCCAAATGCTTTAAGGCTCAAGGTCCTGGTGACCGTGGTGCATTTTGCCTTACACAGCCCAAATCAAGTGGGGAGCTCAGCTGTGGCAGAACATGGCTCCTTTTTTGCCTGATGATGGAGTTTATTGCCTCTGTGCTCCCAAGCATGCACCAGTTTCTGATCCAGATCCAAACCCAAGTCAAGGTGTTGCCTGTGATTTAGAAAGGGCGTTATGCTTCAGGGCCCATATCTAAGGGTTATTAGCTAGCAGAGCACCAAGACAGCCACCGAGCAGCAGCTGGTGTCCAGGGGCTGTGCATGGAGAGGCCCTAGATAAAGAAACCAGCACTGCTGGGATCACGCAGGAGCCTTTTTAGTCTCCTCTTACTCATAGAGATCCTTGGGGAGATGCTTTATTTAGTCAAACGTTTCTGAGAAATTAGCCAGGCTTTGCTCCACACACGGCACGTGCCTGGGAGTCAACAACCTCTGTTGTTTCAGGTACAGATAAAGTCACTTGGACCTGCAGCACCGGCCGAGCGAAGTTTCAGTTGCCAGTTCCCCGTCACGGCTGGCTCAGCTGGGAGACGAGGAGCTGACCTGGCCATGGGGACCCAGCTACCTGGGTCCACTCCCAGGCCAAATCCTGTGTGCCAGCTAACCAGGAGCAGAGAGCACCCAGAAATGTGCCATCCTTGCAAGGAGTAAAAGCTTTCTGCAGCAAAGTGACCGTTCCCCATCTGCAGAAACTCAAGGCAAGAAGGAACCAAGTTTTCACTCTTCTGCGAACCTAAGGAAGTGTGATTTTCTGAAGGTGGTGAGAAAGAGTTTCAGACAGCTCTAATTAGCAGAGCGGCGCGTGAGAAAATCCATCTTTGCTGCTCCCTGCTCCACAGCTGTCCTGGGATGAAGGGAGAGCACCAGCATCGGTGGCTGGAGCCCACCCGCACCCTTCCCCTGTGCCTGCCTGGCTTGGAGCAAGCCCGATGATTTGCAGGATAGTGGAGAGGGATATTTTTGCATGAGCTGCTGGTCCAAAGTTGCCAGTGCTATTTCAGGCAGCAACACCTACACTGTAATCCAGAGGGCTGTATTTTCCCGCGGGCACTTCAAAATCAGGCCTCCCTCCTCTCCTCACAGGCCAGCTGTAACCAACCTGGCTCCTAGAATCAACAGATAAACAGCTCCCAGCATGGTGTGGCCACCGAGTCCAATGCCACAGCCCCAGCATGTTCCTGATTCCCACCGAGACCAAGGCACCTTCCGACTGGAAAAAAAAAAGACCTCATCTCACAAGAAGTACCTGCCTGCAACAACAGGTCCTCGGCCTGCAAATCCTCCCGGGGATCTGCCACCACCAGATTACTTGCCCAGACTAAGCTAGCTAATCCTACAGGCAAGTCGCGTACTTCGTCCTGGAACTCTGCAGCATTTTGGGTGAGGTGCTCCAGATGTACAAGCTACTTTGCAACTTCCTGCATATGGAGGTAGGAAGACATTTGTTCCTCTGTGAAGGCAGAAATCAGAGCCCAGACACGTTAAATCCCCACCAGCGAGAGCCCCTCCTGTATACAAAATATCTGCAAATATATCTTTTGCACAGGAAGCATGGACTCATACAGAGTGGAAAGCAGATGATGACACGAGCGACCCTTAACGACCAGGAGGGTCAGGACCACAACCCGTTTTCTGGACTCAAATCAGGAGCGGTCCCCACTGGGATACCACAGCCACTCCACCAGTGAGAGCCAGCATCGTGTCTTGCACCTATTTCTTCCTCCTTGATCTGTGCATGTAGGCACAAAGGAGATAAGAGACCATCCAAAATTAAAGATGTAAAGAAAAGAGACAGGAGGAGAAGCAATAACAGGAATCATTATATAACAGTATGAAAAAAACAGTAATACTCCCAGTGCAGAAGAGGTTTTAAGATGGGCAAGTGGGTGGTGAGACCCACAGGATCCTGGGCCCAGGGACCAGCTGCTCCCTGTGTGCCAGGGGGACGCAAACCCACGGGGCACACAGGGCAGAGATGCAGAGGCTGCAAACCTCTGGGGTCTGCAGGTGGGGAAGTTCCAGCATCCAGAGCCTGCCCAGCAGTGGGATGGCCAAAGTGAGAATCCCCCTCCCTGGATCTCAGCACGGGGGGGGCAGACACAAAGCAGTCCAGTTGAGTCCCCGCACCCATGCCAGCTGCACAGACCGGTTTTCCCGTTCTGCCTCCCACACCCCATGCCACCCTTCCCTCTCCTCCAGCCTTCCTGGCCCTGCCCAGTGAGGGTCTGGGTCCCGTGCAGAGCCTCACCACCCACTTTCTCTCCTCTGAGCGAGCTCTGCAAACAGCAGAGACTGTTCCTCGGAGAGAGAGACAGATGCTCCGACCACAGGCCTAATTCTGCAACGCATCCTGGACCTCAGCAAGTAGCGAGAGCAGAGGACACACAGCATCTTAGCCTGTGAGAAGGGGATGAAGCACTAGAAAACAGACCCAGCCACGGAGACAGAGCAGGGAGAAGATGGTCCTCCATCTTTGGGGGGGGGGGGGGATTGGAGTGATCAGAGCCACGAGGTCCCCCTCCACCCACTCAGAAGTGGCCCCAGCGTCTGTCCTCCTGGCTCCGTAATATCCCTTACAAGGCTGCAGCCTGGCTGTGCCTCAGAGCGCACATTGTGCCTGGACACCACCCCCTGCCAGCTCTGGAGTTGTCCACAGCCCCCATCTGCAGCAAGAATGGGAAATAGCCCTGCACCCCCCTGGATCTCCCCTCCCAGCAGAAACCAAGGAGCAAGAAGGCAGGCCATGGCCTGGTTTCCCAGTCCACGCACCTTTCCAGCAGCTCGGGTGCTACGAATCAGAAGATCCTGCCAGGAATGTCACCTTCAGAAGTAACCTCCCAGCCGAACCGAGAGCATGAAGTGCTTGGGGAACCACAAGTTCAGCAGGCTGAGGCTCCCGTTTCATCTTCATCACTGAACCAAACCACAGTTATGACAGTTCCCAACCACCAGCTTTTATTTTTCTTTTGCAATCTGCCATAGAGCTCTGCTGAGACAACGCTCCCGACAACCTGCAGAGTCCCTTAGCCAGGGAGCCTATTCAGACCATCAAAAATACAGAAACAAAAGCATCAGCTCCAAGAAGGTGTCACGGGCAGAATGACATCCCTTAACTTGTTGTTACATCAGCCTACACGTTAACACTTTGGGCCTGATCCAGGAAGCAACGGAGCAGCCTCCGTTCCTCTTAAAGTCATACCCTGCTGCTCAGAGATGCGCAAGTTTGGAATCCTTCTTGCTTTAAAAAAAAATAAGCGCCACGTACCTTTTGCTGTGCTTTCACCTGACAATGAGACCACAGTCCCGAGAAATTCCCCCATTTACCTTCCTTTTAACTCTGCAACAGCTATTACACTAAATCCTCTATGTCCATGATGGCCCACATACAGATGCACACGAAATTAGTGTCTCTCAAATTAGTTTTCTCATATGCAGTCCTAGCCCATTTTCCTCAACAACATATTATGATATGCAAGGTTCCACCTTTCTCCCAGGAAACGCAATCTTCTAAATTTATCTTTTGGATAACTAAAAAAAGAGACAGGTCTGGCTTTCAAAATCTGGGGTCAGCAGTCCCGAATGGCAAAGTATTTGCCCCAGAAACACCTAGTTAATAACACAACAACAACAACAACAACAAAGCAACATATGTTCATTACAGAGCTAAGTATAACTTGACCAGGCACCTGGCTTTCAATGAGGCAAAAGGCCAATTAACCTGATGAGGAAGTACACCATGCTGTCATTGAGTGGGGAACCTGGATTCCCTGGAGATATGCCCTGTGTATCCTCGTAACCCACCAAACATGAGAGATCCAAATCAATTTCTGACAGCACGGCACGGCACTTGGAGCTCTCCGGGTTAACACTGGCCTTCTCCAGATTTTGTGACACAGTATCTGAGCATTCAAGCTGGATGAAGGGCCGGCCTCACATTTTTGTAAGCTCAGATCCTAACCCTGGGAAAATGCAGTCATTGTCTTCGCCTGGTGCCCCACCGCCCAGCCCATCGCAGGTATTCGCCCTGCCAGAGGACAGCAAGGAAAATCCAGGCACAAAAGGAGTAACACTCCGGCAGGCGCTTTCCCATTGAAGTCATTTCATAACCGCGTTTACAGAGGTGCTGGAGGATCAGCACACAGCACGCATGGAGAACAGCGCGAGAGCATTGACGGGAGACATCTAAATGCACTGAACGAACAAAAGAAAACCAACTTCACAACGTGAGGCCATTATTTTGAAGGACGCAAAACTTCCACCACTTAGGGCACACCTGGAGAGCCAGCATCTGCCCCAGGCCCCGCACCCCCCGCGAAATGAGCCCCTCTCCGCATCAGTAAACATGCCCGGGGAGAGGACCGCACCAGGCGGCACCGGTGCGCACAGAGTTAACGGAGCCACCACCGCATGCCGGTAGCGGCTCTCCCAGCCGCCTGCCATCACCGAGGCGAACCCAGGGAAGCGGCACCCGAGGCGCGGGGCGCTGGAAAAGCGCCGAGACCGAGGGCTCCAGCGCGCTGCCGCCGGAAAGCCGGCGGCCCCGGGCGCACCGGCAGCCGGGCTGCGGGCCCCTCCCCGCCCGCCCCGCACCGGGGCTCGGGGGCTGCGCTGCTGGCACGGCGCCGGGGGGCCGGGGCAGGCCGGGACCTTGAGCCGGG
>JAYKAV010002928.1:332135-347165 GCA_035582835.1 Phoebastria nigripes | reverse complement strand
TACTGAAAGAGTGGTTAAGCATTGGAACAGGCTGCCCAGGGAAGTGGTGGAGTCACCATCCCTGGAAGTATTTAAAAGACGTGTAGATGAGGTGCTTAGGGACATGGTTTAGTGGACATGATGGTGTTGGGTTGACGTTTGGACTTGATGGTTAGAGGTCTTTTCCAACCTTAATGATTCTATGATTCTATGATTCTATGACTCTCTCCCTGCCCTATGAATTGTTGATCAGCTCCTCTGTTAGCTCCCCAGCGCATCTCCTCCCTGCAGGACAGGTTTCAGTGGTTCCCTGCACACCGGCCTCTTGTCCTGCACTGGCTGGAACCACCTGGGACCAGCCCACTGAGGGCATCAGGCTTTTAGGTAGTAAGGTCCTGAATGCAACCTCCCTGTGATGTCCAGGCAGGGAGGCTGGATCCTACCCACAGGGGCACACCATGACACTGCCACTGTCCTCACCCAGCACTCCTTCAGCCAGTTAAAGGGGTGCAAATTAAAAAACAAAGACCAAGTTGTTTTTCCTTCTCCTCCCTCTTTCTTTCCTTGTTTCATATCACACTGTAATCCTGTACTTTGCAGTTTCATTGTGTCCTTATGTCTCCTTTTCTCAATGAGTTAATGCAAATGATTTTTGCTCCAAGATGGAGCATGGAAATCTCACTCTGTGCTGAGCTTGACAGCAAAACTCAGGGCCCAGGAGGCACATGGGCTCCTGCTTCCCTGGGGAGTGATGGGTTGAATTGGGCTCCTAAGCCCCTCCAAGCATGTGAGCCTCAAGTTTCAATTTTCAGCTCCATTTTCAGCTCCCTCTCCTCCCTGCAAAGTCTGTTCAACAGCAGTGGGAGGTTACAAGTAGAGCAAGGCAGCTCATCTGCTGCATCTCGCCCCTGTGATCCGTGGGCATGCACGTGCGCGTGCTGGATCTTCCCTCCACAGGCACTTCACGACTTTCCCCAACATATCCGTGGAGTGATGGCCACGCATCTTTCCCAGCCTGTAGCTCCCTCCTCAGCCCTTTGCGTGCATGTCCTGGCTGCAGCTGAGGACACAGGCAGCAGCACCACATGCATCTGCACTGAGATTAACCCTGCAAAGTCAGGGACAACAATTTGTATTTCCTCATGCAAAATTCATCATCTGGGAAGGCTGCCAGGCCAGCTCTGCAAAGATAGAGGCTTCAGCGGGAGTCTCTGCTCGCTACAGGAGTGATGGGGTACAGACATCACCACCGCTTACCTGGCCCAGGAGATACTGTTACTGCCTGCTCTGTCCTCTTGTGAAATGGTGGTAATAAGGGATCACACATACGTGCTTGTTGGGGTAATAAGGGATCACACATACATGCTTGTTGGGGTAATAAGGGATCACACATACGTGCTTGTTGGGGTAATAAGGGATCACACATACATGCTCGTTGGGTTGGGGACACAGGGACTAAGAGGAGGGATGAAGGGAGGTGGTCTCATTTAGTCTGGTCGAGAGGAGGCTAAGGGCTGAATTAATGGTGGCCAAAAACTACCCAGAGGGCAGGTACAAAGGCAACAGAGCCAAACTCTCCTTGGTGGGGCGTGTCGCAAGGGCCAATGGCCCTATAGTGCAGTTTGGGATGCTTAGATCATCCAGATGATTTTTCTTTCCCAGGAGGTGGTGTATTCCTAGGAGAGAGCACAACATGGGGGCAGGGGTCCTCCATTGTTGGGGGTTAACGAGGCTAAGCCCAACGAGGCCGTGGTCATCCTGACCTAGTGCTGGCAACAGTCATGCTGCAAGCAGGCAGTGGCCAGGAGCATCCCAAGGCTCCCATCCCACTACCCCTTCTAGGACCCTGTGACTCTGGGATATATGAGCCCTATCCAGTCTGGCAAGGCTATGTCTGAACCCCTAACTGGAGGGGGAGATGCTGGCTGCCTGTGACACAACACGCAGCACTTAACCCCTGCCTGTTCCCCTTGCAGGAGTCATGACTTCTCCGTGCTCCTCCAGAGCAGGGCTCCCGCACGTCCCTCCCACCTCCCCGGGCTGGGGACGGCCAGAGAGCCGGCAGGAGCCAGAGCCCGCAGGGAGCCATGGCCCTGACCTGGGGCGAGCGGTCCTTCGCAAGCCCCCCACCAAGCCCCTCGCACACCCCCTTCCTCAAGGACGCTCCCTGCTTATTCCCAAGGCAGGTCTGGGCTGGGCCAGGGGAAGGTGGTGTGGGCTCTCTCTGGTCTCAGTGAGAAAGGCCCGACAGCAAATGGCTTGGTAAAATAGCTGTTTTAATAAGGGGGAGTAAAAAGAGCAATATCAAAACCGAGTAAACCTTACACCCCTTCAGATACGGGGCACCCTGCGTTCATGCAACATCGGATGGACCCAGGCTGGATTTTCCCGCAGTGCTGCGCATATCCCATCCCTGGAGAGAAGTTCCTCCTTTTTGGTCCTTCAAGCTATTATATATCCTTCTTCTTATTCTATCTTATTAAAGCAGCTATTTTATTAAGCCATTTGTTGTCGGGCATTTCTTATTGAGATGCAGAAATAACCCTCCTCCCACCTCCTTACCCCAGGTGCAAGACAACGTCTCCCTCGCACGTGCTGGAGCCCCTTCCCTTTCCAGCCCCCAGCACTGGTTTCGGCAGAACAAGGGCTGTGGCTGCTGTGCTGGCTGCAGACTATCCCACAACTCTATGGCAAAGCCAGTTTGCAAATGCTCCTGTTTTGTAAACTCTTTTCCTCTCTAACGCAAACCGGGTGCTCCACACACTGCAGTCTCTTACCTGCTCCATCCAAACCTTGCGGGATCAGAGCACTGCGTCTTCCCACCTTCCCACCACATGGTATTTGCAGAGCAGCTGTAAAACAATTAATTGAATATAATTATTAAGAGGATGTTCATGTTTCCTGCACACTTACACACCACTTTATCTTGATCATGCCAGGTCTATAATTCTCTTTTTAATGAGTTCCCAAAATATTCCCATAAGCAATATCCTCAGTTGTAAACCATAAAAACAAACTAGACCCTCTATCTAGACACACGGTGAGAGATTGAAACCACCCTAATTGTCCCTGGGGAGGGAGAAGAAGGACTTCTCGCTGTGCTGGGTGCATTTCTCATCGGCTCCAGGCGATTCCTGCTCTCCCCAGCAGCAGGATTTGGGGGAGCCATGGATGTGCTGTGGTTTTCTCCTCCTCCTGGCCTGATTCAGTCAACTGTTCTCCTTGTCCCATCCACTGCAGGGCTTGCACAGCCCCAGCTGGGACTTGCTGATCTAAAAACATACAACCAGCAGACATCCTTGGAGCCCACGTCTGATCCAAACACACCCGAGGTGCTGGGGAAGCTGCCAGGGCAGACAGCTGCCATCACCCCTCTAGGACTGGCGCACAAAAATGTCCCTTTCTTTTACACCAAGAGCCAGTCCAGCAAACGCCACCCTCTCTTACTCCGTCCCCCTCCAAGGATAAAAGTGAAGCTATTTCCTTGCTGACACCATGCCAGAGTGGACCCTGCAGCCTCTTTTGCACTGTAGGAAACCAGAGTATCAAGAGACCCAGTACCTTTAAAGAGTTTTTCCCATGGCATCTTGCAGGGAAAAGTAAAGAGTGTTGCCTCCATGGTAAAGGTCTGGATATGGCCCGAGAGTTTTTAAATTAAACACCCCTTCAGCAAAATCCCAAGACACTGAGACAAGTTATGGGACAACATCCTCAAGCTGTTAGTGTCCAGCTACGCCACGGAGAGCAGGCATCCCAGGTTTTCAAGCCCTAGCCAGGTCTCAGCTGGACAGGAAGGAATCCCACCAGCTCCCAGGGCCATGACAACGCCCCAGAAAACATCCCCAGAGCAGCTCTGAAAGAGATGAAGGCAAACGTTAAATAATTAATAAATAAAATGAGATACTTTAAAACATTTCCCTGCTACAATACAACATTTCTTAATGCTGCCCATGGGAAGTCACTTGCAGACAAGGAACGGAGGACTTCTGTTCACCTCGTGTCTGCCTCTTCCTTGTCACAGCACCTATGTTGGGCGCACGGGACTTCTGCAGTCATGAGCAGGGCCTCTTTCTCACCTCAGGGCTGGTAGGTATCAAGCCCATCAACTTGTGAATGACAAGCGACTCTGCTGCCCTTAGACAACCCTCTTGTCACAGACCCTCTTCTTCTTGGTGAAGCTTCGAGTGAGAAGCCAAGTTGGCTCTTCTCTTCCTCCAGGTCCAGAAACTGATGGACCTTTAAAGGGTGGTATCACATCTACCTCCCATCAGTGGTGGCCGCCCCTCTCATCTCTTGCAGGAGGACTGCAGAGCTGGCCCACACCTCCATCTATCAGCACGGTCAATGCATGCTTCAGGTCTTCCTTCTCCTTGAAGGACAGCTGTGGCTGCTGCCCAGGGAAGACACTGGAGCATGGTTCAAAGAACAGCTTTATCCCCCTGGCAAAGACAGAGACTGGGGTCCAGTGGATGCCACCTCCCAGGTGTGGGGCAGGCCACCTGGCTGGGCCACTGAAGGACTAGGCAAGAGGCCAGTGTTGCAATACCTGAAGGATGGCTTCAAACTCTCATCCTGCTATCCCTCACTCCATCAAATTGTACTTAGGGACCGTCTCTTCATGTCCTCCGAAAGGGCTTTGTTTGCCACCATGGCCAGTTGCTGTGAACAGCCGATAATGAGATGTCTTCATCGTTCTCATGTAGATGGTTGCATAATGACTAGTTTAGAAGTTACAAGCTATAAATTCTTCTGGACCAAAGCTCCCACATTCTCCAAGCCGCCTGCCAGGCAGAGGGACATCTGCGTAAATAGGCTTGTTTACAGTCAACCAAGTGTTTGCGTCTCAGGGGATCCAACCAAATTCCTCTCCTGATGACTGCCAAATAGCATCAGCACAAGCTCCACTAGCACCAGGTGGAGCAGGAATCTGTGCTCAGCCCGGAGGGCTGCAGGGTGCCCAGAGGTCCATGTCCACTTGAGGGTCTAGCCTTCTGGAGAAAGGTCAAGCTCATGGGACACATCACCTATCTCAGAAAGAGCAAGACTGAGCACAGGGCTAGCGTGAAAACTCAGACCCAGCTCCAGGAGCTGTACAAGTGTTCTTGGAAGGCAGCTTAATGCAAGAAACACAGAAACCATTGGGCACTGGGGCTGAGAGTTGCCAAGAGACAGGTGACTGCTTCACTTCTTGCCCAGTGATTTCTCTCTTTCTCCTCTGCTATCACAACTAAGAAGAAGGAGCTAGCAGCCCATGGCACCAGCCTGGCATTGCTCCGGGGGCAGAAATGGGCTCTTTCCTGCAGGGCTCCAGGCCAGGCACCTCTGGCACCCTTGGGCTTCCCTCAGCTCCATGGCACAGCCTGGCCACAGGGCACTGTGTGGGGAAAGTGCCACCTGAGGAAGCCTCAGCAAAGCAAGCCGGGAGAGAAATTGCAACTCTGGCATGTGCCCTGCAAGTGGGCAATTCACTGTTGTGGTTCAGAGCCTGATCCACACTGCAGACTAGGACCGTCTGCCTGCTCTGATGAGGCAGAAAGCAGATACTTCTCCTCTCTGGAAAGGGAAGACCAGGAAAATGAGAGAGACAGTAACGCCTCCTGGTGTTTTGGGGCAACAAGCCTGGGAGACAGCAGGAGACCCTACTCCCCAGGACAAGGGAGATGGAGCTCCCTCCTGCCAGCACCATCCCTGAGCTTCTCCACTCTGCACCCAGGTCCCCAGCACTGCGCTTGTCCAAAGGCACCCAGCAGTCCCCCGTGGCTGTCCTCCTCCAGCCAGAGCTGCCATGCAGCTCCCCGGCTCCCCTCTGCCAGTGCCTGAATTGCCACACCAACTGGCCAGGCACCTCCGGCTGCTGTCCACTGCAGCTCTGGGAAAATAAACAACTGCTGTTTCACCTTTTCCTTGCAGCCAATTTGCTGCTCAGCCAGCTCTGCCCCTTCGGCAGCTCACTTGACCCTGCAAAAACCACTTAGCTTTCCAGCCAGGGGTGAGACCTGAGGAAGGCAGAAGGTTCCCACTAGCCCTTGTCTGTCCCTGACCCTCCCTCCAAGGTGTGTGGACCCCTACCGAGGGACAAAGGAAAGGACACGAGAGGCAGGGACAGCACCACTCTTTCAGGGCCTGCCAGCTCACCCTGGCCATCCCCACCCAAACACACAATTTCACCTGAGAAAGCCCTTTCCCAGCATACCCTGAGGTCCCAATGGCCGGGAAACCTCACAACTGATCTCCTTCCAGGACAAGACACTCATGTCCCTTGCAGTTTTGGTGCTGGAAGAACAATGACTAACCTTCAGGAGAAGCTTTGAAGAGGGCAATTCCCTCCTCCTGCATCTGCACAGCAGCCCCCATCCTCCCTGGAGAGTGTGGACCTGCTTCCAGGGCAATTCCCTGCTCAGCCTCAGCACCAGGGCAGCCCTGCAAGGAGTCGGCGATGAAGCATTGGAAAATGAGCTTGGGCAACAGCCATGGCGGTAGTGCTGAGGCTGGACAACCTTCAAGCCAGAAAGGGGTCAAGAGCACTGTGAACAGAACAGGCATTTACAAACACCTCCCCAAAGACCCCTACACTGCAAGAGGAGCTGCAGAAATGCCTTTGGGTCCTTCCTGCTCATCTCTGGCTGGGCATCAACGAGAGCTTCAAGGGCGTGTTTTTTTCCACTTATCTTGGAATTGGGAGGGAGGGGATTTGGAAGTGTTTAAATTAATGATGTGTGCACAGCTCCAGTGCCTCTGCTCTTCTCCAGGTAGGTATTATTCTATTCCTGGTTTTATGTAGCATCCTTTTAAATTACTGCTTTGGATATCAGCTATGTGTCTGCAGGGCTGCATTCACTCACACACATACATATGTCCCCAGGACCCAAAAGGCAGGTCCTGAGCTTCTGCAATGAGCTTACACCGCTAGAACAAGCCTTGAACACATCCATTAGCCAGTGCTGACCGCACCTTACCACCGCAAGGATCAAGGATTCAAAACCACACTCAGAAACATCACCAGGTGGGTGCAGGGTGCAGGAAACAATTATCTGAATGCAGCAAGAGTTTCCACCATAGGGACATTTAAACTCGACAGCATCAGTTACTTGCAATCCAGTAACAAATCTAAGCACTTGTCTGTTCTGTATGGGTTGATCTGCACAGTTGGAGTTTGCTCTTTGTTGTGTGAGTATTGGAGAAGTTTTCCTTTCAGAGCCATGTAAACAAAACCCCACAGAGGGTGGGGAGTTGGTACCATGCCACGCTGGCAGCAGCCAGCCCACCTGAGAACTGAGGACTCGCCGTGTCCTCTCAGAGCGGGAACAGTTGGGTTCGCATCCTATCTCAAGATCCAGGCATTTGCTGCCGTGTCAATACATCCTGACAATCCACGTTTATGCTAAGCAATGATTTCATCCTCTCTGTGAGGGATTAATTGTTTTTAGTCCCACTTAGCTGATTCGTGGTATCTGGCTGAAAGCACGAGCTACGGGGTTATACTGATGCTTCCTTGCATTTTTTTTTTTTGAGGGTGGGGAGGCCTTTAAGTCCTTGTGGTGTGTTGTCTTTCGTTTCACGCAGTGTCCCACCTTGCATCCCCAAAGCCATGATGTCTCCTCCAAGGTAATGGGGAACTCGTCTCTCTATGTTCTCTGGCACAAAGAATTGGTCTCCCAGCTCAGCATCGTAACAGCTCCCAGCTGAGCACACCACAAAATCTCCAGGCTCATCTGATGCTTTAGACACTTGCTGGTGCTTGCCTGGGAGGAACCACAGCCTCTGAAGCTCGCCAAAGAGCTTCTGGATATGGGGGAAGGAAAGGGATCCACTTCTGAGACTTGAGTTKGACACCATAGCATGTAATCTGAAAGCCAGGCAAACCCCAGTGTATACCCCAAAGCCACTAGCTACTCCGGAAAGAAAAAGATGTATTAAAAGTCAGAGTTTTAAAAGGGAAAAAGAAAGCCTTTGGGGCTGGCGTCCTGTCTCACAGCATCCTTTGCATGGCCTCTGCAGGGAGGGTTGTGATGCTGTGGACCCCAATGCTCCTGTGCAGTTGCGAAACATCACTTCTGGCTGAACTCGGGAGAAGAACTTCTCTTTTGGGAAAAAAAAATTCAAAGCATCCTTCTCTTGACAACTGCAAAACTGTGATTTGTTCTACATCTCATTTCAAAACTGCAATTTGTTCTAAATCTTCTTTCTCATCCTCGCAAATGTTTGGGGTTTCTTTGGCCCAAGATGGAAGTAGTCAGTTAAGACAACTCCACCAGTCCCTCTTTGTCCCAGCTTCATAAGCAACCTCGCTCCCTGTGAACTGGGCTGGGTGCACTAAGCGACTTGAGGAGGTCAGGGCAGACAGGGTTTCTGCCCAGCTCTGTCTCCTGCAGTACCCCAATAAATCCCAGTTGCCCTAGAGGAGTATTTTGGCTGGTACTTTGAGAAGAAAGACATTGGATGAGGGATAAATAGGCTGCTGAGAAAGTATGTCTCTAGCTGCATGATCTGGACAATGCCACCAACATTGAGGCCCCAGATGATGGTCTTTATTGACAGCTTTCTTCTACGTTTGCTGTGTGTACAAGCGTGCCTTTGAAAAGCGAGGAGGAATGGAAGTGGGGAGGCAGCCCTGCCTCAGCTTTGGACCCCCAAGGGCTCTAAACTCCACTTCTCTACCAGCTCGAGTGCGGCATCACATTGGAACCATGCCCACTAGGAGTTGGGAGAGGCACTTTCTTGGCAAGGCGATGGGAAGCAGTGTGTTGAGACCCCCAGCTTCATGAGGAAGACTGACCCCTGAACTGGAAATGTCCCACTGCTCAGGAGAAGGTGGTGGGGCCGGGGAAGTGCTAGCAAGGAATCCACAAACTCACTGCAGTGATGGTGCCTACAGTGTTCATCAGAGAGCCACGGAGGGCCAACAGGACAAATCTGACTATATTTCAACGTTCCTGGTGGATGAGGTAGCCCCACGGAGGGCTTGGCCACAGTAAGCCATGGGGCACAAAGGTGCCTTGCTCACACCTCCCCGGCCACGATGAATCATGGCAGCTCTGACCAGGAGCTGTGGCAGAGCTACATCGGTCCTCTGGCACCAGTTATCTCAAAGCATCCACCAGGCTCAGCGATAAAGAGCCTGAAGAAATGTTTTTACCAGCACCAGACCATGGTCCAGCCAGGGAGAGGTCTCCACAGGGCAGCCACCTGTCAAATTCCACTTGCACAGGCAGCAGGCTGAAAGACAAGCTCAACCGCAAGCCRTTTTCACAAAATAAAGTGTGTCACCTTGGCATGCCTAGCTGCCCTGGGCCAGCAGCAGAGCAACGACTTGGCGACAGGCACTGACTACAGGAAACTTCCTCCACACACGTGTCAAGTTAATGCCCTTCACTCCCACCGAGACAACACTGGAGGAAAGAAACCCCAAAACATCGGTAGCCTTGTGCTGGCATCTGGGTACCATCCACAGATTAAAGTGGTGAGAAACAATGGGTGAGATGATGGGTTTGCATAGCTCTCCACAAGTTGTCTGAACGCTGCAGAAGGCTATTTGGACCCATGAACACACCAAGGACATTTCAAAGGATTGTAAAAGATCTGGTTCATGATTTGGGAATCGCCAACATCCTCACATGCTTTTTAAGGAAAGGGGGTTTTAAGTAGTGGAAATGAATCAGCAGCCTGCAAGAAGCTGCATCAGGGAGGGGCTGGAGTCTTAACCTCAGAAACCAGATGTTACAAAAGGCCAGAAAGCTCTCCCAGCCTGGAGGAGGCACAACGGTTTGTCTGTACCAAGGCACACTCCTACCTGAAAGTCTCTAGAGCAAAGGCTCCTCTCCACACGGTGTGGAGAGCACTGCCTTCTCCCACCCCGTTCTTCTGTGGGAACTTGCAATGGCTGGATTGCTCTTGAACACGTTACTGACCCCACTTGCTGTGATCCAGCAGCTTTTGGAGGCTGTAAATTAATGGCAGGATAAATCAGGTATTCCAGCACAGGAGTGGAGTGCATCTTTATTAGGCAGGGCTGGGAAAGCCAGAAGTGCTGCAGACGATGCCTGCCAGTGCTTTCTAAAGCATGCTTTCCAAATACGTGCCTTGAGGGGATGGATTCACAGCTCTTAAACCCAATAAGCCCAGAAAGAAGAGCAAGACCGGAGAGGCTGTCAGTTGGCTTGTTGCACGGCTGTACAAGTCAAGGACCCAGAGTCATGGCTGTAGGAACAGCACCCCAGGACCATCCGGGCAGTTGGCCGCAGCTCTGGAGACACCAGCAAGGCAGTATGAGAACAACAGGAATCGTACAGCAAAAAAGACAGGAGTGCCCTCATCCTAATAAAAGGACGAGCCAGCTGGTGCACCAGGAGCCAGAGCCAGCTGTCCCACCGAGCCAGCTGTGCCCGTCCTCCTGGGCACCCCTGGGGACAGAGCACCTTCCCAGCCAATGCCGCGGGCATGGGAGGAGGGAAGGGAAGCAGGAGGTCCAGCCAGGCATCACACTGCTTTGACTAGAAGCAAACAAGCAAGCTGGATACCAGGAGGCAGGCTGTTGTAAAGCGGGGTGAACGTGGCCCTGGTCCATCTGGAGATAGGTCTGCTGGTGCTGGACCAGGGCATGGTCACATTTAGGGGTTGCATAACCTTTGCTAACTACTGTACATGATACTGTGATTTAATCCTTACTCCTCCTGAGGAGGCGGAGCAGAGCACCCTGGTTTTATAAATCGTAGTCACTGAAAACCAGCAAGATCAGAATTTGCTGGCCATTTGTTGCTGGTTTTCAACAGAACAGCAGCCAGCACTTACTGGATTATGTCGGGAGCTGAAGAACCATGCTTCCCTCTAACTTCATTGGGAACCAAGAACTGGCAAGGATCCTCCCTCTCTGCAGGTGACAACACCCCAGAGTCCTCCATGGTCAGAAAGAGAAAGAGCCGATGAGGGGGAAGCCAACTTGCTGAGAAGACAGTAGCGGGGAGACTTGCAGGCCAGTCAAGGGAGAAGAGAAAGCACACTGCGTAATTGGAACAAGCCATCGTGAAAACAATCCCAAACTTAATTCACTTGGATGGGACTTCACATGGTGCTTAGAAGAATTAGCACTTTATCTTTGCAGACACAAGAAACAAGAACTCATTCTGCCATTGTGCAGTCACCGATTCCCTTTTTTTCCCTTTTTTTTTTTTTGAAGATCCAGCAAAAGAGGCATCTTTACAGCTCGCCATGGGAACTGCAGTTGTGGACAAGGAGTGGCTGGTATGTCCTCGGGATGTCAGTCTCTAGCAGGTGGTCAGGAAGACACAAACCCTGTACCCAGGGACAGCGTGGATCCAGCTGTGCCCCACTCCTGAACACCTGGAAGCCAGGTTCCCTGGTGGGGTGGCACTGCAGGCAGAGTGACCCCCCAGTAGCCCCACAGGGGAAACCCTGCCTTGGTGCTCACCCAAAACAGATCATCAAAGGAACCGGAGTGACTTTTTTTGAGAGAAGCAGTTACAACTGGAGGGCTGCAGTTAACCATGGCCAAGCTTTTCCATTGTTATTTTACAGCTGCTTGATGTCCTGAAAGATATTTAGAAAAATGACTTTAACTGTCCTGTGCCAAACTGGGCGAGGGTGAAAAAAAGATGAAATTTGGCAGACATGTTATTCATTCAGCATGTAGTTTGGATGACGTCCAGTGACTAACACAGGAGTTTTAACTGATCTGGGAGACTAAAAACCATTCACAAATAATTTGATTTAGGGTCACTGTGATTTCTTTTTATAAATAATTTTCATTGAGAAGTATTTTTTTAATTAGGATCGACAGACCTAATAGCAACTCTATTGTGTGCACAGTTCATCGTTCCTGTCTTCATAAATGACTTACATATGTGGTGTGCTAGTTTCTTGTTCACTGCACACGATGGGGCTTGTTCACGGGGCAACCAACGCCTCGCAGACAGTGCACAAGCCATGCTGAACTCCTCTCTCCAAAGTCACGCTCTGAAGAAGACCCAGATGGAAAGCAAAGGAAGCTTTCACCATCCTGTTACATGCTCCAGTCCGGGGGCTGGTCTTAGCCTTTGCACAACTTCAGACATCCCCACGCGGCTGTAACTGCCTTCTAATTGCTCCGGCTCCAAGAGATGATAATGGCAACTTTGCTTTGATTGCTTTATTGCTCCAAGTCCCATCATGGCTCAGGAAATACTCTGAACCAGAATATGCTCCCTTTTACATGGTGGGAGGGCTGAACAAGGCAAAGATCTGACACATCCTGGCAAAAAGCTGTGTCCAACAGCAAGTCTAAACTCAGTCACCCCGCAATCCAGTGGATTGCCCAACTAAACCTGAATAGATCCGGGAAGACTGCAGGAGAATTCGGACGGCGGATGGGAGAAGAATGGCTCAGCGACTCGAATGCATCTTTCTTGGCAACATCCTCCGTGTGTGACAGCCTTTTCTTTGACTTGCACAATAACAATTGCATCTCAGCCACTTTTGTTACGAATCTTATCTGTTGTTTGAATGGCTCTTAGATTCCCTCCTGCGATTATAAATGTTCGTACAAGTTCTTGGAGTCAGCAGTCGTTGTTTTGTAGCTGAATAACAGGCTTGGGCTCCAAACTTTGTGATGCTCGCTGTAATCATCAGATACATTCTTAAAAGCCCTCCGAACTGGATTTCGAAACAAAAGTCCCATTGATCTTAAGCCTGAAATCCCAGCCATGACTCTGAAAACCTTCTCCCCCGTCTTTCAGAGGAACAGAAACTGGTGTGATAAAGGACGACTACAACAGTCAAAGAAAGGATTTATCTTATGAGAGGAAACTACCAAAACTTGGTCTTATTTAGACTACCAGAACAGGGGCTGAAGGGGATATAATTGCTACCGAGAGACACATGGAAGGGGAGAAAACATGAGAAAACCTTATGAAAGCTCTAAGCAGAAAGTTGTGGAGCTGTAAAGAAGCCATTGATATATTCAGGCGGGGGATTAAAAGATTTCTGATTTTCAGAGCAAAGAGGTCTGGGATGGGTTTCAGCAGAACCCACAGAAGCCAACATGAAGCCTGATAAACATATGGGACATATTGATACGACTACAACAGCAAGGGAAGGCAGCGTGTGAGCCAGGAGGTCGCTGCAAGATCCCTGTCCAGTCTTTGGCCATCAGTACCTGGACAAGGTTTGAAAAGATTCCCCTGGCTCCTGCATTTGTCCATCGCCTTTGTCCATCCTGTTTTGCTCCTCGCTTTGTTCAACCAGTCATCCCAGGCTTGCCTTGGCCATGTTATCTTGTTTTAGCGCTGGGCAGACTGATGCAGGTCCCTGCGGCACAGCCATGGCCAGCCGCCCGGGAGGGGCTGCTATGGTAGAGCTCCTACTGAAAAAGATTACCTATTGGGAAAAAAAGAACATTTTTTGCTTTGTTCTGTTTACTTAAATGAGCAAATGCCTGTATTCAAGCCAAATTCAGACTCAAAACCAGAGTATTAGGTAGTTGCTGTGACTAGCAACACAGAATGACGCTGGGCAAGCAAGGTCCCACCAACACCATCCCACCAAAGGAGAAACGTTGGCAGGTCTGTTCCTGGGATCACCATACCTACCTGGAGTGCATCCACTCTGAAAGCAATAACGCTGGCCTGCGTTGGGAGGAGAAATAACCTCTGCTGCTGGCTGCACTTGATCAGCATCGTCACCACCAGCAATTCTCACCCCACCGTGGTCAGAGACAGACCAGCCACGTGCTTCCTGGGCACCAGACTTTTACCAAATGCATTTCCCCAGCAGTTATATATTTACCAGCTCTCCTGCACGAAGACAGCGGTGGTTTAGACTCCACAAGGATACCTGCTGGCATTAGCAAGAGGTGTTATCATTAGGCCTCAGTTAAAATTGTTTAATGTCATTTGTCTTCAGGATAAAAAGAGCAAATCGAGAGAGAGGGACTGCCAGAGCATCAGCCCTCAGCCTGCCACAGGGGTGCAGTGTGGCGATGCCAGCCTGGCCGCGCAGTTCCCACGCTGGGGACCCACCGGGAGAGGTCTCGCGTTGGGGCGGGCTGAAAATCAAACGTAGCATCCACGTAGCACCGCGCGTCCCAGGCGTTCAAGGCATTTCTGCAAGCTGACATACAGCTGCTAACAGCTTGCAAGCTGCAGCTCACTGAAGCTCCGAAACATCGCTTCTGTCTTAAAAGGAAACTCTTTTCCTTTCTTTTTTTTTGTTGTTACCCATGGAGTCACTAGTGACAAAGGCTTTAACTGTAACAATGGGGCAGACTGGGGGTTCCTCCCATGATATCTAAGCAACTTTAAAGACACGCAGATGTCTTAGCAATTTAATCTTTCTCCTCGATGAACGCATACGTTATTTCCTCCAGCACAGAGCACATCCCACGGGCCACCACGAAATCTGCCTCGTAGCACGACTGCTTTGCGTAGCACACTTGCAGGTTGTTTGGGATGCTCAAGGTAGCATTGACACCATCCACGCAAGTCGGCACTCGCTGCCCTGGAAGCAGCAGGCACGGAAGCAGGCAGGGAAGGGACTTTTAGCCAAACCCAGCCTGCCAGTTTGCTTCCTGGCCCGCAGCACCAGGAGAAAGCATCCTTACTTGGGCTGGAGCTGGCTTGGGATTCAGGATTTGGGATTGAGGGTTTGGTAACAAGGATGGGAAGCAAAGGGATCTCCTCGAAAACCCACCAGAAAGGCAGCACTTTAGTAAAAAGCAAACCGGTCACCTGCCATGGGGATGCTCGGAGGGCAGCCTGCCCGTCCCCTGCCTGCAGCTCTGCCCGCCGGCAGCTGCCCCTTCCACCCCGGTCCCCCTCCCCGCTCCGCTCCCGGGAGGTCCGGCGCTCCCGGTACCCCGCCGCACCATAGACGTATTAATTAATTTCATTAGCAGCCCCGAATAAATACATATCCCCCCACCCCCCTCCCGGTATCCCGATGCTGAGCGTTATCCCCGCACCGGGATCGCCGCACCGGCGGGGGRCTGGCGGTCGCCCGTACGGTTTTCCTCCCGGGAGCGTGCGGCTCCCGGAGCCCCCCGCCACCAGGAGCCCGCCGGCG
>JAYKAV010002928.1:218647-330548 GCA_035582835.1 Phoebastria nigripes | reverse complement strand
CCCGGCGCCCCCCCGCCGCCCGGCAGCAGCGCCTGCGACCCGCCACCCATCGCTGGATGTTCCTCCACTTTACCCACCGTATCAAACAGTAAGCAGCTGCTAAAACAAAAACAAAACAAAACAAAACACACAAAAAAAAAGTCAGAGAAAAGTAATAACATTATATATGAACTGTGTTTCCTACTTGATTAAAAATATAAAGAACTGAGTGTTTATTTCCCTAATTAACCGAGAACTTTTGTACACGTTTAAGCTATTATTATTAAAAGTGTTTGCAAAAATGGTCAAGATTATAATATTGCTGAATTATATAAAAAAAAAAAAGTCCTTTTCATGTTGAGCTAACATTTGACTTTAGCACAAAAAAAAAAAAGAGATATTTTAGAACACGTAAAATAATATTTTTAGTTTTTTCTTCTCATTTTGTTACCAAATTTCGAACCTTACATGGAGGTTACTATAGTATATTTGACACCCTATATACCTGTGATTAGAGATGTGTATATATATATGAGGGCTAGGCATGCTGTGTGTCTGAGCTTTGTCTAAATGTTATGCAGAAGTTTGTAGAGTTAAAAGGTACGTAGGTTTAATTCATGCAAGGTAAACAATAAGTGCTCTCTTTTATACAATATGCATTGCATCTGGACCTTAAACATATAAAAATGGTCAGTGAAACTTCTGTGAACATGAAGAAAAATTATTAAAAAAGGCATTTAAATGAAATTTGCTAACTTGTGATTTTTACGTTTGAACCAAAGTTATTCAAATAGTAAAAAAAAAAAAAAAARAAAAGAGGAAAAGGAAAAAAAAAAGAGAGAGAGAGAAAAAAAAGAAAAGTAAAGAAATTCCTCCCGTAATATTTTTTTCTGCACCTGTTTGGTTTACAACTGAGTAGGCGTATTGTCATTATTGTGTATATGAGATGTACTTGTATTGTTCATAATATATTTTTTTTATTCTGTGTACTTAAAGTACTTAACCTGACGTGCAGCGGTTTCCAGTCAACCTGTTTTTGGACGGCAGGTAGCGAGTCTTTCCGTGTTGCCACTGGCACTAGCACTATCTCCAAAACTCGTGAGAGGTCCGAACCTATGCTGTGATCCCTGCCAGTGCCGTTAACTTCCGTAGGCCTGTTAGAAATCAGCGCGACGCAATTGCAGAGTAATCCTACTGAGCCATGGGGTTCGGAGTTGTGTTTAAAAGTGACAGCCAAGCTGGTGTGTGTCTGTAATGGATTTCCATGTAGCTGTGGTGCTAGTTATTACTGGCTACATACCTGGCGAGCCTAGCCGTGCCCTTCCCTCCCCGTCCCAGCCTCCTCGCCGGTGCGCGCGCTCGCGGGCTCTGGTCGAAGCCTAGGGTAGGGAAACGCAGATTTGTCAGAACACTAATCTGTCCAGGTGTGTTCTCCAAATTGAAATTGTTTGTAATAATAATAAGAATAATAATAGACTTTTGCAGGTTGTTTTTGTTGTTTTGGTTTTTTTCTTTTAAAAAAAGTTGGTGTGCTTTTAATTGACTAACTTCTTGCTGCTGTATAGTAAAATATTAATATATTTTTATCATTAAACTGCTGCATGACTATCATCATTATGAGTGAAGAGAAAATGTTATGAAAAAAAAAGATGCCTTAAACAGTGAAAGCAAAACTTTTTTTTTCTTTTCTTTTCTTTTCTTTTCTTGGCCGGAATTCAGTAGACAGCGTTTCAGAGAAACTAGGATCTTGTTCCACTCGGAAGTTTTTTTGGGATGCAATCATTTTTCTTAACGCTCTTGGCAAAGTTAGCCGTCTGGTAGACCTAGCTGCTGCGCGCAGAAGGCACCACCTGTACGAGCAGGAGCTGCCTGCGCTGCTTTACTGATGGTCAAGGATGGAGTTTCGGAAGGGTGGGGAAAAAAAAAAAAAGCTTGTTTTAAAGAATTTTATTTCCTGCTGTCCTTTTATTCCCATTTGAAATTATAATTCCCTTTTTCTTTTTCTTTTTTTTTTTTTTTGAGATGTACTGTAAGTGTCAAAACCAGCTGTTTCCATTGTACCATGCATTATTTCCCTTTAAAGAAGTTTGCTGTTAGTGTTCACAGAAAGTTAAATACGAGATGCTGGTAGTGAGGTGTTTCTGTTTCTTTTAAACAATCACTGGAAATGTTTAAAATTGCTTTAATGTGCACTTTCCTATTTCCCAGTAGTAAAATAAGCTTTCGGAGTGCGTAATGTGACATTTGAAATGGTTCTCAATTGCATGTAAACATTTGTCTGATAACCTGCTTTTGAATCGGAGGGTCTGGACGGGCAGTTCCATCGATTATTGTACTTCAACTGTGATGTGTGCGGGACTGCATTCTCCATGCTGCTAGACGTAGTTAGGAAATTAATTGCTTTGGTTTTGCTACTTGATTGATTGTCTCGGTCCTGCTGTTCACTGCCCTCCCAAAAGTTGTCGTGCTGCCGACGGACGCGGTCCGGCGCTCGTAGTTCCACACTGCGGCGTTGTGTTCCCGGCAATAAGTGGCGGGAGGTGATGAGAGCACGGCAGAGTGTCCTTCCCAACCCTCCTGGCTGCTGGGAGCATCRCTAACGAGGCAGGCTGCTCCCCGTGGTCTTCCTCACCCGTGCCGCCCGGATCCTGCCCGGGATCCGGCTGACTTGAGAAGCGCACGGGCCGCGTGGTTCCAGTCAAACCAGTACAGCCCGTAACAGCCCGCTGGCAGTTTTGTGAACAGTGCCCGAGAACTTGTGGTCAGTTTTTGTCTCGTTTTGGGTTTCTTCTGCGTGTTTCGTTGGTTTTTGTTTTTTGTTTTTTGTTTTTTCTTCTTTTAACGCACGTTATGTATGTTCTAGGACTTAATGAATGATGATAATGAAAGACTAAAATGACTGTAAAGGTTCGTGGGATTTCGCTTCTGGTTTTGGTTTTGTTTTGATTTATTTTTTGCCCTTTTTTTTTTTTTTTTCCCCGGAGGTGCTCGGTACTTTACCAAGGCTCTAATATCTCAGTATTTAAAACACAGTACAGAAGACCCTGTTTAATGTTAGAAGAAGAAAGGTATATTTGACCATATGTGTTGTTTTAAAAAAAGACAGTATGCTCAAATGTGCCAAGATATCTAATTCCTGAGAAGTATGCCTTATATTTTCCTTGATGATATGCTTTTAAATGTCTTGTAGAATAGGTCCAAGAGCATGATAAAAACTACTTTATAATGACTACGTGCAAGAAAACTTGAAATTCATTGCAATACTGACATCATTTTATTTTTAAGTTAAAGGGACACTGTCAAGTAATTTACCATTGAAATACAACCGGCCTTTAAGTGGTTTTATGCCAACGGAGAAACGTCCTTCAAATTCAAAGTCATTATTATTATTTTTTTTTGTTAAAAAAAAAAACCAACAGTAACATTGCTCAGTCCCTGAGAAGTTAAATAAAAAAGGAAAAAAAGAAACAGAACGAGCCGCTGTTGGTTCCTGCCTCTTCTTTGCGGTCCCGCTTGCCGTGCTGCGGTGAGGGGCAGCCCTCCCGCTGCCCGGGAGCAGGAGGGGACTGGCGGGACCCATCCCGGGGCAAGCTCAGGCCCACGGTGCCAGGGAGGGTCAGGGCTTCAGCCGGGCAGGAGCCGCCAGGGTCAGAGACTCGGCTGTGGGGTGCGGACAGGACGCTGAGCTTCCGGCGAGGCATACCCGTACGCAGTGGAGAGCCGTTTTGGAAAATTCAATTTAAAAAAAGGAAAAAGGAAAAGAAAATACTTGACAGTGTCACTTTCTTGCGTATCCCTTGCAGGGGTTGAAATGTGCTTGGTGTAGCGCTCGCTGAGAAGCAGTTCGCAACCTGTACCTTGACTGTTGTAAGGCGCAGAGGGGCTGCCCGGTGCGGGCAGTGGTGCGAGGCAGAGACCATCCTATCCCGGTGATTTTAACCCCTGCTCAGAGCCGACCGATAACTTCTTTTTTTTGTTGTTTTTTTGGGAGCAATTACTTTGTTGCCTTTAAAAATAGCACTGTAACCACCTTTTTTTATGATTAGCTGTAGTATAACCTTTGTCCCTTCAAACTATGCAAGCTATGAAATGTAAATTAGGGATCAGTTAAAGATAGTTGATTATATTCAATCAGATGGCATTCATGCACTAACTGGAGTATATACAGATAAAGCTATTAGAGTGACTTGTATGCTAACAGCAAGATATAACATACCTACCTATTCTAAAAAAAATGACTATTAATATTGTATAACAGGACTGTGGGGGTTGGGAGGGGATGTTATCTCTTACCTTCTTAAAAGGGGATTTAAGATTTTTATAACTGTTTTTTCCATCAAACTTTAATATTTTTGTCAAATTTTTAGGTATTTAATTTGTAAAATAGATTTTACTTTGTACTGGCGTACAGAAAATAGGGTTGATTTAAACTTTTTTGAAGCCAAGTGATCAAGTACATTTGTAATAAAAAGTCAATGGATCTATATCAGTCGTACTCACTGTTTTCATTTCTTGTACGTTCTAATGCAGTGGCGCTGTATGTCTCCCAAGGAAAAAAAATTGGGGAGGTGGGTGGAAGGAGAAGGCAAAAATGTCAGCACTGACGCTGCAAATTGATGCGACTTTCCGTATGCAAGTGGCCCGTGGTCAGTGGAGATTTGGTAGATATGCATTTTTACTAAAAACACGGTGCACTTTTTCAAGAAGGGTTTATGAAAACCTGACATTTTTGGCATGTCTTCACTTCATGCTTCCACCTTGGTGCCCCTAAACTCTAAAGCCGCCCTTTGGGAAGTGCGTTTCCCTGGCACTTAAGAAAAACAAAACCAAACAAAGCAAAACTCTGATTTCATCTAAGGTGGTGAACTACAGCACGTTACGTTTTTGCACCCGCACACTTTGTCTCCCTTCCTTAAAAGTCTGTCACTTCCTTCTTTTCTCTAAGTTCAACAGGTTAAACTTTTTTTTTTTTGAGTAAAATTACCGAGTGTTTTGTATTGAAGACTTCAGCAGATCCACCGAGTCTGGATCCAACACCTTGCAGAGCACTGACGTAATTATTTTTTGTTTGCTTGTTTGCTTTAAACCCAGACCTCCCATTTCCCGTTCCAGGGCATATACCAAATCTGATTGACTTGTCTGTGGCAGAAGTTGTGGGAGCTAGAAGTGGAGAATCCTGACATTAATGTACAAGAATGCTAAAACAGGTTTACATTTCTGGGGGCTCTCATGAAACACGAAAACTCACAGTGTAACTAGAACCAACCAGTTTCCTGGGTTTTGCTATTCCAGTGGGTAGAAAATGAGTCTCTCTTAGGTGAGTTGGAAAGAAGGCAGCAAAAGCAAATTCTTCCACAACTGTGCAATTTGCTCATTCAAAAACCTGCTGCTTCTTACCAGCTTGGATTGCTTTTTGAGAGGTAGGGCTCTGCCTAAAGCGCTGGAGAGTTTCTCTGTTAAAACCAAACTGTCAAGAATTTTTTATTTCTAATTGCAAATTTAAAATCCTGGTTTGCACCTTTTTTTTTTTTTTTTTTTTTTGCTTTGCTTTGCTTTTGTCAGACTTACCCAACCTTTCCTTTTATTTTCTTACTATCCTCTCTGCTGGCTGCCTGCTCCTTGTTAACTCAGCTTGTGTAATTGAAGGGTCACTGTTCATGTTGGTGTTTGGACTATCTGGAAGAGGAGTCCAGCGTAGTTTTAAGTTATCGTGCTGGGCTTTGTATTTTTTGCACATGCACTTCTCTCCCTGAAAGTTTTACTCTTCTTGGCTTTCTTCTATAACGCGTGAAGATAGGTGAAAGGATCTGAATTTTCGGTAGCAGAGCAGAGAAGCGGGCTGCATGTGAAGTGTTGTCAAAATGTTTTGACAAAACCAACAAGGTAAACAAGCGAGTTCCATTTTTATTCTTGATTCCTTCTGCTGTTGCCATCTCATCTCATTCTCCTGTGCCACTTGCAACAATGAAAGATAATTTCAGCCCAGAGCTTTTTTTCAAGCCTGTGGTTCCTTTTACTCCGCTCACTTGCACATGATTTAGCTCACTGGCACCGCAAAATGTTGTGCGTGGGTTGCGAACGTGGCAAGGAGATACGTATATATAGTTTAAAGCTAGTTAAGGTTAATCTAAACGGACTTTCAAAATTATAACCTTTTTTAAAAGCTGGTTTTAACCAGAGCCTAGTCTTTGGACCTGAAGTTCATGGCATTTTTTTTCCTCTTAAGTGGGATCTCTCGTGTTGAAATTACTGAGGGTGACGGCCTGATGGCACGGGAAGGATCCTCCTCTCTTGTGGCGGCTGAAGTTCCTCTGCCAGAGTCGGGCTGCCTGCTCTGCTCCCATCAGCGATGCTGCCTCCCTGCTCCCGTACCGTTCATGCCAGATGGTCTTGGGTCCACTCTGGGAGTTTCTTTTAGCCTGCCTATCCTTCTTTTTTACTTTTTATCTTTTCAAAGCATTTCGGTTCCCGATGGGACTGTGTTTTAGCAGCACTACAGTCTGGGGGAAAGTCAGCCTACACAGGGGTCCGCAATGCATCCCACTTCTTGTGAAATACAAGTGGGCTGTGAGGCTTTCCTGGACTGTGCATTGCTTGTCATTAGTGCAGGTCTGAACAGCTGTAGATAGCAGAGAGAAGTAAATGCCAAATCATCCATTTTTAGGGGTTCACAGGGTTACTCCTCCAATGGTATACTGGATATTTTATTGCAATTTGGATGACGTAAAAGTTGCTGCTGGAGAAGTACATTGGAAGGGAAAGGATGAGCGGGTTTGCTTTGGACGTGCCCTCCTGCAGGCAGGTATGGTGCCGTTGTCGCTAACRAAGATGTTTCCTGAGCCAACGGACTCAGGCGGGTACCAAGCCGGGTGAAAAGAGTTTGTCCCGGGGGAGAGGCTCCCAGCAGTCACAGCAGAGGAGGTGTTGTCTGTCTGGAGGGTGGGAAAAGGCTTTCAGAGCAAGGCCGGAGGGCTGGGCTGGCAGAGGTGGACGGCGGAGGTGCGCCTTGGCTGCCGTTTGAGTGCTTCAGCATCTGAACGGGTGTTCAGGGTGGAGGGTGGTGCCACTTGCGGAGAAGCACGTGAGAGCCAGATGACAGCAGCTCTGGCAGACCCTGTGCCRCGGGCAGCCGAGGGGTGTCAGGCAGCTGATCCCAGGGGAGCACGGGGCGGTGGGGGCGTGGGGCTGAGCTCCCCGGCTGGGATAGCTCTGCTGGTCCTGTCTCTGCAATTCAGTGTCTGTGCGTGGCTGAAGCCAGACGAGCAGTTGTGGGTTTTGGGAGAGTCAGAGCATGTCATGCCTGCCTCTGTAAAAGTAGTAAACAGTTGTGTAGCCTGTTTGAGGCAAAATATCACAGAAGAGGGAGACTTGAATTCATACAGCGAGGAATGAGGCATGTTTTCACAGAAAAATGTCAGCTGGAGATTAAGTGAGAAAAGATAAAGATAGAGGACTTCTGGCCCCACTATCTGTCTTTTGAGTGTTGACTGATTAAAACAAGACAGAGGGAATGGCTGGATGTCCCTGAACAATGCTTCACTGTCCCTCTGCAGATCGATACTGCTGGCGCTCCTTTGCCTGGAAAGGGGATCTGGTCCTGAGCCTTTTGCTCTGGAAGGCACCACGTCCAGCCAAGATGGAGCCCTGCTCAGGCTGGCTGTAGGTTTTGCCTGCATGTGGGTATAGTCTCGTTTTAGGTGACCAGGACCCCACACCGGACATCCCCGGGACTGTGGCGGTGTCCGCGATAGCTTTGCAGCTCGGGTCGGGCGTGTGCTTCTGCAGTGAAGTGCTTTGCTGTGCCTGCGTAACGTACCTTGGTTTTATCATGGAGCAGTCTCAACGCACATGACCTGATTCGTTTTGGTTTAACTAAGCCAAAAGACAAGCTCTACCAACTGGTGGGCATTAGGTCCATCAGACCAAACTAGAGCTCGTGGGAGAGTAAAATCCCCGAAACACAGATAACGTGACCGTCCCGAGCAGTGACTCCTTTGCTGTCGAACTCAGCTCTGGCTGTGCTGATTGCTCGTGTAGATGTAGCCCTAGATAAAGCAGGAGACCTAGATGGCTGGCCATTTTTGCACCTCGTTGTCTTGAGGCTTAGGTTCACAACATGTGGTGTACTTCTGCTCCTTTCTGGATCAGCCATCATCTGGGAGAGTGCTTGCTTTGAATGGGCATCTTCTGGATCTCCCCAGCAGGTAACTCGGTCTTAACTCAGATAATTCCTTGGCTTTGCTGGTCATCACTTGGTTTGCTTTGCATCACGTTAGCTTTGCAAAAATACACACCTTAGCCTTTTCTTAGGCTTAGGCTATGTAGGAGACTGAAGTGAAAAGAGGACTGGCTGCAACGCTGGCAGTGGGAGCTTGTGYTGAGCCTTCCTGGCTGTGGTGCAGAAGGGTTTTTTTCTTGAAACACTATCTTGAAATATGCAAGGAGCAAAGAAAAGCTTCATTCTTTCTGTCGTAGATCGGAGAGGTGAGAGGTGTGGAGTTACATCTGCAGCATGGAAGGATGTGCCCCACTTGGCTAGCGAGACCTTGGAGGGAGGCGGCTGTTGTGGAAGCTGATCTACTGCATGCCRCTGGGAAGCCAAAGTGCATGCCTTGGAGAGAATTAGACAGCTTTTCAGGGAAAAAGCTCTACACGCTGAAATGTCATCCCGGTCAGCATGTTGATTTCTATGGAGAGCTGCTCGTAAAGGTGGCTTGCAAACGGCATCTGAATCCCCGTGACCATGTTGACCCCAATGGATTTCAATTTCATACTGGACTCAGTGCAGAGACCATGCGGCAGCCCCCATGGGTGACCATCTTGATGCAAGAGATTGTGTCTCACTGACGCATGTCAGTGGTTTCGACTGTGAGGTGGCACTGTCATGCTTGCGGGAAGGTCTGGGAGCTGAGCCTGGGCTCTCAGAGACGTCTCATCATACCGCTGGTCAGATGCGCAGTTGCTCTAGGCTGGGCCAGCACAGGCACAGGGGGCTTCGGGGCTGGCGTGCGAGGACACGTGAGCTGTGGGGTCTCTGCTGTGGGGCTGACCCCACGGGCGTGTTTTCAGCTCCTCTGTGTCATCAGCTGTGCTGATGTGGCCGGTGCTGAGATGAAGCTGCAGGCTTCACGCAGCAGCTGGAGGAGGCTAAGTCTGTATAAGATATATGCCTGGGTAATTTATAATGCTGGGAGTTGAGAGTGGAGAAAATGAGCAGTGGCGTTTTTTTCCATTGCTGGTGAAAGTCCTTATGTGCGACTCGAGCTCAAATCACCGGGTGCTCATCATATCTGCAGTGCCCTCCACCTGGTATGTTAGCCCCGGTCGAAGACTGGGGCGGGTTTTGTTCTTCTAACTCTGGGTAGAAAGGCACGCTGTCATGTGCCAGAGTGCAGGACAGCATTTGTGCATCTTGGGCAGGACCTGTCTGGATAGGGCATCTCGGAGCAGCGCTGTCATTTGAAGGTTAGCTGCGTTGGTTTGAGTGTCTTTCTCTCCCCCAGGTTGGGCTTGCTGTAGTGTCTCACTATGTTTTATAGTAGTAGTGTAGTGTCCCACTGTATGTTTTATTTCTCCGTGTGCTGTCCTGGTTGCACAATAGTTTGTGAGTGCGATCCAAGCTGCTGGCTTCATTGCCTGTAGTSTCCTGAGGTTTGGAACTTGCTTTTCCTGGGCTTGCCTTTTGCTCGGGCATTTAGTATGGGCAGAGGAGCTCAAACCAGCAGCTCCTTGGGAGCRTGCATCAGCACATCGGCGTCAGCTGGTCCAGACTCCTCAAGGCTCACCTGGGGCGCTGGGTTTTCAAGGTCCAGCTCTTCTCTTCTGCGTCAGTCCAGCAGAAGCAGGTCCAGCTGTCTCACTTCTAGGTGAACTGCGAAGGCTTGCTGATCTGTCAGTACTTCAAGAAATGCCGGGGCTAGGAAGCGTGGATAAAGGATTTTGTGAAATCTGGTATTTAAACCTCCCACTCAAGTGATGCTGAGGAGAGCTGGCAATGTAGCATTGGCTTATCAGGAACTGTGTGGGCAGGTCAACTTAAGAAAAATGTTGTGTGAGCAGCACCAGAGGTGAAGAAAAGAAGCCAGTGTCTTGTCAGGTACAGAGTTATAAATGGGGTCCAAATTTCTTTTTATTGAAAAGATTATTTTATTTAAATAATAAATGACGGTAGGATCACTGTTGCCAGGGGCTGCTGAAGGGCAACCAGGCAGGTCTCTGAGCAAAACAGGGACTAGAGGCTTTGAATTATTTTCTAGCAATAATAATTCTGAACTAAGCACTGCAAATTCATGTAATTGTCATCTCTGCTTTCATGCATGCAAACAGTTTGGTTTGTGGATAGGTCTTTTGACAGTGCTGTGTTCAGAGGGTCATTCGATCTTTAAAAAAAAAAAAAGAACAGTTGGCTTCTGAGCTGCAACTGTCAATAAAAGTCCTGGTAAATGAGTCCTTGCAGGCTTCTGCAAGGCCATATGTAACTTATCTTGTCCAATGAAAGTCTCTAATTGGTGGTTTAAAGTAATTTTAAAAAGAATCCGTTAACAGTCAGTCTATTTTTAGTTTAAAGATGGACTTTATATGGTCATAAAGTAAAAATCCTGGCTTAATTATAGGAATTGAAGAACATCAGCTTAATTGCACTAGGAACTGCACACATGAGTGCAGAGAGGACACACTTTACGAGTGATTATCTTCTGATAAAATACTATACAGTGCAACAAGTGGAGGCGCTCCAAGCTCCAGAAAGCATCTTGAGGCCAAAGTTGCTGAGCTGGTGGAGAAGAGATGGCATTAAATCATCTGCAGATGGTCATGGTCCGTCCTCACCTCGGCACTGGCTGCCTTGCCTTTTATTTGTGGAAACTTGACTTGCAACTAGACAGGATTAAATGGGCGATTTATAATTTAATACTAAAGCCTTGGTTGAGGAGTTGTTCTCTGTTCTGGAGACGCCTCCAGAAGCTGGGGAAGTAGCTCTGGGAGGTTTGGGTGGCAGAGGATTTGGTCATGGGAAATACACGCTCCACTCCCAATGATTAGGAGATCCATCTGACGAGTTGCCTGTTGAGTGAACAAGTAGATCCTGGAAGATATCAGAGTGCTTGGGGCAAGCCTGGGGCTGTCATCCTTGAAGCTGAGATACTTGGGAAGCTAAATTTGGGTGCCTGGGAAGAAGACAGAATTTAGGACGTGGTGGTACCTCTTCCTAAAGTCTTAATGCGTGCCTGGGAAAATGGTAGAAAGGGTATGATAAGTAGGTGAAGTTAAGAGTCATGACTTTGCAGTGCGGGCTGGTTTCCACTTCAACCGAAGCGTCCCTAGACTGGTGGCACAGAAAGTGGACAGGGTTTTGGGAGGACGGACTGAACACAGTGCTGGTGGAAGGCTGAGGCTGTCAGGGCTTGGGTGAAGGCACTGAACGGGAGTGCCGGGAACAAAAACATGTGCCCGTTTCTCCTGGAGGGCAAGGGGCGACTTTTCGGCGCAGGGTACGAGGAGGTTGAGAGCAGAGTTGCATACGCAGGAGGAGCAACCAGCTGTTGGGCTGCAGATTGGGATAAGAAATGGGCATGTGGTCCAAACAAGAAAGATGTCTGTATACCAGTGTGGAAACGTGAAACAAAAATAGTTGTTGTAGACTGCTCGGCGGTGTAAAAAGACCTTGGCATAGCTGGTCTGATTGAAACATGGTGGGGAGGCGATGAAAATCAGTAAGGTACTGCATTACCTGCCATCAAACTATACCGAATAGGCATGCTAGGTCATAAAGGTGTGAAGGAACACTAGAACTAAAAAGTTGCCGTAAAATCTGAGAGGAAATTGGAGTAGTGACGACCACACAGCCAAATTTATGTTGGGTATAAATCCCATATTTTAAAGACACAGAGGTATTAGGAAATCTTCTATTCCAGACAAGGAGAAGGTTATGGATTTCATGGGGCTTGGGAGAAAACCAGGCTCATGCATCTTCATAAACCTGTAAGAAAAAGTAAATTAAATTATGTCCATGCTATCTGGCCGGATTGTTTGAGAAGGAGCTGGCTAACATTTTGGTGAACAAACATCCTGATTTACTTAAAGGATCATTTCTCGTAACAGCCTGGTATAGAGTTAGCCTTGATTTAGGACTAAAACGTAAGAACTGGTTCAAGATATAATTACCGTTGAGTCATTAAATAGCAGCGACCACCGTACAATTACAGGTTCAGCATCCTCAGGGGTAGAAGGCGCTGGACTGAAAATGAGTCCTGTGTTATAAAATATTGCAGGGGAGAAGATCAGAAAAATAAAGTCCTTAGACTTGTCAAGCAGCCCCATAGATACCTGGAAAGGTTACAGATATCCAAGTTAGGTGGAGCTCTGTCGTGAAGGAGCTTCAGAGCTGAAGTGGAAATCAGTTACGAAGTAAAATAGTTATAAAGTTATGAAGTGAAATAGTTATAAAGGAAGGGACTTCTGGAGTCCAGCAAGACTCCATCAAAAGACAGAAGTCCAACTCTTGCAAAGTGGACTGAAAGAGCCATGCTGTACGGCAGGTAACCCATGATCTGGAAGTGAAGCAGTTTAGGCGGGGCTTTGAAGAGCCGGGGGCCTCAGGGAGCAAATGCTGTCTTAAGTATAGCAGAGAGAAGGCTGGGGAGAAAATCTGAGCATGCAGGACTGAAGGCACAGTTAATTTTCTGCACTACTTCATACTACTTGTGACTTCTCCACATCATTCTGGAGCACAGGGCATGTTTGAGAGCCTACCTATCCATCACCTAGTCCTTTTGGATGGTAAAGATAAGGAGCCTCCCTCTGAAACTCCAGTGTTTGAGGCAGAGATGCTGGAGCAAAGTAGTAAATTCAAGCACAAGAGCAACAGGTGTACCTAGGAGTTTTAAAAGAGCTTGAGACTGAAACATTAAAGTTACTAGCCAAAAATAGGGCTGTTAAAAAATAGCTTAGTATTCTCCATGACTAGATAACATCCTAATGTCAGATTATTATTTTTTTAATTAAAGTATTAAACGGGGCACTGGGAATTGCAGATCAGCAACCCTGAACTCCGGTTAGAGAAGGAGAAACTGAAGTGCTGTAACTCTTCTGTATGTGATAGGTTGAAAGCAACATACTTTCTGCAAAGAAAAGGGGTTGGACTAGGTGGTCTTTGAAGGTCCCTTCCAACCCAAACTATTCTGTGATTCTATGATCAGTCTTGTTTTCTGGGTAATCTACCAGAATCTTTAAACATGTTGACAAACAGCAGGAGGTGGAGAATCAACTGATCTTTATTTGGATGTTTTAAAAGGTTTTTATCAAGTCCTCCCAAGAAGGTATTAAAAAATTATGCTTGTAATGAGAAGAGAAATATCATGGAGTCCTTCTTTGGTTGCAGCTGATGTTGATCACTTGGGCAGCACAAGGTAGATGAAAGTCTGGTTGGAGATGGTGATCGAAGGCTTCCAGGTCTGCATCTTGAGTAGATCTTCAGCCTTTGAGCAAATGAGTCTCCTCTGGAAAACACCGATTTATTAAAACCAAAGTTGACAGGTGGAGAAGTGTTGATTTTCATTGAACTTTTCTGGTGAGCACATCTAGGTCCAGGCTGCAAAGTCTGGTTGACCGAAGAGGAGAAACAAGCCCAGAACACTGGGTAGCATGGCATCTAGATTTCTCCTGTGATGTGACACCCCCATTTCAAATTCCTACCCTGAGCTTGACTTGCAGGTCTGCCAGATCCCAGGGCATGCCTCAGCAACTAATGTTGTGGATATGTTTCTTTTGTTTTTACCAAGAAAAACCTAAAAGGTTTTGGTTTTGACAATGGGCAGAAAGGGAAGGAGCAGGGAGAGATGTCTGGTCAACATTTTCCAGGTCTTGTCTAGCTCTGTTCTTGAGGGAGGGTTGTCCGTGTGTGTGTGCACACGTGCAGACCTGTGTTACCTCTCTTCCCAAGAGACCTAGGAGGACCCATAGCTACCTGGTGTGAGCCAGAGCAACCCTTTGCTGCTCTAGCTTAGTTTCAGGCTTCTTAAAAGTCTAGAAGTCATGGCACATACCCTTGCTTCTCCCACCTTCCCTGTCTTCAGTAGATCATGGTACCAAAGAGTAAGTGCTTTGGTAAGTGCTTGGATTTTGCAATAGGAGCAGGTTAACGGCAGGCACCTCAAGGCTTTCGGTTAGAGTTAGTGTTTAAATATAAGAATTGGCAATTGAAAGAGCAGAGTGGTTGGGTTATACTAGAGAAGTGACTTCAGCCTGGCCATGACTGGAAAATTCGGAAGAGGATGCTAAGGTCTGGTGCGGTGAGCATGCAGCAGTGGGGGCTGACCCTGGGAAATGCAAGGCAATAGGCAGGGGAAAAAAAAAGCAATTTTTAATGCTCCAACAATATTGCTAGGCTTTAAGTGATTTGCTCATTCAGGAAGAAGAATATCTGTTTCTGGGTAGCAAAAGCAAATGAAGTGAAGGTGTATAGACTGCCATAGAAAATAACTGCATATTACAGATTCAGGTGCTAAGGTCAGAGAGGCTGCTGTGCGTGAACTCTCCTGTAACACAGTTCATTAGACCCCCACGGTGTCCCTGTGCTGTTTTCCCTTGGTAGTCTGGTGGTTGTCACTGGCACAACCTTTGTCCCCTCCCCCTAGAAATAATAATTTCATTAGATTGCTCACTTCTAGTTAAATTATACCAGCTGACTTTGAAGTACTTAATACAAAAACATCGTGGTATGCTTGCATGATAGTTATTTGATGTAAGAAAAAAAATCTCTTGTGCTCTCTCTTTAGGAATTTGGGCTTGGAGTTTCATTGGGGAGTGTTGTACGTACCCAACTGCACGGGATCAGGCCCATCTCTTTTTAAAAATGTATTTCACATCTGAGATTAGAAAGGTTCTAGAAGACAAATCAGAAGATAAAGTTGTCTGTTACAGGCTCAGATGATAATAGCAACTTGTGCTAAAGGCTCTCTGTCCACATAGAAAACTGCACGGCTGCTTCTGTTTTAACTGCTGTCAAAGGTCTGGCATTTTGGTAATAGTATTTTTTTCTAAATGTACTGAGTATACATACTTACCTTTAAATCCTGTTAGGTACAGATAATTATCGTTGGTATTCTGTAAATTAGCTCTATACTAGCATTCACATTGGACTAGGCTTAATATTGTGAGTGTCAAAGATGACTTGAAAAAGGAAAATTAATTTATACCCTTTTAATGCAGTTCTACCCTGTATAGGGGGTTGTTTGTAGAAGTACTAGGAGTGCCACAACTGTCATCCCCCTTTTACTTACTGTGATTCTCTGCAGGAGAACATACAGATTTAAATCTATTTTTCCATCCTTTGGAGACATTGAGATGTTATCATGGTGAGGTCCATGGAAATAGCTAGATAAACCAGGCCATAACACAGAGATAATGCATCTTTTCCATTTTTTTTTCTTCTGCTGTCAATCAGGCCTCCAAGCTTTTTCTTTTTTTTAAATGTAAAAAAGTTAAATTGTTTGAGTAAAAATCACTTCCCTCATCTGTCCAGTGCAACATCCTCTAATACCGTAGGTCTGTTCAGGCTGGATTATTTGCGGTCTTCCAGAAAAGGTAGACAGGACTGGAATTACTAATGCCAAAAATTGCCCACGGCAAGGGAGGGAAATCCTTGTTTTCAAGACAAAACCCATCCGGACCCTTTTCAGACACCCCGCAGAGCACCACAAGGGTATAAATACCTACTTTTTCTTTTCCAGGTGATCTTTAAGGCCAGGTAGGAGCGGGCAGGGTCAGTCTGTCTGGGCGGACGGGACGGGGGTCCTGCCCTGCAGATTTGCCCTGCTTCAGCATCAAACCCAACGTTTTTTAGGCTGGGCTTTTGTCCTCCGAGCGGCACTCAGCCCCGGCACAGCCAGCCCCAGGGGTTGCCAGTGCCGTTTGGCATCCGCGCTGTTTGGCGCTCCTTGCATCTTCCCGGGTACAAGACCCCCGGCATCTCCACAGGTGATGCTGCCCGCGCATCGCCCAGCCGCTCGGTGTACATTTAGGGAGCTACGTGTGGTTGGCTTTCACCGTGTCCTCAATTTTGATCCCCAGGGCAGAAAAATTAGGACTTTCTCAGTTAAAGAAAAAACAAAAAGTGAAGCAAAATTTCTGGAGAGTGGTGTTTCCCCGCGGCAGTGACGGCTGTTCACCAGCCGCTTCTGTTCAGCCATGACCCCTGGTTCAGTTCTGCTGGGTTTTTAACCATCTTGACCTCATGTTTGCAAATATTATTGGTAATATAATGCTCTATGTACAAATGTCTGTGTGGCTCATGTGTATGTTTCTGTGGTTCAAGTCAGCCACAGACTTCTGGAATTTCATTGTACCTTGGTTAAATGTTGGACTTTTAACTCTTCTACTGTATGGCTTCTTGATTTCTCTTGTCCAATGTGGACCAACTCTATTTTTGGAAATAAATAAGCATGTAAATAAAATGAATGGGTTTATGCCACTTACAAGAAAATGCTTTATTTAAAATATACACTCAGTCTTGTATATTTTATGGTATCTCAGGGAACGGATGGGGCTCAGGCACCAGCAGCCTTGGTGATGAGATACCATATTATGTACAAATTAATTTCCAAGTGGTTTCGGAAGAAGACTTTCCACCTCCAAAGCCCCGTAGGACCAGCCTTGCGGAGGAGGGGGGGGAGATCCAGAAAGAAACGCGTAGTTTAAGGGGAGTAAAGGAAAGAAACACAACTTTCCTCTCAACACAAGGCTTCTGGTTTGAGGTGTCCGGGTGCCAAAGATGTCGCCAAGTGTAGGGATGCCGCGGGGCAGTTCTCGGCTCCTGCCCAGGAGCACGTGGAGATCAGGAGCACGATGACTTCTTTTTTTTTTTTTTAACTTCTCCATATAAACCAATATTTACCAGTAATCCTGTGTTTCTGTTTTTGTTTTTTGGCAGACTTTTACCAGTAAATATCGGTTTATTCCTGAAACCAGAAGCCCTAAACATACCTTTGTTTATAAGGTCAGTTGTCATTTATGTCTCTCTCGTTCCCCGCTCCCCCCAGTACAACCCGGCAGGTGATTGAAAGGTACCGAGTTTTCTTTCTAGTTTTCCTGCTCTGCATCTCTGGGAACTGGAGCCCGCAGGACCTAGAGCCTTCTGTTGGTAAYGTAGACTCGAGTTTACAACTTATTCTTTTACCATTTTAAAGCCTGTTTTTAAGGACAGAGGTGTTCCCGGCTGCCCACTACGGGAACTGGTAGAAACCCCTGCAAATGCATAAATTGCTTCACCTCTCCGAAGCCTGCGGGTAGGTCTCTCACAAGCATCTTCAGGCTTGGGGCTGAGAAAATAATTTATCCAAAAATATTCACTAAAAAAATGCCATTTCTGTTTTACAGTGAGCAGGACTGGGGGAGGGAAGGGCGGGAAAGGAATTTGAAAATTTCCCCCCCCCCCATTTTTTTCTAATTTACTGGTAGAAAGCAAGTGTGACGTGGGGAGGAGGGAGAGATTTTGAACATTGCCCTTCCTAAACTCATTGCAAACTCTTCCTCCATGGCTGGGAGAAAGGGCAAGTAAAAGGTCTGATCCTTAAAAGGACATTGCTAGGTGTCTGGGACCCCAAAAGCAGCTGGCGCTTTTTAATGATGGGAATCGCTTTAGGTCATTATTTCAGAGTTTTGGGTTATACCAAGACAAATCGACTTGGGAGCGTTGAAGCCTCCTTTTTTTTCCGCAAGTGTTTGCTACCCAAACACAACAGCGTTATGCTAATACTCAAGAAAGAGGGAAGCTGGTGAGGAATAGAAAATGAGTTGACTGCACGGTCCCAGCCAATTTTTTTCTCCCAAGCAAACAAAATGAAAAAAAACAAAACAAAACAAAACAAAAAAAAAGAACAAAAAAACCCAAACAAACAACCAAAAAAAAAACCAGCCCCGACCCCCAAAAAAACACAACCTCCCAAAAAGGCAAGCCAAAGAGGATCTCAAAATGCCTAGTCTGGTTTTATCATACATGGTTGGCGAGAGCGTTTTTGGCATAGCTGCAACCTAACTATGTCCCTTTAAGGAGCACCAGCGGCTAATTTCCTCCTAATGAACCCAAAAGCTGAGGTTTTTGCAGTTTTTGAGTGCAGATTGAAGCTCCTGCAGCCTTAGTTGGAGTCCAGAATGAGGGGAGCCCTTCCAGCTGTGCACTTTGAGCTGAAAACTACCTTTCCTCCCCTTTTGCAGCCTGGGTGGTTCTGATTGCTGGCAGTTCTGTAATACAACTTTAATCTGAGCAATTGAGGCTGGTCCTACATTATCTTCAGACGTCTTGCGGAGGACTCCTGTTACCAGTTTGGTACTCAAAAGCTACACCCCACCATCAGAAGTCACTTATTTTTTTTCTCAAAGGCAGTGATAGATTACCCTCTCTAGCTCTAATGGAAAAATGATAATTGCAATGCAACTTTCTAATAAATTGTTCATATATTCATAATTCCGTTGCAATCCCAAATTGGAGAAGAGATCTGTTAAAGGTATATATTAGTCTAGATTTTTTCTTATTGTAAATACTGTAATTTTATAATACTGTCAATATTTTATTAACTTAGAAATATTTAACAGAGTTTAATCTATGGTAGTTGATTTATTTATAGGTTTATGTTGCAGCCAATATTGCATTACATTCTAATGTAAGATTAACTTTCAGCATGTAAACATTGATTTAATATCTCATTGGAAAGATTAAGAGAGAAAACTCTCGCTCTTAATCTGTAATATTTATCCCCCAATTCGGAATTATTTAATGAAATATTAGGAGGTTTCAAGAGCTCATGAATCTAACAACTGCAGTTGGATTTGGAAACTTGAATTTTGAAATGTACCTGGCTCTTTCACCCTGTGAATAAGTTTGCTTCAATATCTAATCTATATAGTATGGAAGTCTTTATTTTGAGCAAAGGGACACTGTCAGATCAATTTTAGATTCTTGCTTTAGGGGGGGAAAAAAAAAAGCAAAACTCACCCCCAGTGCATGTGTGTTAATTCCTTTTTAATCGCAAGGGGACAAAATCCTTTTCTTGTTGGTTTGGGTATTTAATGGCTGGAGGCATTCCCGCAGCAGTTCACATCCCTGCAGCCGGGGCGCGGGGTGGAAATCCGGCCACTACGAGGAGTCTCTCCGGTCCCGGCGAGAGGCGAGATGCCCGGCGGTGCTGCCGCGGTCCTGCCATCCCAGGCACCGACTGCAGGCGGAGCTCGGTGAGATGGGTAAAAGTGCACAAGGTCTAAAACTTGCCAATTTCTGACCAAAGTTTTTGCTTTTTTTTTTTATATCTCTCTCTCTCTCTTTTAGCCTGATGGTGTCCCTTTAACAGTATAAAGATGTTCACGTTCTCTGAAAAACCGTTAGAAGTGATTTTCTTTTTAAGGCAGGGGAGAATTGGTCTGTAATATGTTTGCAACGTAACTTGCATAAAAATACCAAAAATATATCAAGGGTTTTCACGGGAGTTGGTATTTTTTGAGTGTAAAAGTTAATCTTTATTAGAGATGTGCCAATCTATACTGCTTTATTGTAGTGTTGTTACACTTAGGCATTTCAGTTAACTTACGAATATATACTGTAACAGTATACTTTGTACAGATTTATTTAAAATTTATTTGAAAACTGAAATAAAGTAGGCAGAAAATAAAGATATTTATTTTTCATTTGACTATGTAAGAAGGTATCATTCTTTTGGTTTTAGTGCACTGGTGTACCAAGCCTCAGAACCACTGCTTTCTCCAGCTCATAGGATGCTTTTCCGAGACTGTGGATACGTGTATGTGTACTGCTGTGTTGATAAGTAAATGCCAACGATGGAGTTCGTTGCTTTTATGCATCCCAAAGAGAAGTTCTCCACCGTTCATTTTCTGTTTTCTGACCGAAAAGGCGTGTGTTTGTGAACAGTGTTCACGCAAGTTCTGCCATCCCACTCTCACATCAGCTTATACCAATGCCAGAATGGGAGGATTTGCCTGCGTACCTTCCCCAAAACACCCCGGTCCGCAGTGGCATCGTCAGGGAGCAGTTCAAACGTGTGTCCTTTGGGCTTTGTGTAAAGCAAATGCAGAACAAGAAAAATTGAGATGTTAAATCCATTAGAAAACAAATTCCTTATTGTACAGTAGTATGGAGATCTCTAGTCAACCTGCCATTAATAATAGATTCTTATTTTTTGAATGATCTATTTAAAAGAACAGCAAGCATTGTATTTGCTAGTAAATCTGAAGTGTTTACATGGAATTACTAAATAAATTATTTGATCTAAGATGGCTCTCATCAGTGCTGATTTTTAATGCTGGAAATTAATTTTGGCAGTTGCTTTTTTAGTTCGTGCTGTTCTTTAAAATCTTCCAAAGCAGGTTTTTTCAATGCATCCTTGTGTTTTAAATTAGGTTCTGAGGAAGACACAAAGCATGCCTCTCCCTGCGAGGTCTGACAGGAGTGCTAGCTAACGTTTTCCAACCCCCTCCACATCATGAGACTGCCCCTTCATGTCCCAAACAACTCATTACATTGCTGAGACAGAGAAGGATGCTCTGAACTGAAAGCCCTGCGGCAAATCGTACTGCTTAGCTGCAGTTTTCGCCGGCCTGAGTCCTGGTGCATGCATATATAAAATTTTTTTTTTAGCAGAAAGCATTGTGATAGAAGTAAAACATCATCCTTCAAGGTAACAAGTTGTCAAACTCAGTTCCATCATGGCTTGGTCCTGCTTTCTGCTGTTAGAAGGCTGCGGGAAAGCCCCGTGCTCCCGGCCCCCAGACCCTGCTCAAGGCCCTCGGGTCCGCAGGCAGTCACGAGAAGCTGAAGCGGACGAGTGCTTTGGATCATCATTGAGGCTGAAGGCAAATTGGGGGGCTTCCACCCCCTCCGAGCAGCAGAGGACTGGGGCTGCTCTTTGACGTGGGGGAGCTGGCTTGCGCTGCTCCCAAAGCATGCCGGTGCTCCGGGGGTGGAGGATGGAGTAGGTGATGCCCTGCCCTGGGGCTCCAGCCTGGCGTGGAGCGGGGTTGGTGGGGTTTCTGGCTGCAGGTGGAAAGCAGCAGGAGTGCAGTTAGTGAGAGGCTGGATGGAGAAATCCATGTAAAAGGAGCAGGCAGGAATAGCAGGCAGGAATAGCAGGCAGTCGTTGCAAATGCAGAGTCTGGCCACACTGTGTCCCCCTCTAAGCACTGCATACGCTTGTTCTTTCTTAGACGTTCAAAACTCAGAAAAAATGAAACTATAAATAATGCACTCTATCCCCGCATTTCTCATTTCCCAGACTTTCTTGTACAGCATGCTAAGTCACCTAATGTTTAATTTAATGCTCTCAACGCTATATCTCTCATTAGAAAACCCATTGAACGCTTACATTATGTGCTATTTGAAATTTTTTTTGGACATGGATTTCACGCTTCCTATTCAGGGCAGGATTCCCGTCCTCCCTGAGCGTGCTCACACCGCGGCGGCGCTGCCGGCTGCCTCGTGCTTGCAGGAGCCGTGACTCAGCTGGGGAGCGGTGAGCCCAGACCCCGCTCCACGCGCATGACCAGCGTCTCCCCCAGCCACCCACTCCCCCTTCCCACTCCTCTCGCCCTTACTGGTTTGGAAAGGTCCAAGATTTCCATCCCCTGGCCCTGCAGCGCAGTCCCAGCTCTCTCCGAGCCTTTCACCCCCAGCTGCTCGCCGATCACAACATGCTGCACACTGCGCTGCTTCCACTGGAAATAATTCTGTTCTCCACTTATTCTTCTGAATAGTGTATTTATACACATTTTTTCCTCATCGAGAGCTAGCACATGGTTATGAGTAGTATATTCCTAGTAATTTGCTTTCTGGTTTGGGGGAAATTGAGCACACTGATAAAATGGCTACATTTATCTGAGTAACATCAGGAAACTTACTTGGGACAGATGTTTCCCCAAGCTGATACCTACCAGCCCTGGCCAATGGTTGGTGCTTCAGAAGAAGTTGGAAACGGCTGCTCTGCACCTTGCCGAGCCATGCAAAGCCCTTAATTTGGAAGAAAATATTTCCTCATTAGCCTTATTTCCCACCCCCACCCCCCACCCTCTCTTTTTAGCATGAGGAATTACAGACATAGCTCAGGAAATTATTCAACCCACTGCTGAGCCTCGCAGCTCTAACGATGCTTTAATACGGGGGCCGGGAGAGAACAAGGTGGATGGCCCGACCCCTCCGGGGACATGCCCGCAGCTCCGATCCTGCTGCCTCTGGTGGCTCCTCTTGTCATTTTAATGCTTAAAACTAAAACCAAACTGAAACATCAGACAAAAACAATGATCACAAACTTGTGTTTTTAGTAATTGCTCACATTTGTTTGTAACTGGTGGGACAACAGTCCAGTAACTCGGATATGAAGCACCTCGAACTGGCTTTGCCTCATGTGATGGCTTCCAACCACAGCAATTCCTTCCATGCTGGCTTGTTTGGCATTGCAGAGAACCTTGCCGTCTTTTCTGGAAATTGGCTAAAGTAGGTTCTTCAAGAAAAAAGAAGTGCTGCAGAGTGGCATTTTCTGACATGGGAAACCAGAGCAGGTACTTTTGCTGTCACCACCACCACTGCTGGCATGGAAAGGTGACTTGAAAGCCAACTGATAGCTCCCCAGTACTGCCATGTAGGTGTTTGGAGTAGAGACTGCCCTTGATTTCAAGAAATGCATAATTGCAATGAGGAGGCATAGACGTGAACTTGATCCATCTCCAAACACCTTCCTTTCAACCCAGCAGAGCATGGTAACTGTAAAGACATAATTTGAATTATTTCACCCCAGATTTGTTTCTCCAAGTCTAAAATATGGAGATGCTAAAAGTGGAGAAAGAGAGGAGCTTAAAAGGGAGAAGCAATACTGATGATAACATCAAATAGTTGTTCAGATGGGAAACCAACCTGATCATTTGTTGTAGCCACCCACAGGAGGGGTGGGAGAGGCTTGTCTCCTACTGTATTTTATTTTAGAACTCACCCAGCTTTTAAGTTGGCCTGGGAATCAAAAGCCATGGCAAAGACAGACAGTGATTTCTGCTGTTGGGCAAGGAGGAAGGTAGCGTGACTCCTGGTGAGCCATTGCTCTGCACCTCCCAGACAAGCTGGTGCTCTGGAGTTTGACCAGGGCGTTTGGAGGCAGCTGCCTGCTCCTGGGCAGCTGTCAGGCAGACACTGCCGTGGGAAGCTGTCTTCGTGTTGCAGTGCAGCAAAAGCCTGTTAGCGCTTACACTGAGCACTCAATGCTGATGGATGCCCGGAAGAGCTTGATCCCCAACAACGATGCCGTGAGAGAGCAGTAAACACAGACAGAAGGAGGAAGGGGCTGGTTTTGAATGGCAAAGCCCAGTAGCCCTACTGCCCGTACAACAGACACTTAGTTTCCCTGCGCCTCCCTTCACTCTCCCTCCCAGAAGTGTCTCCTTGAGCTAGCCTGCACCCATCACACCCAGGCTGCCCAGAGGGAGGCGCGAACGCTTTGAGGACTGACCAGAAGAACTGAATTGTGCTAAAACTGAAAGTAGGAGATCCCCCAAAGTGCCATCTCCCTACCCTGCTGGGTGAGTAACTGCGGCTCTACCAAGGGCTAAACATTCATGAACCTAAAGAAGCTTCTGAAGCACCATCATTGGGGCAATAGCAAAGTACACCTGGGAAAGGTGAGCTACAGATAGGAGCAGCACCGGGAAGTCTCTCACTGAGTGAAGGACCCTGTTTGGAGCCAGGACACGTACCCCTGAGTCCTGCTGGTGTCACAGCCAGGGGACCGCCGGTGTGCCACCGTGGGCCATGGTGTCCCTATTCAAGTGCAGACAGTGCTAGGACACAAGGATCCCTGGCATGGCCTTTGCAGCCCCTGGCTGGAAGAGCAGCCCAGCCATGGCTTTTTGGGGAGCGGGAGGGATTACCCAGTCCATCCTTCTGAAACAGCTGTGGGCACATGGCCGTTAGATGTGGGACTGCTGGTGGGAACATCTGGCAACCACCACTGCCCATCCCAGGACATATGTCAGTCTTAAGGCCATCAAACCTTATTGCCAATGTGTTGGCACAAACCCGGCACCTCTCTTGGCCACAGCAGGAGATGCCAAGAGGAACAGGCAGGAAAAGAGACCTTCTCAGCTCCAGCTCATGCTCTCAGACCCCTCAGCTCCCAGTGCCATTGAACTGGGAACAAGCTGGGCAGGGTCTCCTGACCTCTGCTGTCCTTTCCGCAGGCTCATTCCCTACAAGCAACGTGGTCTTCTGCCCTAATTTTGCCCATAATGGGTAGTGGGATGCCAGGTGTATGGCTTGAATAGCCAACACCTCTGAGCTTCTCCGGAGAGCCCACATGCTAACCAAGCCCCTCTGGGGTGGAGGAAATGAACCTCGGACTGGAGAACCGGTGGCCTACGTGTCTCCCAGTTGTCCAGCCCCTACTAAAAGAGAGAACTCAATCTTCCAGGGACGGGTCAGGAAGCCAGATGAAGAATAAATTTCTAGTTCTTTTTTTCACTTCACATCACAAATGTGCCTAGTGAGGCATCTCGTGGACTCCCTGGTGTGATGGCCCAGGTGTCCTTGGCCAGCACCCAAGCTCACCTGTAAGCCTGAGTTTGGCAGCAGCCCAGTCCTGCCAGGAGCACGTGCAATTCAGGTCACTTGTCAAACGAACAAATCTGCATCAAACAGCAAATTTCAGTCTGTACCACAGCTCACTGTGAGCAGAACGGGTGGCTCGGCCCTATGTGCTCACCTCTGACCCAAGCTCTCCCTTGCAGGTTGTTGGAAAAGATGCAGCCCGAGCCCAGGCGATGGGCAGATAGACAGCTAGACACTGCCCATGGAGCCAGGATCACTGGACCTGAATGAAGGCACCTGAATCGCTGTTACTAGGTGAAGCTGGATGCACCAGGGCAGCTCTCAGTCTTTTAAGAGAGTGGTGCCTGAGGAAGAGGAGGACGGGGAAGGCAGTGCAGTGACAGCCATGCTCCTTCTGGGCCCCTCTGTGGTGCAGAGCTGGTCAGGGCCCCTGGTTCGGTTAGAGCAGAACTGGCTTCTTGGCTTTTTTGCCTTTCAGTTGTGCACCCTAAGGTAATTCTGCCCAGACAGATCCTTGACACGAAATGGGAATCAGTGATTCAGAAAAATGTAAACCATCTGTTGAGCAGCGTAACACCAGAGACCTCTTGGATCATTCACATATGTGAGCTCTCGAAAGACCGGCTCATTTGGGCAAAGTAGTTAGCTACAATTTTTTTAATGACACTGCTATTTTGAAGGGAATAACTCATTGCTTCCCGTGCATGTCCAGCTCGTGGGCTTTGATCTCAAGTAGAATATTAATAGTAATTATTTACAGCAGAGAAATGCAGGCATGCTGCTGCCCCTTCATCAGCAGCCCGCATTTGGGGTGCTCTGGGAGCTGCTGTGTCAGGAGGGGGCACCCACTGGTGTCGGCCAAGTGCAGCAGGCTCTGCCGCAGGGCGTGCTGCCCTGCCACCTCCACACACATGTATTTTGCCAGCCACAGCTCAGCCAAACCTTTGCTCAGCACCTTTCCTTTGCCATAGCCTAAGAGGTCTACAGGGCTGTCCCAGGTCTAAGGGGACTGTCCTCCACCAGGCTGGAGGAAGGCCATTTTCCCAGGGCGTGGAGTGCAGCCCTCCTGCCGTGTCCCAGCATCTAACCAAGAAGCTTGGCTACAAAATGCTTCTCTTTCTACTCTAGGAAAGCTGATTTCCTGCTCAAAACAATGTGGTGATTTTCACCTAATGTCCACACAGGAACATTTGGCTTAAATAGCTTTGAAATGAGGTAAAAAGCTGTTTTTTCCACTCGCTTTAGTAGCTAATCCTGAGCAAGCCATGTGCAAAACCAGCACTTCTAACCTCGGCCACTGGGTGCCCAAGGCAAACTTAGAGAGGAAAAGAAAGGAGACCTGCAAGGTGCTCAGCCTGGGTTGGGAGGTAAGAGGAAATGGAGGTGACCTGGGGCTTTGGTGCTCCGAAACATCGGAGATGGGAAAAGAGATACCCCGCGAGGTTCGACGCGTCCTGCTCTTCGAGCCCTGACAACCTGCAGGCTTCCCTGCCCTTACCTCCGCCCCCAGCCGCACTCCTGACTGTGAGCAGCTGGATTCGGCTCTCCTGAGGTGCTTGTGTCTGGTCTGACTCTGCCTCCTTTCATCTTTTCTTTAATCCCTTTCTTTTTTCTGCCTTTTAAATCTTTTTCTCCAATTTCAGCATCTCTAAAGGATGAGTGAAGCTGACCGCTGTGTGTTCTGCTGTTAAACAGCTATTTACTAGGCACCAAAGCACACTATTGTGAGTATTGAAAAAATACTAAAATATCAAAGCTTTTACCAAAAAATATCAGAGCTTTTCAGGGCTCTAATCCAGCCGAAGCACAAAGGATTGGGGATTTCGGCAGTTCCTGGGCAGTCCTGAGCTCTTCTTCTTCCAACCGGACATATAAAGCCAATGCACGTATGCAAAGATCCACCAAAGTTGTTCTAAACCCAGCAACTTCCAAATGAAACTTCATCACCATGACATCCCTGTGCCTGGCTCCCCAACACCTCCCAACAGGAACAGGGCCTCCCTTTTGCTTCCCAACAGCTTTTGGCTGGCACGGAGGTTTTTCACCAGTGCTTGAAGACCACAAATGGTGCGATCGCTTCAACCCTCACTCCCCCACCGAAATGGCCCCATCCCAAATGTGATGCGCTTTATTTCTGCCCAGATCTTCCACCTAGCCCTAACACATTTAATTGTTGTGAGATTAAATAAAATACTCATCTATTTAAATAATTCCCAGAGAAAAGTACAAATCTGTTTACAAGATTTATGTTTGATGCAATCAAGTTCCAAGCCTGGGGAGAAGGAGGTGATAATACTTTCCTACGCAGCCTTTTAGATTAATCAACTATGAAATACTGTGTGTTTAGTAGGCAATTCTTTAGTGGTTGCACTGGTATTCACAAAAATCTTGGATTCAGCCCCTCTTTCTCCTGGCAGTCTGATACAGGAACTTTGGGGAAAATGTAGGAAAACTGTGATTTACCAGAAGCTGCGCTGGAGAACTCCAGAGCCGAGGCTCTGTTAGACTTTGCTGTAATGGTTTAACCACTGATGTGGCTGTATCCTCCAGCCCATGCCATCGCATGGCACCACAGCCACACTCACAGCTCGCCCAGGTTCGCACACGGTGTCTGCACGCTCGTGTGCGGGCTGGGGCCGGGGCCGGGGTGGCCAACTGCTCGTGGTGCCGAGGCCGTGACTTCCCACAGCAGGAGAGGCACCATCTTCCCTCTTGAAGATAAATTCCTGCAGACAATGCAACATCCCAGTGGGGCTGGATCGACCTGTCCTGTCCTCCTCTGCTCAAGCGCCATCCAAATGGCAGATATCCAGAGCTGGGGTAGGCTGTGAAGATAACACATCAAGACAAGAGGGAGGGAGTGGCTGCGATGAGGGGTGGAGGTTTCTAATGGCACATTACTTTGTGAACCAGCTTTCCCTGTTGAGTTGCTCAAGTCATCTGGGGCATCATTTGAGGGTTTCTTATATTCCCCTTCTCCAAAAACCTCTGCAGAGCCAATGCTTAAATATATATTATTTGCATGTTGGTTTTTCAGATCCTTCCCTGTTGGGGGTTCCTCTCCGTTTCTCTTGGGCTTGCTCACAGGGAAGCAGGGGGTCCCTCCTAAGACCATCCTGTACCTCTCGCTGCCACCCCAGCTCACTCTCTTCCAGAGGGTAAGACTGCTTCAGTAAACGTGACCCTCTGCTGAGACCACTCATGCACCAATTCCCAGCAGGATTTAACTTGGGGCTTGAGGACCTGCTTGGGGCTTTCCATGGAGCCAGGAGCAGGGGCAGGCAGTCCCAGTCATGCTGCTCCCACCAGCCTGCCCTTATCGCTCCAGCCCTGTGACAGGGCTCAGGAGGGCTCAAGGGGGCTGGGAAAGGGCAGGGCTGCCCAGCAGTACCCCCCACGGTCCCGTTCTGCCAGCAGCCGTCGAGGAGACCCTGTAACATTGCTCTTGGTACCCCGGTCCTGGGGAAAAGCCAAAACCACCTGGGCAGCGGGACAGCACACCCAGCACCATGGCTTTGCAGAGCAAAAGAAATTAGGGAGCCTCCAGGAAAGCTGAGATGCAACAGGCTCCCCCAAATTGAAACCCCCTATGGGCAGGCCCTCCAGGACAACAGGTTGCAGCCCCAAAATAACCTTCTGGCTTTGCTGCTGAGACCGGTGGAGGTGCCTCAGGACAAAATGGGGCCCAGCACCCAGTGTGATGTGCTAAGGACACAGGGAAGCAGAGACAAGGCACTGTCAAAAGAGACACTAATTAGTGCTAATTGCAAGTAATCAGCCAAACCTAAGAGCATGAAGGAACCTAGTCCTGGCAAAGCCGATAGCTCCAGCTGGAGTGAGGAGGGCATTTGCTTGGCAGGTTGTGGTGGGAGAACCCCACAGATGGGGACCCCACATGGCCTCCCCACACCATCACCCACTCTTCCCATATCCCATCCAGACAGAGGTGCCTACGTGCTGCAGCACACGAGTGGCTCCTCACAAGCTGCTGTCCCATGTCCCTTGGAAGCAATTCCCATAGCCAGAAGGGTTCACGTTACGCATCTTGGGAAATCCTGCTGCAAAGCCCAGGATGGGCCACCGGTCCTCCTCGGGTTTCTGGCTACTTCAAAGGCAGGAGAATCACCAGGGAGATGATGCCAGGAGATGCTGGGAGATGCCACATTGCAAATCAAGCCTTGCTCCTGTCCTCCCAGCACCCTGGGCCCACCCGAGTGAGATTCTCAGTGCACATGGGTGCTCCTGCAAGGCCTTGGGGCCCCTCTTCTCCCAGTGGGGCTAAACCTGTTTTCTCCAGATATTTGAAGAAGTCAAATAATAGCATTTCCAACATAGCACCTGTTTTCTGTCATCTGCAGTCTTCTTTTTCTCTCTAGAGACCACACTCCCTTCAGTTCTCCATCACCTACACCTGTAGCACTTTCAGCTGTTGCTGCTTTGGCCCCAGGATCCTCATGAAGCTCTGTGTGCTCAGAACAGATCTCCAGGCATGGCAACAAGACCTGCAGCTGCACTGTGACCCTGGCCAAATCATCACATCCCACTACTGAGCCCGAGGGTGCCTTCCTGAGACAAATGTGGGTGATGAACAGGGTGCTTTGGCTTGCTCTCAAAACAAGGATGAAAGTTTTTCTCTTTCATCCTTGTAACATGATTCTCCATCTGCAGTACATGGCTGTCCTCACATCTGCAGACTTTAGTTGGCACCCAGATCCTCATGGGTATTGAGGAGCTCTCAGAATTGCATTTGAAATCCTACCCAGTTCCCTCCTTACCCATTCCCTGCAATTTCTCCTAGAAGACAGATAATATTTCTATCCCTGCCCAGCTCTGGAATAAAAAGCAGGGTATAGATGCACCTAGGTGAGCATCACAGCAGGTGCTGAGCCAGGATCCCTGCCAGGGCTGTGACTCTTGTCACCTCAGCACTCGTGATGAGTAGCAGACAGGACATACTCATATCGAGCAGGATGGAGGTGTAAAAAAAATCTCCCTTCCTCTGTGCCAAGCCCCGTGGGTACCACACAGGTCCAAGTCTAATGATGCACTGCTCGCCTCGCCAGACTAGGCAGGGTGGAGACCCACTGGCAGACCTCTCTGAAAAAGTCTGGAAGAAAAGTTCAATCCTCTGCATCTTGCTAGTAAATTCCCATTCATGCATGATTTCTCAAATGTCTTTTGAGTGTTTTCCTTTGCTCTCTGTGCCAGCAATGAGTCAGGCTTGGATGTGCACCGTCAGGCAATCCAGAGCTGGCCTCTTGCTAGGAAACACCATTTGTTCAGCAAGAGCAATATTTAAGTGCCCTCTGGTGGTAATTCCCTATGTCATTGCTGGGATTTCCCCCTCTCCTTTCTGCTCAACATCCCCCTGGGATCTTCGCTGGGATATCTGCACTGGTGCCAGGACAGTTCCTGCTCTGCTAGCCCCCATGCACTCACAGGCGCTTCATGTCCCGCTTCATCGCCAGGTTCTGCAGCAAAATCATCAGCGTGTCCCTGATTTCATTCCTGCTGCGGGCCAGGACAGCCCCGGGAGCTGAGCGCTTGGCCTAGTTTGCTGCCCACGTGTTTGCTCATCCTCCACGGCACCATCCAACAGCAGAGAGCCACCTCAGCTTAGGATGCTCAGAGTGGGTACTCTCACAGCCCCCTTCTTTCCCCACTAGCATTTGTGTTTCAGCCAATTTTAGTAAAAATTAGGATGTGTGAGAGATATCAGGGTAATTAAGTTCCCCTATGCTGCATGAAAAGTGGTGGCCAGGCAGGAGAACGAAACCTAAACTTGCTCCTCCTGTATGGAAAGACTGCAGTGAAAGCTCAACCATGGTACAAGCCCTCAGAGACACCGCAGGAAACCAGGTTTTATAACAACTGCTTTTCCCGAAACTCCTTTTGCAACTCGCTGTTCTATTTAATCTCTATAAAATATCTTACAGAGCCATTAATTTTTCTTTAGAAAAAAGCATTAGAGATGCCTGCACAATAGCTTCGACTGCTGTGGGGGAGAAGGGGGATATAAGAGAAAACATGTGATATGCCCACAACGGGATCGAAATCCAGCCTGACCATTTTTTAAACACGAAACAGGCATTTTTAACCACGAGGTTGTGCCGCCCAGCTCCCCCGGCAAGGGACATGCTTACACCGGCTCTTTCTGCTCTGCTCCATGAGAGGAGCAGAAATGGGGAACTGCAAAGTAAAAGTGAGTCTAAGGGGGAATATCCCCCTGGTCTGGGATCCCGCGGACCCCGGGCAGACGTCGGAGGTGTGCCGGTGGGATGCAGCATCCCAGGGGCTCCCTCCTGCTCCGGGGCAGAGGGGCGCAGGGGGACTGCAGCCACCATACAGCGACCCACCAGCCTCTCCACTTGCCACCACGCGTGGGCTGCACCCGCGTATTTAAACTGCATGATCCAAACCTGCACCTGAGTTTTTAAACTGCGTGGTCCAAACCCTTGTAGGCATCCCTCCTCTCTCACATCAATCCCTATGGGGAAACGGTCTCACCGCCGCCCAGCGCAGCCCCCTCGGTGGCAGGGGGCCACCTGGAGCCGCTGCTCAGGAAGGTGCAGAGCTGTCATCTATGGGTTGCACATTACTATGGGTTGGTTTGACAGCAAAAGGAGGAGTAACCCTTCACGTCTGGTTAAAACTCCGCTTTGCCAAGAGCTTTCATTCTGCAGGAAGGAGTTGGCCCGCTGAAAGCCTTGTAAATTAGGGGCAAGGCTGACAATGCTTCATTTCTGTGTACACTGTTCCTGGCACTCAGATGAGATGCTCACATGAAATGTGTGTGTGTTAAATACCAGCCCCAGGACTGTGAGATAAAGCTGCCCAAAGCTGACCTCTTTAATTTGTATTTCAGCCAGCTCAACAAACAGTCTGTATCTCACATGAGCAGCTTAGCACACAGCAGTTTTGAAAATTCAAAGTAGCTGTGTAGCTGTTTAAATATAGACTAAAGCAGATATTTAAGTACTTATCATTTCTCCTGGCCTGTACAATGAATCAGCTTATCCTGCAAACTGTCTTGCACTTAACTTGCTCTTCCCTGGGTAAGCTCAGCCCAGGTGTTTGCCATCCAAGTGTCAGCCAGGTGATGGAGACAGGTCACACCATACACCTTGGTGCCCATATGGTGAATGCTCATAGTCCGACATAAGAAACGCACATGCATGTCCTGGCTCAGCACCAAAAATGGCAGTGAGCAGCTCTGTGACTGTCCTGCCTCCAGTACAGTCAGCACAGGTTAGCAGGGAACATCTGCAGGTCATCCGTCCACAACCTTTGGATGGACACCCCGCAGTGCCTGCTCCACCAGCCTACTTTGTCCTGCCTGCCCCAAAGCTCACCCTGACGTTTCTGTGCCAAGTCATGGAATCACACAACTGCAGACTGGTTGGGGTTGGCAGGGACCGCTGTAGGTCATCTGGTCCAACCCCCTGCTCAACCAGGGCCACGCAGAGCCCGTTGCCCATGACTTTGTCCAGACAGCTTTTGAATACCTCCAAGGATGGAGACTCCACAACCTCCCTGGGCACCCTGTGCCAGTCCTCGGTCACCCTCACAGTGAAAAAGTGTTTCCTGGTGTTCAGAGGGAACCTCCTGTGTTTCAGTTTGTGCCCATTGTCTCTTGTCCTGTCACTGGACACCACTGAAAAGAGCCTGGCTCTCGTCCTCTTTCCACTTCAGGTATTGKTGAGATACATTGATGAGATCCCCCTGAGCCTTCTCTTCTCCAGGCTGAACAGTCCCAGCTCTCTCAGTCTTTCCTCATGAGACATGCTCCAGCCCCTTCACCATCTTTGTGGCTCTTCGCTGGACTCTCTGCARTGTGTCCATGTCCCTCTTGTGCTGGGAAGCCCAGCACTGGACACTACTCCAGCTGTAGCCTTCCACATGGTGAAGTCATGCTGACTACTACTGATGATTTTCTTGTTCTTCATGTGCCTGGAAATGGTTTGCAGGATTAGCTGCTCCCATTCCAGGGATGGAGGTGAGGCTGACCAGCCTGTAGTTCCCTGGGTCCTCCTTCTTGCCCTTCTTAAAGATAGGAGTGACATTTGCTTTCGTGCAGGCTTTGGGTACTTCTCCCAGTTGCCATGATGGATCAAAGATTATCAAGAGTGGCCTTGCAGTGACATTTGCCAGCTCCCTCAGCACTCATGGGTGTATCACACCAGGGCCCATGGACTTATGTATGTCCAGTTTATTCCCTGACCTGATTGATCCTCTTCCACCAAGGGTACGTCTGCCTTGCTCCAGACTTTCCCCCTGGTCTCTGGCCCCTGGGATTTCTGAAGGCCGGTTGTGCTAGTGAAGGCTGAGGCAAAGAAGGCATTCAGTACCTCAGCCTTTCCCACGTCCTGTGTAACCAGGTCCCCTGTCTCCTTTAGCAGTGGGCCTGTATTTTCCCTAGTCTTCCTTTCATCACCTATGTACTTACAGAAGCCCTTCTTGCCACCTTTGACATCCCTTACCAGATTCAATTCCAGCTGGGCTTTAGCTTGCCTAACCTCATCCTATGCTTGGACAGTGCCTCTGTATTCCTCCCAGGCTACCTGTCCTTGCTTCCACCTTCTGTATGTTTCCTTTTTGTGTTTGATTTTGGCCAGGTGCTCCTTGTTCATCCATGCAGGCTTCCTGGCATTTTTGCCTGATTTCCTGCTGGTTGGGATGGACCACTCTTGAGCTTGGAGGAGGTGATCCTTGAATATCAACCAGCTTTCCTGTGCCCGTCTTCCCTCCAGGTCCTTATCCCATGGGACTCTTCCAAGCAGATCTATGAAGAGGCCAAAGTCTGCTCTCCTGAAGTCCAGGGTTGTGAGCTTGCTTTTCACCCTCCTCACTCCCCTCAGGATCCTGAAGTCTACGGTCCCTGTCTCACCCTGTCCTGACCTTCAGGATGAGGCATCTGAGACTCCAACATCACCCTCCATCAGTCCTCAGCAGCCAGACAGGGTATTTTTAGTCCAAACCTGTCTAGCCAGCTGTGAACCCTTCATATTTTCTCCTCCTGGAGCCAAAAGGCAGCTGTTTTCAGACATCTCACCCTATGTTGACCAGGACTGAGTCTTCCCTTGTGTCAACTAATCTGAAGAGACCGAGCATCTTAGTTCTGCTTCTCACTCCATCATGTCCTGCAGCCGTGCCTGCCCCTCCTCAGCTTGGCTCTGGCTGTCTTCGGAAGGAGGTGTTCAAAGGTGGACACCACTGAGCTCCTTACAAACTGGCATGTGCTCCTAAAAGCAGCAAGTTGGTGTTGCCCTACAGTCAAAGCTATGAAGCACTCTTGTGGAGCACATTCCTGGGATGTCAGGACGAGGATAAGGTGTAATTAGGCAGACTGAGATTAGTCTGATTAGCCAAAAGTTGCACACCGGGGTGAAGTGCTGCACAGACATCCCATTTCACAGCTTGCCCTGCGGTTTTGCCACTCTGAGACGGGCACTTCATTGGAGATCAGGACGCATGCCGTGCTGCTGTTTTATAGGGTGTAAACCCTGCATAATGGGTGTCAGGTATGTAAATAGTTGATCTTCAAACTCTGCAATTCCTGGCAAGCACCAAAGCTCAGCAACCTCCTTCAACAGGATGTTTACAAGGCTCAAACATCCATGCACAGGGAGGCTCCCAAGTTCCCACACCATGCTCATCCACCAGCAGATGCTGCAGGAACAGCCACGAGCCAGGCTCAGTCTCCTCAGATTAATTGACGTGGTTGTTCTCATCACTGCCCAGAGCTACAGGTCTCCTGCGCTACTGGGGCTGCAGACCATCTGCGGCTGCCCATGCAGGGCATGACTGTAGTCAGACAGGGAACAGGCTGGGGAGAGTCTGACCAGGCAGCAGCTGGCATTAAGGGGCAGGAGACTGTCACCATCCCCCAGAAGCCAGGGAGCTCCCTGGCCTCTCTGGGGACGTGACCTTCCCAAGGGATGGAACAAAGCATTTGGGAATAGCCACACTGCGTATTAACTAGTACTGAGGGACTTTCCCCACTGGGGTTAAAGCTGCTGCTGGATGCCACCACCAGAACAGTGTCTCCGGTGACAGCGGGGACTAACTTGCATCTGCTTCTTCCTATGGTCTTAATGATGGAGATACAAACCATGCTCCAACAAGGGCTCAGGTCTAGCACATCTGGGAGTCCTGGGACAGAAAGGACCAATGAGGTCTTGGACTGAAAATAGCCAGTAGCTGGCAGACATCCCATCACTTGGTGTCACCGGCACCAAGCACGACCCATGGACATGCGGCTTTGGTTGCCATCAGTGGCATGGGCATGGTGGCTGCCAGACATGCTGCTCCAGGAGAAGGGAGTCCCCAGAAAAGGAGGGAAAACTAGAGGGGAGAAATGTCAGCACCCCAGAAGCCTCCTGACAGGATTTCCCGGGGACAGTGTGAGCTGGGAAGTCTGTCCTTGGAGGCTGGACCGGATGGCTTGCCTGATGGCTGCCCGGGAGCATCAGGGCACAGGAAAATGGTATTTGTGCTGATGGCTCCCTCCTAGTATTGTGTCCTGTCACTTTGGGGATGGAGGCAGTGCAGGAGAGTGATCACAGCAAGCAGGCAGGGCTCTGCTTCCCAATGGCAGCAGCAGCTGCCTGGTCTCCACCTTGGAACATCTCTGTGTTTAATTAAAATAATTAAAAACATGTAAATCCAAGAAGATGAACTTGAAGATTGTTCAGAGCCCACAGGCAAGAGCTGGCTGACGCCTGCTGCCTGCCTGGGGATGGGTGAGGAGCAGCTTTCCTCTGCCCTGGTCCTAGTGTGGGTGGCACAGCTGTGTCCCCTTGCTGGGGTGGAGGTGACGATTTGAATCCGCAGGGCCCTGGGTTTCACAGAGCTTCTTCTGCAGTTGCTGATCTCTGAGGGAAGCCAAGCCCAATGAGTGCACACGGACTCGCCGTGTCCGAGCCCTGCCGAGCCCCTTGGGAAGTGCTGGCCTTTCCTCCCAGCGCTGGGGCAGCTTGCTAAAGAGGTGACAGCAACTGCAGGGGTCAGAAGTCTCTCTGGCACCGTGTGGACTGGAGGGCTGCATTCAGCCTTGTCGCCAGGACTTGCTGAAACCTGATGCTAGTGCAAGGCCATAAAGATTATATATGTGCCCATTTGCAACAGAGCTTCTTTGCTCAGTGCTTTACACCCCTGCTCATTGCAAAGCAGTACATGCCTTTCTAGAAAGATAAAATAAAGCTACTGGAAGACAATCAAAAGATTGACTTTTGCTTTCCAGGACTCCCTGCTGCACTGCAATCCATGGGTGATGCACCTTCCTTGGTTGCTGCGCTCTGCAGAGGTTCTCTCCAGCAAGGTGCTGAGAGTTGGATAGAGAGGAGGGGACACTCATGGGACTCCCACCACTCCCGGGGACTCCTTCCCTGTGTGCCCTTTCTGCCCAGGTTACCTGCATCACCTTGGACTCCACGTCAGGGCACAGCTCCACGGTCCCACATCCCTGGGTTTTGCTATGGTTTCCTCTGCTCACCCCCACATGTCCCTCCCAAAGCACCTATGCTGTCACTGTAAAAATCGATGCTGTTTTTTCTTCCTCCCTTAATTGTTAAACTGTTTTATATAGCTACCGCTTCTTCCATTTCTATCTATTTTTTGACATGGGGCAATGTCTCATAAACCAGTCTAAAACATCATTGTAATTCAGGAAAAATGCAATGCTCCTGGAAAGAAGCTTGTAAACCTACTGTTATTTTCCTTCCTAATTGCAATTTCAGTGACTCATCCCTGGTGCCACACTGCAGTGCACATCCATTGTGTGGATTTTTACCCAATCTTGAGCAGTCACAATTCACTGCTTGAGTTTTCAGGCCACCCAAGCCATTAGGAAAATAAATGTAAAATAAAAACCTGCTGGTACAGTTGGTTGGCTGAGCAGCACAGCCCCTTGGGATAACAACAGAAGAGAAAGGCATTCAGTGCTTTCCAAGGCTGCTTGTGTCCAATGTGGCTGAGCTAGTGCGAGCTGCCATCTGAACGTGTGCTTCTCTGAACAAGAGCTGACTCTTTCCCATCCCCTTCCTCTCCCCATCTCTATCTCAGCCCCATTCCTTCCCCTCCTGTCCCATTCCTTCACCTCCCCACCTCTATCCCACCCCCTTCCCCTTTCCTCCCCATCTTTATCCCACTCCCCGTCTTTATCTCACCCCCTTCCCCACCCCAATCCCCATCCCCATCCCATCCACATGTCATCCCTACCCCATTCACATCCCACCCCACTCCTTTCACATCCTCATCCCTATCCCTATCCCCATCCCATCCCCATCCCCATCCCCATACTCATACCCATTCCGTTCCTATCTCATCCCCATTCCCATCCAATCCTATCCCTATCCTCCTGTTTTTTATAGAGTCCCCAAAGGCTTCCCCAACCACAACCATCCACCCTTGCAGGGAGAGTTTTCTGGGGACATTTCCTGGGAGGACGATAGTGCTGGGCAGCTCCCGCAGGAGCTGCTGGAGGGGTGTGCTGGGACATGGACCGGAGGTCGCTCGCCTGCATTCTGCTGCCTGCGTCTCAGCCACAGGAGGCAAAGGCATCCCTTGGAGCACTTGGCCCAGGCCCTGCTCATGCTGTTGATTCACTGTTCAAGAGTCTTGTTGGCCTGTTTGTAGAAGGATGCACAACCCTGGTTTTGCCAGGACCATTCCCTAGCTCCTCTCCCTCTCTCCCGGTGGAGAGAGGTAGAAAGATGCTGACTTTGGCCATGAGACTGGCAGGGCAGCACTGGGACATGCCCTGCTAGTCCAGATGTCCAAACTCAAATCCAGGGCACCAAAGCCTTTTGTCAACCTAACACAACATCCAGGGAAGAGCTGATCGTATTTGTCCACCCCATGCCAAGAGAGCTGCTGCCTGCCATTGTGGCAGGCTCTGCCATCGGGTCTTGGCACCTTGCTGAGCATGGCTGAACCACTCTTGCTGAGCAAGGCCAAACTCTGCCTTTGAGTGAATTTAACTCCACCGGGGCTTTCAAAGCCATGCTGTAGGGGCTCAGCGGGGCTGGGACAGCTGGCAGAGGAGCCCAGCCTCCCCCCGATCTGCCACGCAGGACACAGTGCCCTGCTGTGCATCTCCAAAGCCCACRCTGGCCACCCAGACCGTTGGCCAAAGCATGATGTTACCAAGCAGAAAAATGCTGTGGCGATTGTGCAGCTCAGTTTCTCATTAGGTTCAGCATCATTTGGGATGAAGTTGAGCGATCCCATTTCAGCCACACACTCTCTGAGTTTGTCCTAAAGTGGGCTGGGAAGAAGAGATTGGAGCCTGCGGGAGCCAAGCTGGCAAACTCTCCGGGTGTCGCTGGGGCAGGACAAGTCGGAGCAAAGGGGCTTCCTGAGCTAGCCTGGGCAGCGTGGCCAAAAGCTGGGGTTACACGGCCTGGCAGCAGCCTCACCAGCTCTCCCGTTCCAGTGGTGCAGGAGCAACCACAGCTGGCTTTGCTCCTGGGGCTGAGAGGAATGGGAACAGAGTCCTCGCTGGCACCGCACCTGGCAGAAGCAATGCACAAACACAAACCCTACTTGCTGTCTCGCACGGTCCCTGTTTACACCCTGGGAAATTGCAGCGCGCAGAGCTGAGGCTGAGGATTTGGAACAGAGCAGGGCGGAAGAAGGGGGAACCCAGCTTGTGGCCCTGCCCCACTGAAGCCTCCAAAATACCTGCGAGCAGTGCACCAGTCAGCGGCAGCACGGTAGAAAGGACTACAGCGAGTGACCCAGCCATCCACTGAATATACATAACTGTGTCATTAGAGGGTGCCAGTGCATTGCGCTGCAGAACAAGCCTGTCCCCTCACCTCTCCCGGCTGTGGCAAAGGGTTTCTCCGGCAGCCAGGGGCAGGAGGGGTCCTGGGGCTGYGTGATGCTGAGGACTGCAGATCTAAACTCCTTCTTTGGAAGTTCAAATGCCAGAGCCAGCCCAGCTGTGGAGCCACAGGACTCAAGCAGCAGATGCAAAGGCCTGGGTGTCTGGCAGGGGAAGCCGGTATGACACAGTGGCAGCTACAAGGCTGTGCACCGAGCTGAGCTATGCCAGTGGCTCCAGCACATCTTGCAGAGGTTGCTGAGCCTCATCCATGCTAGGACACCTGCACCACTGTGGCCATTAGTACACCCAACAGGGCAGAGGCTCACAACAGACACAGAGCAACTAAAACCTGACCTATCCAGCCCTGCAGCCCTCTCCAAGCTTCCCCATGGCAGCGCAGGCCTGGTGAGCCAAATAAACCCCAACCAAAAAGGCTTAACCAAAGCTGTGCTTGGGTTCGGGGCTCCAGGACATCACATACAGGCCCCTGGATGGAGTCATGGGCTTACACATGTCCCACAACAGAGGAGACATGGTTTGCTTTCTTTGTGAGGATGCTTTAATGTCAGAACCCCATTGGGAGATGCCTCCAGAGCTCCGAGCAAACACAAATCTGCATTAATTCCCCTGGATGGACAGTCCTCAGGCTCCAAAACCTACTCTGATGAGCTGCAGGGCTTGGCTAGCTAGGCGAGGTAGTGAGTGGCACTCTAGCCAGGTTTGGGGACCCTGGGGCCACATCAGCCTGGCTGTGCCAGTCCATGGGTGCCTGTGACCATGACCCAAACACCTGTAAAGCCTCCTGCCACCAGAGGAGGAAAATTTTGTCCCTGTCTCCACTAGCCGAACTACAGCAGGCACCTTGGAGGGACTTCGGTACAAACCATCACCCCAGTCCCTTTTGCTGCTGGAGACAGCATAAAGCAGAGGTCTTTGCTGCTACTGTTGGCTTCAGCTGACGGACCCTCTCTCCCTGCACAGGTTCGAGGACTCAAGAGTCATCCCATTAATCCAGGTGGGACAAGGGGCTGTACAACACAGGACAGGCCCTGTGAGGGATAAAGTATCCCAGCAGAGAGAAATGCAGATGTAAGAACAGGGAACAGAGCTGCACAAGCTGGGCTTTCTGCAGAAAACCTCCCAGTCTTGTGTCAGAAGTGGGGACTGGGCACCCTAAAGGGCCTGGGAACCACTGGGTCCCATCCGGGGGTAGCCATGAGCAGGGAGAGGGACTCTCACAGTAGATGGAGGAAAGAAGTCTATTCCCAACCTGCTCTTTTGGAGAGGAGAGGCCAGGCACCCAGGCCATGCAACTGGGCTCAATGGAGTGTTTGTTGCTTGGGTACAACCTCCCAGAGCCCAAGCCAGCTCTGCCACACCTAAACAGGCTCAGCTGGCAGTGAAGGACATTCAGATGGAGCCTTTTCTACAACTGGGATTTTCCCCAGGCTCAGCTGCGACTCACAATACTTCCTAGAGTGATTTCAGCCTTCAACTCCCTCCCTCCATTGCCTTTCTGTGCCAGCATCTTAAGCAGCAGGAGGTTTTCCCAGGCTGAGCTGCGTGGCAACACAGCAGTGATGCTGTTCACACCAGAAAAGTGGAGTTCAAGTGCAGAAGTTGCCATGCCATGTCTCTCCAGCACAGACAAGGCTGAAATGACCTGGGTCCCACTGCTGGGAGGTGGAAAGCCAATGTCGGAAACAAACCAGAACACCCACAAAGACAGACATGGGCTTTCCCTGTGGCCTCAAGCTGCTAAATTGCTGCTGAGGCATCTGGAAGTAAGGTCAGCCCACAGCAATAGGGGAGCTAGCTGAAAAGGGGCTGGCATAGCCCTTTATTAATAGAGAGCAGCGCCTACATGCTGTCCCATGGGATATAAATAGTGTGCAAATGAGATTCACAAGTGCAAGGGAAGGGCCCTGCCAGCGGCCAGGGTACAATTCTGCAAGGGTCCAATTTCAGCAGGTCCTGTGGGTCAGTGTTGGCCATGGGGCAGTGCCGGCAGAAGGGCTGTAGGCAGATTGCATGGGTGTCCTGTGAAGTTTGGTATTGCTTGAGTCAAAACCCCTTCGTTAGTGGCACAGGGAGCTTCCAACACCAGCCACAGGGCTCAAAGCAACTCACGCATGCAATGTTTAGAGCCCTTGGACAGAGGAGGTCTGTTCTCCAGGTATGTGTCATGCCCAGTTCTTCCAGGACCAGGGCCAAAACTCATGATCATTCCAGCTACTAATAGAGAAACACTGAACAAAATCAAGGTCCAGAGAGGACTGCTGCTGAGCCACAGCCTCCTACCCTGGTAACGGTTGAGTATCCCACCAAATGTCCCTGCAGAACTGGGGGTGTCCCAGGGAAATCCCAGCTCAGTATTTACTCTGAGCCCCCCAGTATGTTGAGCTGGGGAGCTTAGGACAATTTTTCCTTTCCTGCCCTGCCCATTGGGTCACACCACTGTGGGCCATCCCAGACAGATGAATTTTAGGAGGGAGGGAGATATTTCTGTCTTGTGTGGTACTGCTCTGAGGCTTAATTATTTAGGATTTTGCAAAGCACTCGGCATTCTTGGAATAAAATACTTTGTAGGAAGCACAAGGCACTGTTATGAGAGCGCCAATGTTGCTGCCTTCTCTCTAATGCTCTTCTGTCTGCCTTCCAGGAGCCAAGGGCTCCTGGATACCGCAGGGTACCTGCAGCTGGTCTGCTCGGAAGGGTGGTAGTTTGCCTACTAACRGCATGAAACTGCAACCATCAATATATAATTCCCCCTGTGAAATCTCATCTCTTCCTCCTCTCCAGCCATCATGCAGGACCCTGGTAAAACCCACGCTGAAGTCCCCTGTGCTCAGTCTCATCCTGCACCACCTCCTCTCCCCAGACTTGCCTGGGCTCGGAGCATGGCGTCCACATGGACACAAGCCATCCTCCACGCACATCACACTCTTTGCAGTGGCAGCAGTTGACCTATCCAGGCCACCCCAAGCACTGCCCCAGCCTCCTGGCCATGCAGGTAGGTCTCTTTGGAGTGGGGAGTGGGTCATGTCCATCCCCTACTCCTCACTCCTACAGTACAAGGAGGCAGCAGGGGTCTGCCCGAAGGTCCAGACCCAGCTGGGGTTGCTCTGAGGCTGATTTATGGCTGCTTTGAAGCTCTTTTGCACCAGTTCAGCTAAGCAGATCCTGTTTATAGTAAGAGCAGTGCTGCTCTGCCCTAGAATCCTCCAAACACCAGGCCTCTGCCTGCAGCCTCTTAGCTCTGCAGGGGCCAGCATCAGAGTAATGAAACAGGACCCTGATGGGAGATGAAAATCCCGGCCCTTTGGAGGGCTAGATCCACATGGCCCTGCCATGAGAGCCTGGACTACGGCAAGAACAGGTTATCCCATCTTCTTAAGAAGCCCTTCTTAAAATAGCACCCCTCGGGGACAATTCCCCTCTACAGGCATAATGGCATTTGCTGCCTGGCCTCCCGGCAGCCAGTATGTTCTGCAGAGCATCAACATCGTAGGCACCAGGTACTCCAAATATGACAGGTCTGCAAATCCTGCGTCCACTGGTGAATTCCCCTAGCTATCTGGCTGGGAGCTCCTCCGGCTCTACAAAGATCACTTTCAGACCATTCCCATGCCTTCTCCCACTCCTTTGCATCCAAGGCTTGCAGTGCTGCTGCTCTCCATGTCTCCCTGCAGTCCCATGCAGCCAACAGGGCTCTCTGGCATTGCTCAGGGCTCCTGGAGAAAACCACACAGGGCCCGGTGGCCTAGACAAAGGTAAGATTTCCACAGCCCACATCTGCTCTGCCAAGCCTCCATCGATCTCTTCTGCTGAATCGCAGTCAGGCCAGCCCAGGAATGATGTATTGTTGTTGGCTTATTGCTGGTGCTGTCTTGGTTTCCCATGGCTTAAACGCCTCTGGAGCGGAGTCAGCAGCACTGAGATGTGCCCTGCCTCAGCTGCTGCAGAGCACTCAATCAAGGAGGTAACGGGYATTTCCCTATCAGCTCCCTCAGCTCTGGTGGCTGTAGGAGCAATGGACTAAACCGTCCCCTTGAGAGCAACCAGGGTTTGTCTGCCCAAACCCCTCAGTGGCAGCCCTTGGGAATACACCAGCTGGAGAGCAAAGTGATCACATCTGCCTTTTGAACTCAATCCTGTGGCTCTGCTGCATGCTTTCTCCCGTACAAGTGACGTTGTCCTTTCAACAGCACCCAGCCTTGAGTTTCTTCACCTCATTTACAAACGATGATGAGTTGAAATCCACACTTTCAGGGGTGGCCTGTGCTCAGCCTTTTCTTGCAGATAGGAAAACTGAGGCACAGCAAAATGATCTGCTCCTACCAGCCACACTGGAGTGCAGAGAGCATTCATGTATTTGAGATACATCCCAAGACTCTCTTACCCTCGTATAGCAGGAGAAGAGCTATGGCTCTAGCTTCCCCTGCAGTAGGCACCTTCACTCGGGTGTCCCTGAGCCTAGGGCCTTGCCAGGTGATCTGCTCTCTTTCCATTAGTGATCAGCCTGGCCCGTGATGATGTTTTATTTTCACATACCCAAATATAATAGCCTTCCTATCTTATCTTCCACCATAAATCTTACTTTACTGGGTGGGAGTGAGAGATGAGCATGAAGCAGGCAGAGATCAAAAGAGACTGAGCGTGATGGAGCACAGAGACCCATGTCTTCAGAGAGACCCAGCACCAGGCAGCAGCTTGGAAAGGACGCAGAGCCCTGGGACATGCAAGCAGAAGAGCAGATCAACTTCAGGACTATCTTGCATGGGGTCAGGGCACAGCGAGCAATGTAACAGCCTTCTGCACTGCTCTAGCATGTGGTGCTTCCCAGCCCTTTGAAGAGGGAAAGGGAGAGAAGGAGATGCTGCCAGTAATACTCCATTTCACCGCCAGACAGGGCAACTGAGACAAGGAGCAGTTGGAGAGTTTCGTAAGTCAGCAGGAGGTCCACCAGAACCCATCCTGAGGAAGGAGGGATGAACAACCACCACTTCTATGTYGCAGAGCCCGTTTTTAGAGTGCAGGGCACTCTAAAATCACCCAGGTGAGGCTGGCAGGATGCGAAGGGAYTTCATATCTGTTCCACAGCATCATGCCAGGAGGGCGTGACTCAGGCTGGACCAGCCAGCACGGCAGCAACCTACCTCACAGGTGGGTTTTGCAGCCTGGGTTGCTGCTGCTTCTCTGCTCACAGGACAGTGGTTTGCCATCAGGAGTACCAGCCCCATCCACTCCCAGATCCAGCAGCGCTCATTTGATTCGGATCAGACACCGGGGCACAGCTCCTGGCAGGGCAGACGAATACCCTCTTCTAAAGCCATCTCTGTCCCTGAAAGAAACTATGGACCTGAACTTTTAAACTGCTAATTTTAACAAGCAAGTCAGAAAAATTTCCTGATAGTACAGGTGATGTGTAAGAAAGACCTTTGTCCCAGGCAGGCCTTGGGATTTCAGCACACAGAGTGCAGATCCACTGACTTTATCCTTCCAGGCAGCATTTTCATCCTGAGGTGTTATATCGATCCTGGATCTGCCCACAAGGTCCTAAAGGGTATTTTTGTGTGGAGGTGCTGGCATGTGGTAGGAACGAACACACAGGCTGGTGGGAGTGTGGGGATGGACCGGGATGTCTTCAGCTAGAACTGTCACAGAGAAAAGGACGAGGACGTCTCCTCCCTGATCCCTTCTGGCCCGCAGACACCTCTGCCAAGACCAATAGCCAGCAAAACTGCCCTGCCCTGCCTGCAACCTGTAGTCTCACATAACTGTCTTGCAAGACAGCGGGGTGTTTCACAAGGCTTTTGCAACAGGTTTAACCAAATGACTGTGTGGAAAGAGGTGCGAAAGGCAGCAAGAATGGGGGCAAGCAACCACGGCAAGTCCTCTGGGCAACAGTCTTGCAGTCTGCTGTTCCCCTTCTTACGGCTCACCTCGTCTCTGCAGTTTGACATGCTGTGTAGGTCCAGCTTCTGCATTTGTCCTCTGCAAGGTCAAGTTCTTCCCTCTGGTTTGTGTTTTTCAGGCAATCAGAATGAAAAAAAGTAAACACCAAAGACAAAAGCTGTGATTATAGAGCCACTGAGTTTGCCAGGCGTGGGGAGGGCTAGGGGAGATAAATGCTGCTAAACCAGAGTTTCCAGGCAGCACAGGTTTCCCAGTAAACAGGATTCACACCTCCCTTCCAACATCTGCTAATAACGGTAGGTCATATTAGGAAACAGGAGAAAGCAAGGGAGAAAATCACCAGTAAAAGAAAAGTGCAAAGGGTACTGGTTTCGTAGGTGCAGAAGTCGGTCTGTCTTCCAGCATCTCGGACAACGTTTTCAAACGCTCACATTAGTGTATCTCAGGAGTTTCCTGCCCTCGGCTGCGACTCAGTACTGGCCGCATCACACTCACATGCAAGTGCGTAGCGAAGCCTGCGTGGGAGCTCACGTGAACCCATTAGTTCTACATGTGTAACACCTGCAGGACGCTCCCACCGCCTCTCAGCTAACTTCTGGGGATGTGCTAACACACCTGATGGAAACTGGGTGAACGTACCCTCCACGTGTCCTTGCTCAGTGGGAGACCTGCCTCTTCTCATCCCAGGGGAGAGCTGGCTATCTTCTCTGGGAGCTAAATCCCAATTTGTTGTATGGCATTACATCCCAGCCTTGTTTGCAGGGTACAGTAAAGATAGCCGCACCTAGAAATTAGTACACAATTTCTGTTGGAGGGGTAATAAGAGAGATAAAGACTGCATTAATATTTGAAGTATGTGCAAACTGGGTAATAAGGAGATTTAAGCATCAAGTGTCATTTTAAGATTTTAATGAAGCCAAGCAATGTTTTTCAAGCTGCTTTCTCAGTTAATGTTTAGCAAGACAACGGCGTGTGCCCACTGGCACTGGAGTAAAGGACCAAGACAAGTTTAATGTTAACCAGCGGAACAATGTATATTGTGTCTGCTGCAAGGTACCTGGCCAGGCAGTATCATTTACAAATGCATATGTAAATACTATCGTAGGGCAAAGCAAGCTGCACGTGAGGGAATTGGTCTGCAGCTTCCAGGGCAGCGGAGCAGCAGCCCCTTCTCGCGCCCACGTGTACGGTGCTTCCCCCCGGCCCCTCCGCGCCAGCTCTCCTGTTCCTCATGCCCTTTGCACRAGTCACTTGGACTCACTGGCGTGGCACAAAATGATCCAGAGGATTTTTTTTGTTTTGTTCTGTTCTGTTAGTTTCCTCCCATTTTGTGGAGTAAACTGCCTCCTGGGAGGCGCTGCCAGATGTGAGGGCAGCGTGGCTGGGACAGCCGAGGCTGGGGAAYGGTGGGTTGGCGATTCACTCCCTGCATCCAGGGAACCGCAGACCTCTGCTGGAGCAGCCGGCTGCCTGGAAAGGACTCTCTGATGTCTCCCACACCTCCCATCAGGCAAAAGGTTTCATTTAGGGTGCACATGGGGTGCTGGGTTCTCCATACAGAGCAGTGGTAGCTGTGTATCTTGTTTTTCTCTTKCCCAAGAATACAGCATGGCATATAACTCATTTAAGTAATTTCTTCCTGGCTGAGCCTCATTAGGGACCCAGTATTAAACTGGCCTACTGATCGATGAAGGGGAAAAGGAAGCCCATTTCGGCACTCGCGGCAGCACAGGAGCAGGATCACGCCCCTCTGCTCCCTGTCGACCACCACCGTCCCCCGGCCGCAGACACCACCRCAGCCCCCAGCCCCACCTCGCGCCAGCAGGCGCAGCGTCACTCTGCGGGTGGCAACGGCCATCCCCTCGCCACCAGCCACCACCGTGAGTCACGGTCATGTGCCGAGGGCAGGAATGGTAATTTAATACTTTGACCTGTGTCCCTGACCTRTTTTATCTGGGCAAACCCGAGTAATTGCTTTCCCAGTCTCTGTGCTCGGGCCTGCTCCTACGCACGTTTCCCGTTATCAGCAGAAGGCGACAAGGCGCGGTGCGAAGACCCGCGTCACTGCCCGGCATGTCCCATTCAGCCCCAGCACCGCCATGGAGAACGGGAACAAGACCGGAGGCATCCGGGGGGCTGCGGGTCCCAGCCCAGACCCCGCCGTGCCCGCGGGGCTCCCTGACRGGGATGAGGCTCTCTGAGCCCCGCCGCGGCCGGCACGGACCCCGACCAGCCCCTCGCTGCTGCCTGCGCCTGCCAACAGCCTCGGCAGGGGCCGAGGCAGCGCCCTYGTTTAATTTCAGGGGGATGAGCCCCCCTCGTTTCTGCCTTGACCCCATCTCTGCGCAGCTGCTGCGCTTCTGCTTTCCTTCCTCTGCTCTTCCTCAGCTGCACTTCTCTTTTGTGTTTTAATTCCCCTCTTAAGACCTCGCTTGGCTTAATTTTCGATCAGCCCCCACTTCCCACGGGCAGGCACCCGCTCCCCGCCCCCGCGGCTGGGCAGGGGACAGGAGCCCCGTGGCCCAGACGGGCCCTTCGCCCCTCCGCGCCCCCCGGACCCGCACTCCCCCGCGGCCGCTCCCCGGGCGGCTGCGGGCGGCGACGCCACGCCCCCCGCGGCCACGCCCCCCGCGGCCACGCCCCCCGCGGCCACGCCCCCCGCGGCCACGCCCCCCGCGGCCACGCCTCCCAGGAGGGGCGCGGAGCCCGGGGCTCGTGAGGTGCCCGCCCCCTCCCTCCGCCCCCGGCTCCGCTCAGCGAGGGGCGGGGGCCCCGCCCTTGCTGCCTGACGTCACCGCCCGCCGCGGAGTGCGCAGCAGGTGCCGGCGGCGGCGCGAGACGGGCAGCGCCTGAGGTACCGGGAGTGGGGGGAGCCCCTGTGGGGCCGGCGGCCCCCACGGGTGTGTGTGGATGGGGTGAGGGGCTGCGGGAGCTGGGTGCGGGGCCGGGAGCAGCCTGTACCCCAGCTGTGAGGGGCCGCGCTGTCCCAGCCGTGCAGCGAGGGCTGGTGGTCAAGGAGGGCCCCGTGCGGGTGGGGGAGAGCCTGGACGCTGGGGGTAGAGGGGTGGGTTGTGGGGCGGGACTGGGATGTGGACGTGGGGCCCTTGTTGCAGGGAAGGTGCTGGTCAGGGTTGCTGCTCTGGGGAGGATGAGGAGGAAAACACTTTGGGGAGAGGAGCGGGACCCGTCCCTCCTCTGGGAGGGCAGCTGTGGGGTGGCCGCTCTGGTGGCAGGGGTCCCTGAGGTGTCGGGCCGGGTGGACGCTGTTCTGGAGCAGGAGGGTGGATCAGCAGCGAAGCCCCCCAGGCAGGCCTGGGCCACCATGCTGCTGACCTGGGTGTGTCTCTCCCCGTCTGCCAGCCCTAACCATGTGTTTGCTTTCAAAAAGTTGCTTTAAACTCTTCAAGCTTTCGTTGCAGGGAGCGAGGTGGCCGTGGGGTGCTGTGGGGTTTTACACTCCTGCCCTGTGCGTCGGGGAGAACAGTGCTGCTCGGCTGCGATTGTTTATGCAACATGGGGGGAGAAGAGGAAGGCAGGCATCTGCGCTCAAAGCAGATGGTCATGTTTAATACTAATGGGCTTATTTAGTGTAGAGCAAGAGGCATGCTAGCACTCTCTGAGTAAAAATAATAATGCTGCATCATGTCTTTAAAGGTCATTATCGTTGTCCTAGATTTATATTTCCTGTTCCTATAGCTGCTGGAGACCTCATTTGGATAATTAAATGTCATGGTGAAATAGGAGAATAAGGAAAGGAGAGTACTCGCCTCCTTTCCTCTGCCACACGGATCTGGCAGCCCCTTCCGATAGCAGAGGGGACACCCTCTCTGTCCGGGGCAGTGCCAAGATCTGTCCCAGTCATCCCAGACTCATGTTTAGCTCTATCTGAAAGGAAAGAAAAAAAGTGCTTTTTTGCTTTTGGTGCTTTCACCTTTGCTACAAGACCTGTGCGCGCAGAAGGTTCAGCCTGATTGTCTAAATAGGGTAAGTCTCGGTAAGGTAGTAAGTGTGAGTGAGTTAAAATGACTGTGCGGAGCAGCTGCCTCCTCCTTTGTGCTATGGTAAATATAGTGATGAGATACAAGGTGTGGGAAGTGCTGCTGTGCCAGAAAACAGGTATTTTTCTTTCAACTGCCTCAGCTGCTTTAATAAAAAGACTGACTCCTCCTAGAAACATTGGGTGATAAGAATACTGTTACTATATCAGATAGACTGAGGAGGAGGGAGAAAACGCTGAGCCTTGATACATTTTAGTGATCATATTTCAGTGCTTTTTGGGGACGGTCAGGGATTAGCATGCATGTTGGACAATAATCTTCTGCACTGCACAGAATAGTGTTTTTACCAAGTACTGAAACTTTCTCAGGACCAAGTCTGTTACACTCTGCCTCTTATTCATGTGCTATAAAGGTCATCTTTGTTAAAATACTGATTTGTCATTCCCCTAACGGCTTGAGAGCAGTAACTGATAATCTGCAGAGGCTGGTGGGTGTCCTCGCTGCAGAGGCCWAAGAGGAGAAGAGAATGTCCTGTAAAGGAGTGGCTCCGACATGGGTGGGGTGCTCTGACATGGGCGGAGCAGACCCTGCGAGGTGGTACCCCAGTGTCAGTTAGAGGAGGGGGCTCCGGTGTTTTGCTGCCATGTGTACCCCTGGGTCCATATGACATTTAAAATTGGCAGTGGCTTGCTGCTCAGAAAACCAGAGGTGTTCCTGTAAGCGTAAGCAGCAATGTTCCTGCTTGTAGCGTTGCGGTGGGATGATGGAGAATTACCTGGAGGGCTGTGTTTATGGTAAACAGAGGAGCTACCTGTTTTCAGGGTAGTTCTGTGGATGATCAGATTAAATATGTTACTTAATTTTTTCTAGGAGAGCAGAGGAAGCTTGTGTGACTCTGGATTTTCAACAAACAGGTCTGCATTTCTCCTGTTACCTGTTCGTGGTCTCCCTGTGGCATGGCTGTAGGCTTAGCAGGGGGGCCTTGAAAACTTCTAGAGGGAGCTGAAGACTTGAATGAGCAGGGTTCGAATGCCTGCCTTCGGTATTGATGTTTTCTACTCTCTCGGTTGTGTATTGTGTCTTTCTCAACTTCCTGTCTCTGAACTGAAACCATGTGGCTCAATGAGTAGAAAATAGCACTCTGTCATTTTTGGGAATAGGGGAAGATAGCAAGAAGCCTGAGTCATTCAAGCAGACGGTTGGTATTGCCAGGTCTGGCATCCTGCTGGCTGCAGCTTGGCTTCCCACAAGGCAGCCTGGGAGCCTCCGAGGCCGCTCGCCCCGGGATGGGAGAGGTTGCCTTCCTCCAGACTTTGGGATGAAGTGCTTGGCCTCGCACCTGTGCTGCAGGGCAGGCACCTGCTGTGCTGCCCTCCGCGGTCGTATCCCAGGGAGCATTTCCCAGCTGGGACCCGGTGATGTGGAAGCGCGTGTGTGCATTCCTGCTGCCACCGCGCTGCTTTCTTGGAGAGGGAGCTGTGCTGTGCTTCATTGCCTGCCCACAGCCCATCAGGGTTGCAGGGGGCTTCGGGGAATGCACCTACTTGGAGGTGTCTGGTCTATTGTATTCCTTACACCAGGCACCATTACTAAACAGAAGCTGCTGTTTCTTTCACTTGCATATCAGAAAGATATATTTCTACATTAGCATTATAATGCATTGTTGTGGCTTTATTCAGTCTCATGAGCTATTGAGGGCAGTGCCCTGAACTGTAATAGCTTCTCTTCAACCTCTGACAGAGTAAGGCAAAGGCTTTCTTGGTTTCGTGACAACTGGTATCAGAGGTACTTGCTTGTGCCCTGTGACAAGCAGCCATTATAAGATTCTTGCATATGCCCTACAGGCAAAGTAAAGCATTGTGTTACAACTGCATGTAGGATGTGGAAAAGCAGAAAAAGTGAGGAAACGTGAGGAAAAGAAATCTGTCTCATTCCATTTTCCAGCCTGTCATGAAAATATCTTTCTGATCATAGCTGTAGAAAATGCATGTATTTCTGTCTGCATACACTGACTTTACTGTGTCTTAGAAGCTGTATGCTGCCCTTCAGTGTGTTTCCTGCTTGAGATGGTAGAAAATCATCATGCAGTCCGGGTAGTATCTTCCACTAAATCCATCAGTGTATCAGAGCTGGGGAGGTTATCGTGAAAGACTACTGCTGTTTCATTGCTGGGATGCTGCCAGAACACCATCTGACTAACACATATGAATGTATTAACTGTGCTTACTAATTTTCTTGCCAGTCATACTGTTTGTTTCACATTCTCTTCTCAGTTGGACCAACAAAGCTTCCTTCTTTAACTATTATTTGCAGGGTCTAGTCTAACTTGACAATCAGATGTTTTCATTGATTTTTTGGTTTTGGTATTTATTGCACCTTAAAACTGTCTTAATACATCCCTTTAAGAACAAAATATATTTACGTATTTCTGGAAGTATCTAATGTAGCACGTTATACAAAGAGTTGAACAAAAGCAGTGCAYGCAAAAGCATTCAAAACCTGAAACCAGGGTGTTAGTGCCCATATCTGCAGTGATTTCTGTGTAAAGGGCTTTGCTTTTTCRTACGTTTTGCCACAGGCACTTCTGTAACTGGGCAGAGTCTCAGCTGGTGTGTCAGCAGCAAGTGCCTTGGCTTATAACACTAGAGGGGCTGTGCTATGTGCTTCCTGGCATTGTAATTGTTAGTCTCTGGTGTTAAATCATATGTTCTTAAAACCTTTCATCAGATGTCTGAAAAATTTGAAATTTTTTCCCCATAAGGGTTATTACATTCATGTAATAACAGAAGCAGAGCATTGGATTTGATTTTTTTTCACTAACACTTTTATTGTAGGAACTACACAGGCAGCGATTTCAGCTTCATACTTTTCTTCTGCCATGCAGAACATGTAGGTGGACAGCATATTGCAAGCAGGAAAACTAGGCAATAAATTATGAGTAGTATTTCTAAAGAGGTTTTGTATGTTCGTAACGATTGACGAGACATTGAAGCCTGTCTGCAGAAGGAAAATCCTGGCACCTGTGTGGGCATGAGGCTGCGTTGTTAGAGAGTCCTGTGGAGGGAGAGCGGCAAGGACAGATCCTGTGACTGCGAAGCTCTACAAAGGATGTTGCATCTGAGGCAAATACTGTCAACGTCACTACAGGCCCTTTAGAGCGGATCAAAGCCCTAGTTTTTGAAACCAGAATCACCTGGAAACATGCGTATCAATCATGGTTTTGCCAAGAAGGCAGGACAGACGATGGGACTGGAGAGGTGGGACAGTTTGTAGGCACACAAGTGTCAGCCTTGCATATCAGGTGTGCTTTCCGTTTGCACAGACGGGCAGACTTCAGGCCTCCGGAGGGCTTGGAGGATACTGGGAAGAGGGAATACCTGGATCTGGAACTCGGAAGGTTAAATGCCTGTTCATCCAAAGCACTGCTGTTCACTCCCAGAGCTGCCTGATCTGGTGGCTTCAGCGACTCAGAACAGCAGCTGAGTCTTTTTGTGCAGGAAATGCCTGGCAGCCACTCAAATAGAGGTGGGGAAATGCACGTCTTCCTAATGACCGTGGAGTATCCCATGGCTCTGGAGACCTCTTAAGGAAATGGGTTTGAACAAAGCAGCGTTTTCTAGCTTTTCCTTCGATAGCACAAAGCTGGGCTTTTCACTTCTGCCTAGACCTGCATTTTGGGAAATATAACACTTTTGAGCAGCTTTTGTCAGAAAAGGTGGGTGCAGTTCTTGTGCCGTTCTCCTTCAGCTATTACTCTAGGCTGATGGTGCTACCTGGTGAAGTGGGTGGGCAAACGTGGGAGGAGGCTCTTCCTGGAAGCGAACCGAGCAAGAAGGGAATCTCTTTCAATTTATCCTTAATGCACCTTTCATGCAATCACACAGAGGGAAACACAGAACCAGTGCCATTTAAAAGCCACTTGTGCTTTTTTTTTATTTGGATACTGTTCATATGAAATGTAATTTAAATTCTAGGCTGGTTGCCAGGAGCTGGATTGTTGATGTTAAATGTACTTTCCATTAGAGCTCTGTATTGGAAAACTACTTCCTAGCGCTGCAGGCATTGGAAGGGGTGGGTTACATCAGGGTGCCCCAGTTGCCCTTCTCAGGATCTGTGCCTCTCACCGTGCGTTCCATCTTCATCTGTGCAAAGGCCAGCTGAATCAACATCTGACATGCCCAAAATGTGATTCCTCCTGACTAGAACAGCATATGAGGCACGGTGCTTGTTCTGCTGTCCTAAAAACAAACAACTTCTTGCCTTTAAATTCCTAAAATCTGCTAATTGGTTCTTTTGGTGGGAAGGTTGTCTAGGTGTTCCAGACTGCCGATCTGCTTTCCTTTTTTTTAACTTATTAATCCCCCATTTGTTTTCAGAGGGCTATTTCTCGCACTGTTCCCTATGCAACAGAAGGCATTTAACCCTGTTTCAGTACCCAGATTAGATTGTCATCTCCCCCCACATACACAGCTTTTTATTTAATTGATTCACTTGCACAGGAGATTGCATTTGGAGGATCTGACTTGCAGGCAGCTGTCTAGGGATTGGTATTTCTTTGCAGGTGGATTAGCAGCTGTGAACACCTACTGTGTAAAAATGCAGATGGTTCTTCTATGCATGCTCTTTTCAGTTTTGCCAAGATAACAAGGTGTCATCAGTGCCGACAGGTAGAAGCAGATTCATACTGGTCTCCAGTCACTTTGAAGGCCAGAATTACGCTGACCTCAGAAGAGATTCTTGGGAGCGCCAGCCTTGTAAGTGGCCTTTTGGAGAAGAGAAAAGGGTGAAACTGGTTCTTCTTGGCAGGGTGTGAAGGCTCTTTGTTTGGGAACACCTCGTGCTAACAGAAGAGCTTTCCTTCCATCATGCTTTCCCTTGTTCTCTTCATTCTTGGTTGTTTTCCTGCATCATGTTATCTTCTGACCAAAAAGTCCTACCTGTTCAGGCCCTCATGCTGTGCTGCAGGGCTGCTCTTGCGAAGTGAGGTGGCGGTCAGATATCTAAATGAAAAACTAATTTCCCCCTAGTTTAGGGAAAAAAAAAAATCCTTCCCAGTAATTCCTAAACATAGATGGGATAAAGGTATTATTGATATTATTGATTAATAATCCACCATGTGCTGATCTGTAAAAGGGGGTAAATAGGTGGCAGCTTGTGGATGATGAGACTTTCCCAGGTTGAAACTAAGGCTGTTTTCAGAGACTTGTGGAAGAGTCTGATGCCTGGTCAGTGAAATGGTAGAAGAGACTGTGCGCTGGTGCTTTGAGTAATGTGTGTGAGAAGGATGGTCCTAGCTGTACGTGTGCAGTGACAGGCTCTACATGAGCTATTTCCACTGGGAAGGATCGTGCAGTTACAGTTAGTACGGTGCAGCTTGAGCTCTGTGTTTGGCTTGACATATGGCAAGAGCTATCCTGGGAGTGGGCTAGGAAAGGGATGGAAAGCAGAAGACTGCTGCAGCACTGCGCAGCAGAGCTTCATGCAGCCTGCTCACTCCCTCTCAGACAAATGGTAGAACTAAAGGCACAGCAATGGGTGGCAAGAATGACCAAGGAATAGGACAGGCTTTGTAGAAGCAGAGAGTGCTCAGCTTGGGAGAGGTGCCTGGAGGAAAAAAGACAATAAATTCATGAGTGTGCTGGAGAGGAGAGTCAGGAGCAGTGACCGACTAGTTCTGTAACAGCTGCATTGGTATGCTGACCTTGTATGAGGCAGTAAGTTTAAAGCAATCAGAAAGAAGTAGGTATTTTGAAAGCTTAATGATGAAATTTGTTTCTCTAAGGTGTATCAGTTGCCCAAATGGACAGGTTTAAAAAAAAAAATATATATAGTGTATACAAAGCATTATAGTTCTGTATATATATGTGTATACAAAGCATCATAGTTCTGTACTTGCACCTTTTGCTAAGCCTTAGTCAAAGACACACAGATATAGAGGGATGTAGAGGGACTTACGTTCTCACATAGGATGGTGGTTCTTACATATTGATAATCTCTGCATGTGTCTATATATATACATGCACAGATAGTGCCATATGTATTCTCTATATGATATATCATGTGCGTACTCATACTTCAGTGATTTCTTTTTTGCAGACCTTATGGGAGACGGTGCAGCCTTTTGGGGTATGGTAAGCTGCTTGTTTAAAAATAAAACCCTTCTGTTAGGGTAGGGGAAATGATGTTTGCTCAGCAGTGTGGAACAAAGGAGTTCGAAGACAGCTAAAGGAAACTTAATGATATATTAACAAACTTACCTCTTAGCAAAAGTACTAATGTGGAGGGGGAGAAGAAGGAGTAGGAACATGTTTTATCATTCTCTTCAGGTGGACTAGTAATTTCTCTATTGTTAACCAGCAACAGATAGAGCAAATGCTTAGTGACAATCAAACGCAATCTCTTTGTTTGCTGGGTTTAGTGCTAAATGAAGTCTCACATCAGGTGAGACTGTGCAGTGCTGTACTGGCTTTTCCTGATGGACCTCCTGCAGTGCCGTGAAAAACAGAGGGCTTTACTGATGCGTTGGCTTCTTTCTTTCGAGCTTTGTCTCCAAGAGGTGCTCATTGGGAAACCCACAGATATGAGCCCTGATGCAAGCTCATAGGAGTTGGTCTTGGTTGCAGCTCACATGGAATTACTAGTTGGGGTGAGAACCCACAGCAAAGCTTGATAATACGTTTGACTAGGAGCTCAAGTATGTCTCTGAAAAGTATCTGCTTAATGATTCAAGGCTCTGCCTTGCAAACACATACCTAGGTGAGTAAATAGGGCTAGTAAGCATGTAAAACCATGTATGAGTTCATGAGAATGAGGAAAATCTAAGTATTGTCACACAGTTCAAAAAGGGCAAGTAGGKAAGGGTATATGCGTGGCAGTAACTGGTAGTGGAAGTGGGGGACAAGGAAAAATTCTTCCTGAGAATGTAACTGGGGACAAAGACCATTGCAAGAAGGCACCTTCACAGCTGAGGCGGAGCTGGGAGGGAGTGGACAGAAGTAGTACTTAGGATCTCTGGAGGACCTGGTTTCCACAACCACCTCCTGGGTTTGCTGAATGCCTTGATAAATTCTTCAGGAGCCTTCTCATTCATCACAGATAAATCTCCAATACAGTTGCTGCTGAAACTGTTCTTGCTGGATGCTCTCTTTTACTTCTTGCCTAATCTCAGTTGTGTTACTTTACCCTCAACTTTGAGGGGAAAAGTAACTTTTGCCCTGGTGGAATATGCCCTTCTTAATCTCATTCTTTATCTTTTCTGCTGTTCTATTGTTCTTCTGAGGTCTCTGCCCAGACATCTGTCAGGCTTTAAGTAGGCTGTCCAGTTTTCTCCTCAGTCCTTCTCCTGCATTAACAGGCAGAAGCTCAGTTACTAGCTCCACTCCAAACCTGCCTCCTGTTCAAAAACTGTTTTGACATGGCTAACACAGAGCTGTTAAACAGACAAAGAGTACTGGTATTTCTTTTTTGTTTCCTATGCCACCATTTCCCTGTTTGCTCAAGCCAGTGTCAGACGTGGATTTTTAACTCCTTCTGTCCAGTTTCTCAGACTTTTCTGCAGAGCTGCTGATGTGCCGTTTTCTTTACTCATACCCCGTGGCTGTTGGTTTTAGCCAGGCTCTCATCTTACCAACTCTTTCAGTGGTTTCTAAGCTTTACCAAGTACAGCCTTGTACAGCTGATATCCATCTCAGACCTTTCTGCAGAGATGCTTTTCTACCCATGTGGTTCCACTGGCAGCTGTACCAGCTCTCCGAAGGGCTTTTGGTATGGTCCCATGCTGGGTGCTTGTACAGAAACCAAGCAGCCACAGGATAGTGGCCAGGCTCCCTGCTCGGGTACTGAAGGGAGTGAATAGCCAGCCCTGACGGTGGAGGATGGCCCCCGGGGGTCCCAGCACAAGGCCCCGTTGCAAGGGAGCAGTGTGATGGCTGAGTTTAAGTTATCCACTGCCTGAATTTGAGTTCACAGCCAACTGAAGAATTGCAACATCTTTTAAGCCTTGCTACAGCACTGAAATGGCAATGATATTGAATGTAGATAAATGAATTGGTGCATATGAAGGGACAGAAAGGAAGACTGGACTTCGCTGAACTCCGCTGGAAAGGATGGGCTGAGCTGACCATCTGCTTAGGTAGGAGGGCTTTGGAAAACCAAAGTAATGAATGTGACTCTTTGCTGGAGCTTGGTAATGATCACCAAAGCAAGCTGAGCCCTGGGGGTTCTTAAGAAAAGGTTTAYGAACAAAAAACATGATCTGTGGTTTGCTGCCTTTGAATGCCTTGGGGTGTGTATACATATATATGTATCTAGGATGCCAACTTCCAGCCTAGAACAGACCTGGAGGGGCTCAGAGAAGGGGGAGGTGGGTTGAGGGGCTGGCTCCTGCCTGAGGAGTAGACAGTGGGCTGGGGCTCTTCGGCCTGGAACAGGGGACTCCCACATGCCTCCTCCCTGGTTTGGTGAATCCCTAAATTCAGGAGGGTGACCGCTGATCCCTACCTCCTGCAGTCACCCCGGTGGGGCAGGAGGCAGTTTTCCACAAGGTACGCAGCAGAGCTTTGGATTCCCTCGCACCGGGAGCGGGCACTGCGGCTGTACGCCAGCTCAGAGAGGCTGAGCAAACTCGGGGGGGAGTTCACAGGGGGCTGCTGGTTGCCTGAGCCCTGTCTGGCTTGGGCACCAAATGGTTACCCTGCCGTGTGCAGTGGTATGTAGGTATACGCACGCGCTTGCTCTGGCCTTGTTCTTTCCTGGGAACTTGCTTTTGGCTGCTATTTTGGGATGATTTTCTGGGTTAGATGAAAATTAGTGACCCATTATGTCCCGATTCTCTAGTTTGTTGCATTGAAGTGAGTTGTAGGGCTTGCTGCCTGCCTTTCACTGGCTCTCTGAAGGGAGAATTTCCTTGCTGCAGACTTGGTGGAGGTGTTACAGTGCAGTACGGAGGTTAAAGAGCCTCAAGTTAAACATGTGTTGTGCTTGTCCGTTTAAAATGAGCAGTTAAGCGGTCTGGCTGGCCTGGCAGTGGAATAAAAATAAATAAAATTCCTCTAATCCCTGGCATTGGTTAAAGAGTTAAAACTCTTGTCAAAGACATAAAGAAATACCATTTGAAAGGTAACAGCACTGCCTTAGCAGTTAGCTGGGACTGTGCCTGGCTTGCACAGCAAGAGGAGCATTAGAATGAATTCAGGTGAATGACAACTGCAGGCTGGCGAGGCCTGGGAAGACCCAGCCTGCCGAGGCTGAAGGGCTTCTCGGTGTCGTCGTGGGAGGGATGTCAGCCCTGTTCCCTTGGAGTGCACCTCTGGAGTTGTTTCGAGTTGGCAGTGCTCTCCTGGGCCTGGTGTGTGATCTGACTGGCTGTTACTGTGAGAGTGGGAGGGGGCTGCGTGCGTGGGAGAGCCCCATGGTGCTTGTACAGCAGCGAGCATCGTGCTAGCAACGTTCGGGCGGGAGTAACGTGTAAATAAGCAGGGAGCCTAGGGATCCTTCCTTGGGGAGGGACAGTCGGTGCTCTCTGAGGTGATGAAATAGCAAGCCGTAAACAAACAAAACTCACTTCAACACTGTCAGGGACTGCAGCAGCTAAACATAGCCCCAGAGGCTTGACTCACTTGGCTTCTGCCTGGCAGATGACTGCTCTGGGCTCGCTATAGAGTTACAAAGGTGAAATTCTTTAATCCACGTCACGCCAGAGCTCAGTCTAGATGTGCTAATGGTCTCCTCTGGACTCAAAATCTGCACGCCCCCAAGAGTGGGTGCACAGTACTGAGCATCCAGGTCAGTCTAGCCCAGCTGCTTGCCCTTTCCAACACCATCCAAAGAGGATCCTGCTTGTCAGCCTCTCCTGCTCCGTGCCAGCAGTAGTGAGCCTCAGCGGAGGCAAATTACGCTCCTGGTATTTCTCCCTGAAGTCTGTGGCATGTGGGAGGAGGTGTGCAGCAAAGGGGAAATGGTGACCCTTCTGCACCTTGTAATGGTAAAAGGAAATAGCAGAGTACAGCTACTTCAGTCAGGATGGTTCCTGAACACATGGTATTAAGGACACTTCTGTTTCTCAAACAGGGAGAAGCTTCAGAATCTGATGTAAGAAATGGTTTGCTTAGTCATGCTGCTTAGAGGTTAATTAAAGTTGCATTATTGTGACAGTCTCATCTTTTGATGGCTGTACCATGAGTAATACGTTAGATAGGTTTTATGAACATCAACCCTCTGAAGTGTCTTTAATGTTGCTTTTTGAATGAGACTGAGCCCAAGGTCCTGATTGCTTGTGGCTGCTTAATGATTCAGTTGCATATTACTGGAAGAATACGTGATGTGCTGGGTTACAGTGTCATCAGGAAATTATTCATATACGGTCTTGCTCCAGAGTGGTGGTCTAGGTGCTTGTAGCAGTTAGCAGAAGTGTAATGGGCATTTGTGTTCATTCTTTCTCCTGTTGAGGCTATCAAACATGTCTGGAACAGGCTGCATTTCTGCATGGTTTTCTTTTTTAATACTGACAGAAACATGAAGTTCTAAATCTCTCTTCAAAGCAATTTAATCATGAGTGGAAGCAGAAGATTGTGCTTTGCAGTTGCAAGACTATTAAATGTCTTAGGGTGAATAGCTGATGCATGACTGGAAAGCAGCAAGTCACTCTGCTGCTGAGCTAAACCCATGTCACTTAAAAGAAATCACTTCAACTCAGTCTCTGCCCCTGTGATAGGGTTAAAAATAAACTCACTGCTTGACCAGGTATTTTGAGGTCTGTTTCTCACACTTAATGTAGGGCCCTCTGGAGAGCAGTCTGAAATGGGAATTATATGGTCATGGATGAAGCAGACAAAAGCAAACCAGTTCTGTTTATTTTCCTTCTTCTGCAGGACAGATTCTGCATCCCACATGAACTACGAAAATCCTCCACCTTACCCTGGCCCGGGCCCGACTGCCCCTTACCCACCCTATGCACAGCAACCGGGTGGTCCTCCTGGCCCGTACCCAGGCTATCCTCCCGGACCTACTGGGCCGTTCCAGCCAGGCCAGCCGGGTTATCAAGGTTATCCCCAGTACGGATGGCAAAATGCACCTCCGCCTCCAGGACCAGTGTATGCAGATGGGCCTAAAAACACAGGTATGCCTAGCAGCCATGGTGCGATGTAATCGTGACCCTTTCTGGCTTGCAAATGCATGAGTACATGTTGACCTTGAAGTAATATGGTTACCAGCGTCTGGCCCTAACAGGGCTGGGGGAGGTGGAGACTTGTTTGAAGTAGCGATTCTCTTTATAGCCTGTTTTCCTGCTTTATTTTGCTGTTGTGTCTCTAACAGTTATCTGGCTGTTGGAAGATACTGCTGAATATCCTTAATGTTGATCCCTCAAGGGAATCCTTACGCTGAGGTTGTTATACATGCTTTTTGCTGGCTTTAGATTTGCCACAACTCTCATTCTGCCTTATCATTTTGGTTGATAAGTTCCAACCAAAGGCTACACAGTTAAAGCTTGTAATATTCAAATGTACAGTTCCTACTGAATTAATGTGCATCAGTTTTCTTGAGCCCATCAATATCTGTCCAAGTGATCTAATAGTGCCATTGGAATCATTCCTGGGCTTTTGTTTTTTTCTGAAGCTATTACTGTTCTGTGGAAAAACACAGATTTCTGGGGAAGGGAAGGAGGACAGTGTAACTTATCTTGGCAGCTAGCTGGTCCATCTGTGTGCCATGTCCCCTCAATATGGTATGCTGGTTTACTCTRGCACCCATAGCTCTCATGGGGCTCGCTGCAGTGCTTGGTGCAGGCTCGAATTGTCAGAGGGTCGAGAAGATGATTAAGGGACCAGAGCATCTTTATATGAGGAGAAGCTGAGAGAGGTGGGACTGTTCAGCCTGGAGAAGAGAAGGCTCAGGGGGGCCTATCCATGTATATAAATACCTGATGGGAGGGAATGAAGAAGAGGGAGCTGGACTTTCCTCAGTAGTGTCTAGTGACAGGACCGGAGGCAATGGGCACAAACTGAAACACAGGAGGTTCCTTCTGAACACAAGAAGACACTTTTCTACTGTGAGAGTGATCAAACACTGGCACAGGTTGCCCAGAGAGGTTCTGGAGTCTCCATCTGTGGAGATACTCAAAACCTGACTGGACAATGGTCCTGGGCAGCCTGCTCTAGCTGACCCTGCTTGAGCAGGGGGGTTGGACCAGATGATCTCCAGAGGTCCCTTCCAACCTCAACAACTGTGGGATTCTGGCAAGGTTGGGTGTGGTCTCCATTGGAAAGAGGAGGATTTAGCTTGGGTTTTTTTGGTAACTCTTTGTCTTGCTGGTAAGGACACTTGCCTAGAGACCAAGTTTATTCTCGTCAGCATTTCACAAGCTTTGATTGTAAAATCTCTGCTTGTATATCATGGGGGTGTACTCACCCCCTCACCATCAGCATGGGGACTTATGCTGTCATGCCAACTCCAGGGCCTTCTTTCAGGCTTCTTCAGTGATAAACATACTCATCAAGGCTGGGAAGCCAGAAACCGTCATCGCCTCTCTTCCTCTGTTGCAGTGAATATCACAAACAGACCTGAGCTGTTGAGAAGAGTCTTAAGTACCTATAGCTGTTCTGGCTGCCTTGGGGTGGCAGAGGATGTGGCCAGAGCTACCAAAGCGGCTGTTCTGTGGGAGGGAGTGTGGGGAGCGCTTCTGTAGAGGTGCTGTCCAGGCACTATGCTTTAGGTGGGAGCTGCTCTCAGGAAGGAAAGGCGAACTCGGGGTTTGTGTGTGCTGGGTGTGTCTGGCATGGTCATGGACAGACTAACCTGGGGTGGAAAGAAATGAGACTCACATATTTCTCAAATCAAAACCTATGTCAGTGCTTTACAGCTATGCAAGGYACTAGCACTTCGGGTACTACTGCCGTAAAGACCGGCTGATAAAGTGGGTATCGAAGCTGACATCACTTGGAAAATTGTCAGGACTTGGACAATTCCTTGGACAATTCGAAGCTGTCTTTGGCCATTGCACATTAAGGTCATTCTCCACATACTGTTGTTGCCATGGCTTGGGACAACGTGCGCTTGCACTTGGAACCTGCTCAGGACTGAGGTCTATACGCATTTGCTGCATTTTCAGATAACTGCCTGCTGTGCCCCTCTACCACTTCATGTTACTCTGCCTCAGCAGCGCGCTGTGACAAAGGTCTTTTCAAAGCCCTCATTTTCTGGGGAAGTTGGAACTTGAGAAGTTCCCAGCAAGAGTTTTTCGCTGCAGTAAATCCAAAGGAGACTTGACGTAGATGGGTGGACAGGCTGAATTGTGGCAAGGACATTTTCAAGAACTTTTTTTTTTTCCAGTATTCCTGGCTAAAAAGGTGGACTACTGGACCAGTGTATATAAAAGCATCCCTAGATTTATAGCTGATGTAAGATGTCAGGAATATTCTGGTGTGGGTCTGGCCAGAAGACCCAAATATAAGCAGTGAACAATTGATGTGAGTAAGAACCTGAATGTGAGTGCAAGTTATGAGTTCAACTTCCTCTGTAAAAGAGTGAAAACCTCAAGGGTCTGCCCTTGAGAAGGAGGAGGCAGCAGCATGGTGATGCTTCCCACCACTACCACCACATGGAATTGAAGTGTAATCAGGGTTTTCCCTGGGAAATGCACATAGTTTTGGGGTGGCTAATGGGCATTTCTCAGTACTGGGGGGGGGGAAAAAATTCCTAGTCTCCCATATAGAACATCTTTGGTTAGCGCAAGTGTCGCTTTGCTGCTATAGCCACAAAAAGGGATATGCTAGCAGAAGCTGAAGGGAGAGTGGGTCTGCTGCTTTGGACAGTCTGTCTTTGAGCCAGATCTGCTGCCTTGGAGGCTTAAAGGATCTCATATCAGACTGGATCAGGGAACTGATGACACTGAATGTCCTCTGCTCAGATCAGGTGTCTGCTCTGCTCGCAAACCTGTGGCCCAGCACAAAGGAGTAGGCTGGGAAATTGGAGAGGACAAGTAGCTAAGTGTTTGAGTGCATCTTTCACTGAGAGCCCAGGTTTATGCTGCAGGAGGCGTGGTTTTGTTGTTAAACCTAAGTTAACACAACTGTATTTCTGCAGAAGCAGCACCCTAACTCACAAACCAAAGATCTTCTGGTAAGTCTTGTCTTTGAATGGCCTTCCTGTAGCCATGTGTGGTCTCTGAACCCACCTTGGGAGCCTCCAATTTGCATTGCTTTTGCTGAAGTGGATGTAACGTACAGAAACATTTATTAATGTGTGTAAAACAAAGTCAGGGCTATAACTTACTGKTTGTCTGCAAAAGCTTTTCCTTTTTCTTGATTCTCCTTCTGTTAAACACCCTTTTTCCCCCTTTGGCCAGTCCGTCAAACTGGAATCTGATCTTTGTCCTGTGACACTTTAACAGAAGTCTTCTGAGAGAGCTTTCAATGAGGCTTTGTTTAATGATCGCCTCCAGGAGTGTGTAATATAGAACAGATATCCCTAAAAAAGCTAATTTTTTAAAAATCTGTTATACTCATGCTATATATCTGTTGGTGTGGCTGAACCTCTAATATAAAAAATTGACGTCTAAATTTAATCAAATCATTACAGTCTGCCTAGCTGGTCTGGCATGATTTAATGTGGCTTGTCAGTTCTTGTGGTGTTTCCAAGTAGTTATCTGGGAAGAGCTACTGTGTAGATGCTTTCCTTTCAGAGCGGGTGTTCTGCTCTCCTAGATGACTTCACTTAATCTAATGAATTAAGCTACTCCAAGTAATGCATTAGTATTTCTGAACAAACGTGTGTCCACACTGAAAACTAGGAAATTTGCTATACTTTAAATGTTATGCTTGAAGTTATTTTACTGTGTAGGCAAACTGCAAAGTGGGCTCTTACGTTGTGGATCGTAGCCGGTGTGCAAATGTGTGGAAGTAATTATGCATCATATTTTGGTCTTGAGTGGATCACACAGATGGAAATAATTACTGTTGAGCTCTCAAAATCTGATGGTAAAGTAGCATTTCATGGTGATGGTGTTTTTTAATCTAACAATTTGTGGCCTGTCTGGAGTAGCAATGGACATAGCCTGTCCAATTGGCCCTTGGAGAAGAAAAAACCTCATATAGCTCGCTCTCTGTATTAAAAAGAAAGCTGCATCTGAGATGTAACAGGGAAACAGCTTAAACTTAGTACTGGTTTTGTCACCCATGTTGCAGAAGAGCTCGTGAACCACTGAGCCTTGTTTCAAAGGCTGCTGTTGAAGGACTCTTCAGGCTGAGCAGCACTGGCGTGAGTTACGCYGCCTGTGCGTGGTGCGCGTGCTGCAGCCATGCTTTTCCCCAGCCGCAGCGCCCGTTCCTCCGAGTCCTTGAGACATGGGAGCTGTAAGCCCAGACTGGAGAGTTCGGTCCCTCTTGTTGGGGTTGTGCTTGACAAGGGTARGTAACATCTAGGCTGGAAAGAGAAAGTTATTACTGTTAAGCGAGCAATGACTCTGCTAGAAATAGGTGAGACAGGGAGGATGTTGTCATCTTTTCAATATGAYGGGGGGGGAAATTGGGGGGACATATATAAAGGCTTGTTGGAGGAAGGTGCAGTCCAGAACAGCGCTGAACAAGGAGAACAAGTACATTCCACTCTAGACTGTCTGTGTAGGATTAGTTAGCCATGACGATGGTCTGAGTTGCAGAAATCAGCTTGCGGTTTATGCATTAAGACTTGCTGTTGGCCATATGACTCCCATGTATTACAGCACTGTAGAAGAGGGAGACTGCAGCTGATAATGGCAGCTGGTTGATAATGGCAGCTGGTGGTCCTTTACCCCTTCTCCCAGAGTGGATGGGAGCTTGCACCCCCTCAGAGTCACCCTGGATACCTCAACACTGTTGGGCGTGAAAGGCCTTGAAGCGTATGTTTCTTCTCCAGGTGGAGGAGTAGTGAGCCAGAGAGGATAGGTAGCTTGCTGAGGTGGAACAGAAGACCTCATGGCCATGGTTCTGGTTTTTTGTTTTGGTTTTTTTTGATAGCTGGGTTTTGGGCTTGCACAGGCTACCGATAGCGAAGTCTCCAAAGAAGCAACACTTCTTGCATCTTGCAAGGGCTAATAACTGACTTGGCTGTTGTTCATCAGAAGTAAACAACTTGACCTTTGCCTTTAGAGCTGATAATTTATATACTGAGCCTGAGGGATGTTACCCTTAAGGGTATCTAATTCAGCTTCCTAGCTCTGTGAACTGACTTGTGCTGATTTCTGTCTGCATCTTTCCTGCTGTAAAAACTGAGGGCTGTCTTTGTGTCTGTCCACAGGAAGTCTGTCCAGGCGTGAGTTCCTGGAATACCATAGATCTGCCATTTGGTGTGACACAATGCTTTGGGTAGCTAGAGGGAACTCGCCTGCACCAGAACAAAGCTGGGAAACGTGCAGCAGTAGGAGTGTGGTGCCTGCGTGGAGCTGGGCCCTCTTGAGCAGCAGGGGCTTGCTTAGGAGGAAGAAAATATCTCATTCCAGAAAATATCTCATTTCCCCACCAGTATTTTCATTATAGAATACTTAGGTATCAACTGGCACAAGGAAACCACAGTATCTGCTGACTGGTCAGCAGGTACTTTCTTGTCTATGTAAATTAGAGGTGAAATGTAGTGCTGTTGATAATGGCATGCTTTAAAAAGAAGTGGAATGAGCCAAAGTACGAAATGACATACTAATTTTGAAAGCACTAGCTGATGTTAGCAATTTGCCCAGCTTAATTTCTCCCCCACCTCCCTGTTGATACATAACAACGTAATGGATGAGGCTATTCTGTGCTGTGCCAAAGGGAACCAGGCTCTGTCAGCAGCCTTCCTTCCAACTGGAGGCAAACAAAGCTCAGTATTGCATTTGACCTATTGTATGCACAGGGTGGAAATCTTATTGCTGGAAGTTGATTACTTGTAGCAAAGCCAGCTGTGATAAGAGCAATAGTCACAGTGATGCTGCCTGCCTCCTAATGTTTGGCCAGCTGCAAGAATAAACAGGTCACCTAGATACAGTCACTGCCCTCTGCTAGAGGGGTGGATTTTTCCTCTTTACAGGTCTCAGCGTGGAAAGGAGGGGATCCTAATCGCTCTGGTTAGGCTCTCTGGTGCCTTTCAGTGGTTACCCCCTCGCTTCTCAAACTGTGTGGAGCTGAGCCTTCCCCAGCAGAAGTTTATTTGGAGGGCAGCATGTAGCAGTTCCAGCAGCCTTTCTCTCTGTATATTGATCCTTTCCAAGCAGTCTGTCGGAGCGTTTAGTTTAACTGTTACTGTACCTTCAGGACCTGCAACTCCAGACTGCTGGTGTCTTGCCAAAAAAAAAAAATCATTTGGCAGTAGTCTTATCTGCTTCTCATACTGTAGTGTGCATTAAAACCTGGTGTTCTCTCTCCCCCAAGATTGCTGTATCATACCCCCCCCCGTCCCTGGCTCACGTCAGCTAACTGCACAAACAGTGGGGGCTGTTTGCTGGCAAACAGTGCTGTCCTGGGGCTGATGTCTGACCTCACCTTCGCTGCTTTTCACCCCCAAGGAGGGGATAATCTGAGAAAAGCCTGATGCAAAGAAAAGGATTTCCAAATTCAGGTCCTGTATCTGAAAACATGCTTCAGACAAACTGGCTAAAYGAGGCTAAGGCTGGCTCTGTAGTGGACCGAATTAAATGAGGCTGCTGTTCTGGACAGTCCTCGTCAGCTGGGCACCTAGCCTGGGTGAGAAGCAAATTGTGTAAGGCCTTTTTGCAGCACTGCAAGTGCTGCACAGATTGTGGTACTCAAGCCCTGGGGGGACTGCTCAAGGAGAGTCTTGCTACCCTGAGTGACTACTTGCTGTGGCATGTTCCCTTTGCTTTAAAACTGGACTTTGTCCCTCCTGTCTGTCACCCAGAATGCTCTTGCAAGATCCTTGTAAGACTGAGTTTGTGCTGTGTAAATCCCTCCAAGCCAGGTCTTGTTTAAATCTATGACTGATGCTGATTTTCAATGAAAACACTGACTCAAGCTGAGAAATGTGCTGTTCTTAGCCCTGCAGTTGACTTGGTGGAAAATGCTTCCTTGCTTTAACAGTAAATTAAGATTTCACTGATTAAAAAAAATTTTAGAGGAAGTTCTCAAATTCTGTAGTTTTGGGAGATGTCTTTGCATCTGTTGCAGTCTAGAAGAAAACTGAAGGGTCTGAAGCCCTGAATTACTGTACTTTTGAGCTGGGTGGAGCTGGTTTCTTATATGACGTGTCTCCTGTACACTTTCTAACCTGTGTGATGGGGTTTATAGTGCTTGGGAGAGCTGGCTGATGCCTGCTGACATCCTGCAGAGACTTGAGTACTTACTACATAAGGTATGCTTTTCTCCTATAAGGAGCGCCTGTAGCCCTGCTTTTTAGAGATATTGAATCCTTCCTGGGCACATCTATACTCCATAAATGCTGATTAGTATCACTTCCATTATCCCAAAGATCTCTGAATCCCATCCCTGTGTGCTCAGGTGAGGAAACTCACCTCTTTCCCAGCCCTGAGCTCAGCTGCAAGAAAATCATCTGCACGGTTTACGATCAGACATAACCCATGCTTGGAGCACATGCAGTGTGTGAGAGGGGAACAACTTTATGCTTGTGTGAAATGCAGCCAGTGCAGCGTTGTCTCTGGGAAGTGTTCACTTGGCACACCTGCATGGTAATTTCCCTGAAATGTGTTGCCTGTTCAGCTCCCTGAAAGCTGAAATAGCTCTCTAGGGTGACTGTAAGAGCTTCTCAGACTTGCGGGAACTGCAAGGCAGGAATTTTCCTAACCTGCTGGATATAGCCATGCAGCCACGGAAGAGGGCAGGTCTGATACCAGTGTGGGTAGTTGTAGATGAGTCGCTTCTGCTTGAGTCCAGGCTGAAATCTGGGCTGGGTCAGGAGCAGCCGTCTGGTGGCAGAGGGGATTTGCAGGTGAAACTACCTGTACTCACTGGCAGTTTGCTTCCTTGATACTTGACTTTTGCTCAGGTGGCTCTGGCAGTAGAGCTGTTGGTGTTTGGAGCTGGGGATTGTGAAACTTGCTCTGAGCGTTTTGCAACTTTGGAAGATTTTTGCTTGGAAGTAGGCTATTGTATTTCTATCTGGTTCTGACTGGTATCTGTTTCAGGAGCGTGCTAAGGTCTTTCCTTAGAAATGTGGTGTCAGTAGAGACACTGCGTACAGAGAAAGCCTCTGGGCAGGAAGGAGTTGGGTGGCCAGGGAATGTGACGTGACAGGCGTGAAGCTGTTAAGCACAAGCAAATATCCCCAGAGAGGAGAAAGAATAATTAAATGCCTTTCTTGCCAAGGGAGTTAGATCTCATCTTTGCCCAGGCTCTGCTCTGGAGATCTTGTGGGCAAGGGAGGAGGCCTGGCGCAGAGAGGAGCCTTGTTGGCAGCTAGTATGAAAGTTTTAGTTGAAGTCCTTAGGGTCCCTGTTCCCCAGTGATACAGTCTCTTCTTCCGCACTTGCTGCCTGCATGGGATTTACCCCAGGACACGTGGCTGTCTGGGAGGTCAGGGCTGGCTGTTCCTTCCTCCTGCAGTGCTGTGTCTGCAGACCTAGAGTGCGCACCCCAAAAATTGGCTCAGAAACACTTGATTTCTAGTCACTGTCACTTCTGCATCCCTTGGCTGCCACTAATGCCCTTGTGCTGACTTTTCCTTCTCTGGCCTCCATCCTGAACAGAAAGACTTTCAAAGGACTTAGGTAAGAATGTTTTGAAGGTAGAACCAGATGCACAGACTGACTTGACTTAGCAATCTGCTGCAGGCAGCACTTAACCCTGTAAGAAATTATTATTAAAATGGTGGTGTGCAGTTTTAAGCAAGACTTCTTGCTTGCTGGCTGGACAAGCGAAAACACAGCTCTTGGTGCAGTGTGTCTTGTGATAAAAACCACTTTATTCACATGCAGGAAAAGGCTTATTGGTCCCTTCTCTGCTGCATGCTTCCTCCCAGATGAGAAGACTGTGGTATTAATTAATACTTCTGCTCTGAACAGTTGTTACTATGGCAAACAGCCGTTCAGATATCACAGGAAGAGTTTTTGGTCTGCAGTAGCAGTGGTTGGTAAACTGCTTGTTGCTGCTTCCTCTTGTGTGCTCCAGGCCTTGCCTAATAGCTTACAGCAGCTAGAGGCGTAAGTAACTTGTTTGCATGCAGAGTGCGTCTGTGTGCTAGCGCACAGCTGGAGCTAAAGAAGTAGTAAACTTCAAGACTTGCTGCTTTTCTCATGCTCCTAGCCTTCTTGCCTTAGGAAGAGGAAAGAGTCCCCGCAGCTGGCTGGTGCTAGGCTGGGCCGACCCTGGGGGTGCACGCACCTTGCTTCTCAGCGGGCGGCTGATTTCTTGGCTGAGCCTGCCCCTTGGCTTGCCTGAAGTGGGCTTTTGCTTGCCGTCTGTCTGCCTGGGTGTCATACCTGAAATACCTAGACAAGGGCCAGGGCCCCCGGTGACATGCAGCAAGACTTCTGGGAGGGCTTGCAGAGCTCAAGGGCTCTCGGGCGCCGTCGCTGCCTGCTTTCCGGGGAGGTTCCCCATGTAGGTAAGTTGGTACCTTAACAGTGATGTCTGTGCCTGGGCCCTGGGACAGGATGGGCTGGTTCTATCATCAAAGCCAGTATCCTTGTACTGCAATCCTTGTAGACCCAGTAAAGCATTGCGATAAGAAACATTACAGTCTGAGGTCACAATTTTAGTTTATACCAAATGGGGTGAAAAGTACTGCTCATGCCTTTCCCTCATGGAGCTAATGATTAACATATCAGTTAGGTATGAGAAGAAACAAAATGTGTATGCTTAAGATAAAGCAGACTGTACATGAAATAACAAGGTATTGTAGTATTTGTTTTAAAAACAAAGTGGGAGTTACTTGCACTGGATTGTGCAGGCTGGTACTGTGTGATTACAGGGAGTGCTACCATTTTTGGGGTAAGCATGATGCATTGTGATCTACACTTTTTAAGGTTGATTAGAAGATGGGAGGGTCTGCTCAGCTTACACTCTCTCCCATCCTGTTCTAGAAAAAGCAATGGAAGCATCAAAACTTGAGCCTAAAACTGAGTGCTGTCTAGTGCCTCTGAGAGAAATCGCCCTTATTTCTCTTCTCTATTGGACCACCAGTCCCAGAGTGCTAACGGGCTTCTGCTCGTAGCAGCAAGGACCCTGGCATGCCATAGGAGATCTTTGGAGTRCCTGACCTTGGACAAAAGAGAGGCACAAAGCAGCTAATGAAGTCGCCAGTAAGGCTTGCCACAGCAAACTGGGTGGCTTTAGTTTGGAGGCATTCAGGCTTCTGACAAGAAGCATACAAAACAAGCAGTTCCCTCAATTGACATATTTTGGGTTGGGGTTTGTTGGCAAAGCTATTCCAGTAGAAAACCTGATCTCTGTTAATGGAAAACTGCTGGTTGAAGTGAGTTGGGAAGACACCGGGTGGCTTGCATCAGTAATGTGCTGTGCAAGATCTCCTAATGAAATGATTTTTTAGAGGTTTTAATAAGGTGCTTAGGGTTTTGTTATGCTGACTCTTACCGTGCTGTTTACGGGGGATCCTCCACATTTAAAGTAGCATGAATACGTAGGCTGGGAAGAGTGAATAAAGGCGCTACCATGCACTCTTGATTTCCTTGGGTACTTCTGTCACTGTGTTTGTGTTAGTGCTTCCAAGCTGATGTTCAGTTGCAGTGTCCAAGATGAGAGGAGTATAGGATGTCTCCAGCTTAATGAGAGGCTTGGCTGGGAATAGTTTATCTAGCCTTCCTTTGAACTGTTTTTTACCCTATGCACTTTGGTAGCTGTAAGTGAATAGTTGACCAACCTTCACCTGTTCTGCTCTTATCCTCTCCTGTATAAGCCCCACACCCAACTGGTTGATGAGAAAAGCTTTTTAGCATTAATGCTGTATGGCTGTGTTTAAAGTTTCTCTGGCAATTTGTCTGGTGACAGTGACAGAGCTACGACTTCTGAAACATCGATGAAGCTTTGAAGAAAGTGATCATTAAACTCAAACTGTAAGGGAGAGGTGGTGATTTTTATCTAGAGTATTGCCCAGATGCTCTCAAAGTCTGAAAACTTTCAGTGGCGACTATATTTCCTCTCAGACTGCAGCAGCGGTTGACACCAGCTCCTGTGGGCTGGCGGTGGCAGAGAGCTGCCCTCTTGAGACTCTTGCTCTCTGTGGGAGAGGAACTCTGCAGTGGAAGGCAGCAACTTCTCAAATGTGTATTTCAAATGGTTGTCTTTGGGGCTTTCCTTGAACTTGGAAGGTGAATGGGTTTGCTAAAGTACCGTAACCCCCTGCATGGGGAAGAACACAGCTTTTTCTCAGAGCATTGCTGCAGAAAGGTACTTGTGCCACAATATGCTGCTGGTTTAAATGACTTCCAGCTTTTAGCAGGAGAGTGAAAGGATGTGGTCTCTTTCCAGTGCTGTTTCACTGTTCTAACAGAAAGGCACACCCCCCAAACCCATGGTGAGTCCCAGAAAGGTCTTGACATGGCTGCTGTCCCTTCTCCTGTCCCAGTCCTGCCCCAGTCCTGCCCTGAATTTGTTAGTGGGCAGTTGTGCCTGTGTATCGGCCAGTTCAGTGCAGACCTTTCTAGCACAAGCTGCCACCAGCAGTGCCGTGCAGGCAGCTGAAGGTGCTGGCTGGCAGGGGAGGAGTGATGCCCGCTGCCGCTGTGACCCACTTGTGCTGAGAGGCAGCACCCGATGCGAGTCAGCTGAGCAGCCGGGTAGTGACAGTGCTGATCTCCCACTGCACAGGCCCAAATTTGGAAAAGCCATTTTGCTTTAATATTTCAGCAAGTGTTTCATAACAGCACTTTATACATGCTTTGAACATGCTTTGTCAGTATGTCCTCGACACTTGGCTGTAGTTTAAAACTTCTAATGGATTAATCATAAATACTTCAGGCAAACTCTTCTTGTATGCCTGCAGTCATGGACAGCTTACTGTAAATTGCACAGGGCAGCATCCATTTCAACTCTGCTTTGGGGTGGGGAAGGTTATACAAGACCCATCCTCCAGCAGAGTATGCAGTTAGACTCGATTTCACCGACTTCTTTGCAAGTTGCCGACTAACCAGCAAAATCCTTTACTGGTTTGTGTGCTATGATGGAGGACTTGTCTATGTTAGTGTATCATTTGACAGCTCGTGTCTTCTGCATGCTCAAGCATTGCTCCTTGGTAGCTTAGCGCTGACCTACCAGAAGGCAATGTTGCTTTAACTCCAGCAGTAAAAGGCAGCAGTGTTAGAGCTCTTCCCTGGATGGTGCCTTGCCTGCAGCTACAGATACAGCCGCCTTCAACCAGGGTGAAGATGGGCTTGACTGGGGTGGCCGAAACCAGTAACTGCCCTCCAGCCCGTGGTTTGCATTGCAGTGACATGGCCTCCTCTGGTTRGCAGATGCCTGCTGGCAGCTGGCCAGAGCAGCTGGCTAGCTAGGTCTGCCTGCACTCAGTGTGAAGTGCCAGACCTTAGTGCTCAGAGGAGAGGGTACCCACCCTCAGGCCAGGTGTTGTCAGCCTGAGAGCTCAATCCATCTCAGCTGCTCCAGCAAGGGAGCTGAGGGTACGTGGGGCACTCCCAAAGCAGTGTAACCTTATGCTGTCCACCACATTTGGGAATGTCACATGCTGCAGAGCTTTTTCTGGGGCAGGGAAGGGTATCAGGTTCCCCTGGGTTTCASTCAGTCTGAAGCTGCAAGTACTTTGCTCTGGAGTAAGTTCCGTGGTATCTGTTCTTGCTGGTGTTTTCCAGAGGTCAGAGTCGCCCTGCTGCCTCCAAACTACCAGGAACCAGTGCTTCCCTAAACATCCTCCCAGCCCCCTTCTGCTGTGCAGATCTGAATGTCTCGGGGCATCATGGCCCTCAGTTTTGGGTATGGCCATGCTCTGGCAGCAGCAATCCAGCTCTCCATGGCTCTGAAGCAGGACAGCTTGAATGGCACCTGGTAGCCGGTTAGAAACCAGAGCTGCCTCAGGGCTCCAGCACAGGGAGCTGGTTTGGAAGGTTCCTGAGCAGCCATGGGAAAAGCACCCTCGGCTCTGAGGGATGGCAGGAGCCGGTGAGCATCCTCTCCCCACCTGAACGTAGGCAGGAGAGGATGGTTGGTACCCCACTCTGGTGAGGAGCTCTTGGCCATCTCTGCCTGTTGCATGTGCACTCTGCCCTGCTGAACAACTGCATGTCATCGTCTTATACAGGACTCTTGGAGCATTTGGTGTGTGTTTTGCCTTCGTTCGTTGTAACAGGACCTTCTCAGAGGAAACAAAGGCACCAAAGAGTTAGCTGTTTGTTCAGAGCTCTTGGATCCACCAGGGGAAAAAAGCCCAAAGGTTTTTCCCAGCCTGAAACACACCAGTGCCTCCTTCAGCCCTTGCAAGCTGATCTTGTTCTGCACAGCTCTGCTGTTCTCCTTCCTGAACAACTCAGTCGTATGACTGGGTTTGCACAAAGGCGTYGTGTGGCACCAGGGCTCGCTTCTTGTTGCAGCTCAGTGTGTTAAGCCAGACAGAAGGGTAGCTCTATCTGCTGCAGGGGAGAATGCTGCTCAGCCAAGGAGGGTAAACGGATCAGGGTGTCCAGCTGCTCCCAGCAGTGCTGGTCAGGGAAGGAGAGCAAAACAGCGTGGGCAGCTCTGCTAAGCCAGCTTCTCCCCTGGACAACGGGGCACAGCTCCCTTCTTTCCCACTGCTGAGCAGTCAGTGATGGCTATAGCCCACTGCTGCAGGGACCTGACCGGCCGCTTGACAGCAGCTTGCACTGCACGGAGGTGTGCAGGAACGAGCAGACTTGGGTCACCTCACCAGGGAGAACAGGCAGTGAATAGAGAGCTACTGATATAATGCTGTATAAGGTCAAACACTCACAAGTCTTTGTGCTTTTGAACGTGAAGCCTTTGCAAGTCTTCCATGCATGGTTTTGAGTGCAAGTTTGGGGCTGCAGGCAGGTAGGAGGGAAGGGCCTGACGAAAGTCCTGTCTGCCTTACGACAGATTCCCCCTTTGGATGGGATGGGTCTGCGGTCCAGCCTTTCAACGGGATGAAGTAGGCTCTCTTGGATCGCAGGAGGAGGCCAGGGTGCTGGGCTCACAAGTCATTGACCTTGTTCTGTGCTCCTTGCCGGTGTGGCAGGGCTGCTGGCCTGCCCTGGCCACAGGCTGGGGGGAGGAGGTCGTGCTGCCTCCCCCACCACTGCAGCACTACCCAACAGCCCGCAGGGGCCTGGTCTGTGCATGGGAGCCAGGTTTCCATCAGGTCCCGGTCTGTTCCTGCCTGGAGGTGCCTGCTTTGGCTCTGCAGGGGCAGGCAGGGCCAGCAGCTCCTGGGGGAGGAGAGCACGTGGCACCTCTCCTGCTCCAGCGCAGCCTGTCACAGCACTGCAGCACGCTGCCATCTCCTTCTGGGGCTGTCTGGAGAAGAGATGTGCTTCCACCCTGACATTCCTGGAGCAAGGGCACCACACGCTGTGACTGAATGCTCGCAGGCAGCTGCAAAGCCCTGGAGAGAAGGATGGATGGTGGTGCTTTGCCAGTGCCATGCAGTGGCTCCTCTGGAGCTGGGCTGTGCCTGCACAGCAGATGCCTCCTCTCTGTATTATTCCCATTGGCAAGAGGGAGGCTGCCTGAGGCTGGGGTACAGATTGTACCTGAGGGCAAGTATTTGCGGGGGGGTTACTGGGCTATTCCTCTCTCTGCCCCACCCTGATGGTGGCAGGATTTTGGTATCATGTAAGCCAGAGCACATCATCCTCTATCCATCACTCTTGAGAGAACTGAAGCAGTGAAAGGGGGGGGGGATGTGTTTTTCTGAGCACAAAGCAAGCCCATGGGAGGACCAGGCTGATGACATGAGCTGTCTCCTGCCCAGGCCTCTGCCTGTCAACACCACATGTTCAGCCACTTGACTTAAAGCACTAGCTGCCTGCCTGGGTCAGACTCCTGTGTGAGGGCATGTTTCCCATGCAGACTATAACAAGCAGACCCAAGAAAGTTTTAAGGAAGGAAAGTCACATGCCTGCCTTCAAACTGCTGCAGTTCTGGGCGTGATAGCTCAAGTTCAGTGAGAAGGAACCAAAGGTAAACTGCTCATCTGTCCCAAATGGGCTTCAGGGGCTGGCAGGAAGAGCAGGCAGCACACTGGCCTCGGGTAGGAGACCCTGCTGGGAGAGCTCCATCCAAACCTGGGGCTCCCTCCTGTTCTTCCAGGCAGCTGGCAATGTGCAGTAAATCCCAACAGCCTGCTGGGAGCCTCTGGGCAGCCCTCGAGGGGCAGAGCTTAAATGGTTTCTGTCCGTGAGGCGATACCCTCAGTGTTTGAGGGTGTGATCCAGGCATCCACCCCTTGGCAGGTGAGGTGTCCGAGGATTGCCACCTCCTAGCCTGGTAAGCGTTGGCTGTGCCTCGAGTGCTGAGCAGGAGGGGCTGGAAGTCCTCTAGCATRCAAGATGGACACAGGAGCTGGAGCAAGGACTGATCCCTGCCCTGACTTCCTAGGGGAGGAGGCAGTTACATGCATGATAGGGCTGGAGCAGTGTCAGGGAACAACTACTTACTAAAGCAAGCTGACTTAGCGGTGCCAGTCTAAACAGACAACAAGCAGACAAACTGCAAATGCACTTGTAGCTACGGAAGCTGGCATCTCCTGGAAAACTCTGCCCTGGGTGCCTATCCAGCCTCTCCTGCCTGTGGCCCAGCCAGACCTGGCAGCAGGTGGGTTCTTGTCATCTTCACTGTGCTATAACTGTGGGTTTTGATTGTGCACGGAAGTGACCCAATGGCAAGGAACCCACCCGCTTGTTTTCCAAGTCAACCTGCTGCTGATCCTGGAGCCCTCTGRACATGGGCACTGTCAGGGTTCCTTGGCCTCAGCTGTGGAGGCTGCGAGGGACGGAGGCTCTGACAGCTCTGCCATAGCCTCTTCCTCCTTGCTCTCCTCACAGTGACCAGGTGGCTTTATAATCGGGTAGGTCRGTCAGCCAGAACTGATCCCTGCTGCTTCTGTGGGGCCTGCTGCCTGGGAAGAGCGAGCTCTTTCTACCACTGAGCAGTGCTGGCTGGTGCAAAAGCATCCTCTGCCCAAAGCCTTGAGGGGCAGGAGGGACACTGCTCTGCCCCTGACCTCAGCTCTTCCCAGGACTTCTCTGTACCCACCTCCCCATGGCCATTCATATGCAGTAGCTGAATTTCACATTGAGACCACCTTCTGCCCCTGGGACCTTACCTCTTTGTCCTGCTGTAGGTGGCAAGGCTCTGCAACAGACTTACCGCAGGACACTGCTGAGCACATCAGCAAAGCTGGTGGTGCCTCTGTGAGAACATATTTAAGAAAGGGCAGAAAATGCCAGAGAGAGAGGAGGGAACAAAAGAGTGAGGAACAGTAGAGGGCTGGAGGAGGAGGAGGTGCTCTGGGTATTTGCTGCAACCTGTGGAGGACCATGGAGCAGGTGGATGTTTACAGAAGGACCTGCGGTCTGCAGAGAGGATCCATGCTGGAGCAGGTTCTCCTGGCAGGGACCCTACGTCAGCGCCCAAAGGCTGTGCCGTGTTGGAGCTCAGGCCAGCTGGGAGCTCTGCGACAGCCCCCAGCAGCGCCTGGTCTGGTTCAGGGCAGGTGCTCCTGCTGGTCTCAGCACTGTTCACCGAGAGCCTTGAGCTGCCTTCTCCATCACCAGGTGCCTAACGATCCCTCCAGAGATTAATGTACCCAGAACACAGATTGCTTTGGGGCGGGGCATGGGCTCTGCCAAGGCTGCAGGGAAACAACCCCAGCCTGCAGGGGTCACCTCCCTGTTCGCATACACGGTCACACAGGTCGCCTCTCCCGGCGGGAGCTGCAGAGAGGAGAGGAGCTGCTGTGTAAGGGCCACAGCGCCCATTCTCCGTCCCCTCGTGCTGCCAGGGGGAGGAGGTGGAGGAGGCAGGAGGGAAGGTGGTGTTTTAGTGTTCGTCTTTGTTCCTTGCTACCGAAATCTCTTCTAATGGGTCATAAATTAATTTAATTTTCCCCAAGTTGAGCCTGTTTTGCCCATGATGGTAATAGGTGAGCAATCTCCCTGTCTTTATATGACCCATGAGCTTTCTCATCCTCTTTTCCCATCTTGCCCTGCTGAGGAGGGGCAGCGAGTGAGCGGCTGGGTGGGTGTTTGGCCCTTAGCCACGTCTGACCCACCACCCTCCTCGCGTGTGCTCCCTCCCCAGCACCCCAAGTGCCACAGGAGTGCAGGGTCCCCTCCAGCACTGCTGCCTGGGCTGGGTACCTCCCACCCCGGGAGGGGGAGCTGTGCCAGGCCTGGAGGGGCAGTGGCTTCAGCTGAGGCAGCCATGGGCACTCTGCTCCAGGGACCTCCCGCTGGCTGGGGGCTGCCAGAGGGCAGGGGGAGGCAGCGGGGCAGGCAGGGAGGCTGAGGCACCAGCACTTAGGCAGGCAGCTCACTCGGAGCAGATGCCTTCCAGGCTGAGCCTGTTTTCTTGCTCAATAACTGTATGTGACGTAACAGAAGTCTGGTCCTGGCTGACCCGCACCAGCTGCTTGTGTCGAGATCGTAACATTGCACAGTCCCAGCAGCCTGGGCCCGGCTGCGGAAAGAAGCGCTTCACCCGGGGACCCTTCCTGTCCAAGGGGTGCTGCAGTGATGGGAGGGGGCAGCGGGTCCTCATAGGGTGCTGCTGCGGTGATGAAATTGTGGCCTAAGGGGCTGCAGCACCCAGCATGGGAGCTCAGCACTTCCCCTCCTGCCAGTGCTCACCCGTGCACCAGCTTGTCTCCAGCAAGCGTGGGCCACCCAAAGTGAGCGCTGGGGTGCAGAGGGGCACCGCGGCTGTGCCGGGGCTGGCTGTGCTGGGGGCGGCAGACGTGGTTGGCCGCTGTGGGCATTGCTGTGCTGCTCTTTGACTGACCAAGCTCTCCTGTCCCTGCAGTGTACGTCGTGGAGGAGCGGCGGAGGGACGACACAGGCGAGAGCGCCTGCCTGACGGCGTGCTGGACCGCGCTCTGCTGCTGTTGCCTCTGGGACATGCTGACCTGACTCTGCTGCAGCCGCCTCCCATACCTCTCACTGAGTGCTATGCAGGCTCCCCACTCCCGCCCTGACTTCTTTCTGTTACTGTAATCAATGCTCTGCTTTGCACAGCCAAGAGTTCCCGTCTGTCAGTCCTAGCGCCTTGTTGGGGTGGGGGGTGCACTCCTTTATTTTAGTAAAGGAAAAATCCCTTTTTAACATTTCTAAGACTTTTGTTGTAACTTTGAAGAATGTGCTAATGGTATATTTCAGCCAAAGGCATTCTGATGAAATGTATATTTATCAGTTGAAATTTTCCTAGTCCTAGAAATGAAGACGTATGCAATAATTAAAGCCAACAGTTGATTTTCTTCGCTAGGTCCTGACTGTTTCAATAAATCTGTCCCGTAGAGGGTGTGCTTCCCCTGTCGCTGTCTGTTCTCAGCCCTCTGCGTGCGCTGACTCTGCAGCAGCAATGATGGACTTGGCTTCATTTGCTGCAGAAGTTTCTGCCTCAACCCCTCGCTGGGGCCTGGGCTGGGGGTGTCTGGCCCTGCTGATCCCAGCATCTGGGGGATTTTCTGCAGCAGCCTGGTGCGTAAGCCGCGAGAGCGCGGTGAAACTGGGTGGGGTAGGGAGGGTGGAGCACTTGTGTCTGACACCACAACCCCCTCGTCCTGAACAGGGCAGCTCAGTTGGGTTTTGATCCCTCTGCTTACTCAGGGCTGGGCATGCAGGTCCCCTTCTGGGGCTGGGGGCCTTTCCAGCAGCTCCTGGGACAGCAGAGAGCTGGGGAAAGCACATGCTGAGGTGCTGCATGTGTGCACCAGCAACTCCTGGGGGAGGACTGATCCTGCTCAGGGGTTTTGAGCAGTGATCCATCATCCCCCTGCTGCAGCGTATAGGCTTGCTGGGAGTAAATTAATGGGTAAGAAGAAACAAGACCATGGATTAATTTAGTGCTGAGGATTTATAGCTGCAGCTGTTTCATGGCACACCTGGCCAGAAGAGGGATAAAAAGCTTTCGTCTACAGAAAAGTGGGGAAACCTGCTGCTTGTCACCATGGGGGATGGTTCCCACCCAGCTGCCCACTGCCCTGGTTCAGTGCTGTTCTCCCTGCCTCGTGAGCAAAACCGATCCTGGTGGACTGACACGTTGGCTTCGCTTTGTATTGCCTGAAGATCACCTAGTGGTCTTGCACCCTTTTGCAGCAGGGCTTCAAAGGGCACTGCGCTCGCCGTCCCTTGGTTTGTGTATTGCTGCTTCCAGCCTCCCTGAGACCTGGCAGCAGGTGCCAGGAGAGGGAAGGGTGGCCCAAGCTGAGCTAAATGAGGGTTGTGCTTGTCTGGACCCTAAGGTTCTTCCTGTGCTGCAGCCGAGGCAGCAGCTCTGCTCCCCTGCTCCTGCATGGGCCTGGGTCTGGCATCCAGGCCTGAGGGAGCCCATGTAGGGACAGGGCTTAGCTGCGAACTGCACGGCAGGGCCACAGCTGCTGTACCACGAGGCTTGCTCAGGCCTCACAAGGCACCTCGCTGGGTTCCTCTGCGGCTTTTTTGTCTGGGAGTTCCCCCCTGACTGGGTGCCTGCCTCCTCTGGCACAGCCTGGGCACTCTGTACACCTCCACTTGGGTCTTAGAAATGCAGTTTTGGGCCTCCGGTCTGGGGCAAGACAATTTGGTTTGGGTTGAGGAGGGTCCCTGGCAGCAGCCTGTCCCCAGGAGCCTTCGAGCCCCTTGCTTGGGGGCTGCCCCCTGCAGGCTGCAGCCTTAAGCTCAGGTCTGCTGAACGGTCGCTGTCACCTCCCTGGCAGGTCGGCAGCCGTCGGGGCTCAGAAGGGTGGTCCCTGCCTCACCCCACCTTGGCAGGGCAGTAGAAGTGGACTGTTCAGCTGCCCTGCGCCTGTGCCCCTGCCTGCCCGGCTGCCCCCTCTCCCCCTCCCTCCAGCCCCACGTCTCAGCGCAGTGATCAGCCCACCCAGCCTGGCCTTGGCTGCTCCCCAGAAATGGCCTTGCCTTGGGGCATGAGGTGAGCCCCAGCCCTGCGCAGTCACCTCACAGCTATAGGCTGGTTCTTTCTCTGCATCAGGTAGGAGCAGGAGCTGGTCTGGGGCCATTTGCCCCCAGCCCCCAGCATGGGACAGGGCAAGGACTTGGGTTTGCTGCTCTCTGCCTTCTGCTCCAGCACCCATCACAAACACCAACAACGTGGCTGTGGTCCTGGGCTCACATGGCTACAGCAGCACACACCCCTGCAGCACCCTGCCCTCGGTGCCACAGTGCCTGTCCTTGGGGACCCAGAGGGGATGCCACATCTCCCACGCTCCATCAGGAAGGGCTGCCCCAGGTCCCAGCCACCCTGCACCATGCAGGGTGCCAGCTGCCTGGGGCTATGGGGAGAAAATCAGGCTCAGGGTGCTGGAGAAGAGAAGGCTCTGCCAGTCCCCCAGTGAGCCTGGACACCACCTTCCCCATTCCGGTGCCAGGCCAGGGCAGGGGTGAAGCTCAGCCCAGTGCAAGGTGGCCCCTGCAGCATTGGAGTCCCTGGCCACTGAGCCCAGCTATGGGCTGATCCTCCCTGCCCAGGCCTGTGCCCTGCCCCAGAACCAAAACAGGTGGACACCTGGCCCAGCACCCACCTGGTTTACCCACCCCTGCACCTTTGCTGGGTGCTGCCAAGCATGGCAGCCCGCAGATGCCAGCAAGCACCACAGCCAAGGTTGGGAAGCAGCAGACGTGGCAGCTTGTGGTCGGTTATGGGATGAAGCACCTCCGCACACCCACAGAGGAGCTCAGAGAAATGCAGCAGAAGGGAGCCCAAGTAATACCCAGCCAGGTACCCATACCACTCACAGGCCCCTCACAGGCCCATCCACAGCCTGGAGGTGCCCTTGGGCACAATGGCAGGCAGGAGCCCTGCCCAAGGACACTCGAGGCACAGACACCTTGTCCAGGGCCTTTCCCAGGGCTGTGCCCACAGAGCCCCACGTCCAGGCTATGCCCATCCCGATGAGTGACCCAGAGCAGCTCTCCAGATGGCCTTTTGGAATAAGAGGTTCATGGCTGGGGGTGGGACACATTATCGGCTGCAGGGAAAAGCTGTTTGGGACTGCACAGGACTTGCTATGGGATGTTAGTGGAGGACCCTAAGGCGGAGGTGTAGGTGATTCTGGGAGGAACAAGTGTGGAAAAATAGTGAGGTACAGGGATGAAAGGACCAGTTGGGTGTAAATGACCAGCTGGTCGGTACACTTGTCCAGTGCCTGATCAGTGTAGTCTGTCCGATCTTATTAAATTCCTCTTAAACTCTGTCCTGGGTGAGGGCTCCCTACTGAGTGTGCATGTGTGTGTGCAGGGTGCGAGTGCACCTGGGGAATCAACTCACGGGCCCCCGTGTCCATGGGGCAGCAACTGCAGCCAGCGCAGGTGTGTGATCACTGGCGAAGATGAAGCCGGACCAGCCAGTCAGCAGGTGACGTGGCCTGGGAGCCCCAGGGGAAGCGGGTGGCAAAGGGCCAGCCCAGAGCGTGACAGCGCCTGTGTGCCTACGGGGCGAGAGCACGGGGGGTCGGCAATGGGACCTGGAAACTCCTGCCCAGTTCCAAGATCCCAAGAAGCTGCTGGCAGGAGAGAAGACGTCCCTGAAAGCTTCATTTCAGAAAAGCACCAAAGCCAGGAGTAGGGGAAGGAGGAGGCTGGGCTGGTGCACTGCGAGCCTGAAGCACAGGGTGGCACTGGCCCTCCACGAGCTCGCTGCTGCGCTGGGGCTCTGCCAGGCCCATGTGTACAAGGAGGGAACCAGGGCCTGTCACCGCTGAGACATACTAAATGACCACCCGTCGTGGACCTGGAGGTGCCTGTGACAGCCAGCCCTGCCCTGCCCGCCTCCGTTTTCCCCCACCGCAGTTTTGCCAGCCCCGCTCCAGCAGAGCAACGCAGCGAGCCTTCCCTGGTGCCCAGCGCCGAGCAGCATACAGGGTCTTTCTGGAGCRCGAGGGCTACGGCTGCTTTAAAGTGAAGCAGGATTCCCCAAAGGGCCCTCACCCCAAATCCCACCACTGCCTCCTTTCTCCATCAAATCCCCGCAGAGAGAGCAGCTGGCGCGAGACACCGAGGCGGGAGGCAGAGGAAATGAGCTCAGGCTTTGCAGCAGAGTTTTATTGAAACTGCCACAGAACGGAGCTCGTGCCGCCGGGTGGCAGTGAGCAGCGCGCAGGCAGAGCTGCCCAAAACCACCCAGAGGGCGTCGCGGGTGGCCCTGGGGGAACCGCACAGCTACTGTGCCCTTCGGGCCATCAGCATTTCCCGGATGTTATCTTCTGCTTCCTTCACGCTCCGCTCCAGGTACGACTTCTTCTGCTGCAAGGCAAAAAATCCAGAGGAGAGTTAAGGTCAACCTTGGCACTGACAGCATGTGCCAGTGTGCTGGGGCCCAGGGCAGAGCTGCAAGCTGCCTGCTGAGGACACGCACGACCCCATGGGTTTCCTGAAATGAGGACAGCGGTTATTCATTTCCAGAGGCATCCTGGAAGCATTAATATTTAGCCTGGGCAATGTTTACACAGACTTTGAATTTTGTTCCCTCTGAAACCTTCTCCTCGGAGCTGCCAGGGCTGTTGCAACAGCAGAGCTGCAAAAAGTGGGATACATTAACCATAGCAAGGAAGGAAAAGGAAATCAGATCCTGTAACGCTTGGAGCCTCAAGAGGAACTAACATGCTGAGGCCTCCTTACAGAGACAACAGCAAAATCCTTTCGCACTTGGGTAAAAAAGGCTCTTTTTCCCAGCTGGGCCAGTTTTCTAAACCCAGACCCTCCTTTCTATCAGAAATTCCCTGGCATCATCACCAAATACGTATGTTTCCTTAATCATCTTTAATTAGGTTAGGCTTGGCAGGGAAGCAGCCTGAAGCTCTGCATCCCAAGATAGGAATTCAGCATGCAGCGTTTTTTCCTGCTAGTCTGGGTGCTCCTAGGTGACTGGAAAAATCGGCGCTTGGCTCTTTTGACTATTTTCTCTGGGTTTCCAAACAACAGACACAACAGTCTCTGGTGGACACCAGGCCGGCAGAAGGCGTTGCTGTGTGAGTGCAGGCAGCCCTCGCTGCTGGATGCAGACCTCCTTTGGCAGCAGCAGGGAGAGCACCGCTCCAAATGCATTTCGTTATGGGCTGGGGGACCCTCGGGGAGGGTCCCCAGAGCTGGGCTTGAGGAAGACCATGGGGAGAGCCCTCAGGGGCACACACGGGGCTCCACGGGTGGTACCTGCTGCACGCTGGCATGGGGCTTGCTGTCCTCACAAGGTCCTCTTCTCAGCAAAGCCTGCTGGGGACCGCTGCTGCATCATGCTCCCACTACCCCACGGTGGTTACAACCACACGCTGAGCACGTTCCCAGGGGCCTGGGGAGCTCGATAGAGCTCGGTCTCTGGGCCAAGCTAAGTACCAATAAGCATTGGCAGGATTATTATTACGTTACAGGAATCCAGGCCTCAGCCTAGAGCATCCTGCTGTAGGCTCCGCTAATCGCCTTCGCAGCCACAGGCAGAGGAGGCCAGTATAGCATGAATGACTGCCAAAGCCCACCAAAACCAAGGGCAGCTAAAGGGGGACAGCGGAGGTCCTCAGACTGCTCAGCCGTGCTCAGGGGGGCTGGAGAAAAGGGTAAGAACAGATGCTGCTCTGGGGTGCTCCCCCAGCTGCCAGGAGCAGAGCAGCACCCATGGGCACAGGCTACAGCAAAAGCACGCGCTTGCTTCCACCAAGCAGCACCCTCCTGCTATGGTGGGCAGGCTGGGGGGGCTTGTGTGTGAGCCAGAGGACATGGCCACTGCCAGCTGGTGACAGGCAAGAACTGAGAAGTTGATGCTCCCCTGACAGCCTCTCCCTGACTCCTGCAAACCCACAGGGAGCTGGGACCCATAACGCTGAAGGAAAATTCATTAGCCCATGGGACAGTCCTGCTGCCATCACTCCCCCTCCATCTCCTCGCAGAAGACCTGCAGTGACACTTCTGTACACTCAGCTGAAATGCCCATGCCATGAGGACATCTCTTCCAGCCCCGTTTCTAAATACTGAAGGGCTTTTATTTAAACAGCAAAGGTTGTTAGCAACAGCTAGGGCCGTGGGTATGGCAAAGGGCTCCTTGTCCCTCTCACGCGGTCCCCCACAGGACCTCTCGCTTACAAGAGCTGCTTTTCAGGAAACCGCTGGGAGAGGAGGCGCAGTGCGGGTTCCTGCTGCCAATGACTCGCTGACGCACAAGCAGGACTTCTGCCACCGCCGCGCCGTTCCCACGCTGCCCGGACAGACGTCGAGGGATTTCACATGTAGGGAACTGAATCTGAAGGCTGTGAGGGGAGACAGGTCCCGGAAAACGTGTGTGGGTCCGAGCTCCACCTCACTCCCGTGACTGGAGGAGAGTGGCATCAGCGGAGCTGACTTCTGTGCATTTATTTATTACTAAAAAAAAATTTTTACGCAATTAAATTAGTCTGGCTTTCTGTCCTCTCCACTCCCCCTTGTGCCCACCAGGCAGCAAGAGACACTTCCAGAGAGCAGCTCTCTGCGGGCAGGCTGGCCCCAGCAGCAACCTCGGGAAGGCCAAGCAGCCTGGAGCTGGCGGGCTGCAAACGATGGCTCTCTTCTCCTAACACAGTGGGATTTCAAACATCCCCTGTCAGGAAGCCGTGCTGGTGACCATTTGGGCCCCACCTCCCCAAGGATGAGGGACCCTGAGACTAACGTGGCCTGACACAGTGCAGGAGCGTTCGTGGCTGTCGAGCTGTCCACTGACCACTCACGGATAGTGAGCAGATCCACACTGCCCACTCCTGCCCTCCCCGGGAGAGCAGGGGTGCTGGAGCTACACAGCTCATGGCAAAGGGACATGGTTTAATACCATTTCTTTACTTAAGCATCACCTGCAGTCCCAGGCAGGTAAGGATTCAGGGAATTTGTGTTTCCCTCAATCACCCTCCTCAGTCACGTAGTTTCTGGGGCAAGAGGATTTAGGCTGATCCTGATGCTTTTACTCCTTCCTCCCAAATAGCAGCCTCCAGGGAGACTCATCCCTAGGCTCAAGGAGCATCCCTTGAGCATCAAGGGAAACCCTGCACCCGCAGCTGGGGGACTGCAGCCTTCCTGAGCTCTCCTGCAGGCCAGCAGTAGGCAGCGCTGGAGCCAGCACGGCAGCTGGCTCCAACTAACGGCCCGAATCAAGGGGGAGCAAGGAGCAGACGGTCACTGCATTTTCTGAGACACATGAGAGAAGCGAGGTGTTCCTTCCCAAGGAGCTGTGGCCTGGTTTCTGCTTCGGTAATCACAGGAGAAAGAGCAGGAGCTTGCGTGCAAACCTCTCCTCACCGCGATTACTGGGGTCTAGACAGGAAACTCTGTCTCTCCCTGGTGCGCCTTCCCAGGGAGCAGCACTGTGAGCAAGCCGGCTGACACACGGGCTGCCTAGTCACACCAGCTCTCCAAGAGCCCAGAGACGGTCTGACAGCACAGCTCCTAAGTCACCCCGGAGGCTGTTCCGGTCCAGCTAGATCTGCCAGGCTGGTGGTATCTGCTCCCTCTGGGAGGAACACTACCACAGCCTCCCAAACCCCACCTCTAAGCTTCCCTGAACTCACATGCTTTCATTTGCACTTGATGTTGACTTGCAGCCCTAGTTAACCCTATGTCCTCCGACCCCACATTTTGGGCCAGCCCGTGGCTGCTAGGTTTTAGCTCATCACCCAATTAGCTGCATATATTTTCCTGTGAAGGTGTGTTCGCCCCTCCAAGTGTTAATTCTCTGTTGCCTGTGCCAAGGCAAGTGCAGCTAGCAGCAAATTTCCAGTGCAAGCCAGAACTGTACTGCTGGTTTTGGTCCCTCGTGAAATCAAAGGCTGCTTCTCTCTGCAGCCCCTGATATTACTTCTACACCAGTAACTCCAGTGCTCGCCAGTCAGGAGCCCAATGGGACATGGCAGCACACTGGCCCTGCACGGCAAGCCACTGACTTCAGAGGCTGCACAGCCTACGAGCTGCAGATTCAGAGCTCCTACCCGCTCCCCACACCAGCAGTGCCATAAGCTACCCCCACCCATCCACCCACCAGCTCCTGCAGGCCTCAGGCCAGACAAGGTGGTTACCCAAAACAGCAAGAGATACCACTGCCCGAGTCACAGAGTCTCAGGGTAGGACTGAGAAAGGAGACAGGGTGAAGGTGACACATGCCACTCAGCTCCCAGAAAAGCCCAAACTCACGGCTTACAAACAGGGCCACACTCTGCAGCAAGGCCAGGCAGTGCCACAAGGCGCTGGCGTCTCCCCAGCAGTTACACTAAGAGTGTGGCAAGGCAGCAAAGGAGGAAATACAGACGGCACAGCAGGAAGAGGCTGCTTTGTCAGCCGATGGCTCTGGCTGCAGTGAGGGGCCGGTTCCTCCTCCTGGTTCACGATTGCCACATACACTTGCTAGAGGTTTATTTACCACACTGCAAAATACACTTCTTGAGTGTTGTTGAAACTTATTTAAGAGGCACAGCTTCTGAACGCCTGCTCGGCCAGGGCAGCGAGAGCACCCCCCCCTCACCGGCCTCCGCCGCCCCGCAGCTTTCGGAGGTTTCAGAAATGCCGCTTTGTTTCCATGACCCACGCACAGTAACTCCCATGCAGGGAGGAATGACCTGAGGTTGCAGGTCCCCTCAGCACACGAGAAGCCTCTCCGCCACAAAAGCAAGGAAGGGGAGCCAGAGGCCACGTTGAAGGTGGCTGAAGGCCTGTGGGAAGGTAACAGGATTTGCAGCTACAGATTTCCAGGCGGGCAGCACGCTTCGCACGCACTCTGAAATCAAGCCAGCTGCCCTGCTCCAGCACAGGCCAAGCTCTTGCACCCTCACTTGTTCCCACCACAGGCCACCCACCAGTTCTCATCCAACCCCTTATTTGCGGTGACAGCCCCTTGATCCTGCTCCTGCCCTGCTTTGTCCCCGCACAGGCAGGGCACTGCCACCCGCACTGGGACACGAGACCAACACACGGCTACTGTGACAGGCTAGCGAGGTCTGGGCCGCGTGCAGAACAGCTAATAGGGTGCAAAACTGCAGAAGATGCCCCCAAAAAGCCAGCTCAGTCAATGCCTCCCAACCTGTAGTTCTGCAATTCCTTTAAGCTAATCCTGCAGCCAATAACAGTCACCTTCCCTAGCCAGGAAGGGCTGCAGTGCTTGGGAGCAAGACAAACCACAGCCCTGATGATCTGTCTGAAAACTAGCCCAAAAGGAAATGTTCTCACCTAAATCTGCTTTCTGTAAGTAGGTTTGCCATGCTAATGGCTGCCTGGCACCAAGATGGAGGGCAAGAAGAGATGGCCAAGAACTCTTCTTTGGGCAGCAGAGCCAACCCCACCAGCTGGGCCTCCCAGCACCTACCAGGGGCTCTGAGGCTCTCCTGCACCTGACTGCAGATGATGCCACCAAGCCTGGCCCTTACTCTCCCCTCSCAGCTCTCGGGAGCCTTCCCCACTTCCAAGCCTTCCTGCAGCCTTCCTAAACCAGGTGTGCAGGGCGAGGGGCTAACCTGTGTGGGGTTTCATTACAGCTATGTAGAGTAAAAGCGCTGTCTCCCATGCAATCAGAGATGCAGCCAAAAGTAGGACTGGCTGCTCACACAGCCCCATCCGACAGGCAACGTGCATTGATCTCCTGGGAACCCTTCCCGGGAAGAAGGGCAGCTGTGCAGCCAACAGCCCCGCAGAAGGAGCCGCACGGCCTGGCAGGGAGGGCACCACCAACCCCAGCCCTGCCTGCAAGGAGGGCAGGGCAGCTGCCTCGTGCGGGACCCCATAACCCCAGCAAGGACGGTGGGCTGCAGTGCCCGCTGCCAACATGCTCCACTCTCAGGCAGCCCTGGGCAGCTGCAGGCAATGGCTCTGGGCACCTGCTGCCAGCCCCGGTTGCCTCTCCACTTCGCCTGCATATGAAGCACAAGCTCTTGGAAGCACCAGCTTGACTGGCCCCAGCCAGAGGCTACATACGGCAGCACCCACAAGCCATCCCCCACTGCACACGCTTCTTACCGATGTGCACTGGAGTGACGAGCCTGGGCCCTGGCACCGGTGGTTGCGGCAAAAGCAACGCCATAAATACTCGCCCCTGCCATTATCCCGTACCACGGCTCTCCCTGGCACTTCGCTCCCTGTCACAGACAACACTTGCTCCCTGACCAGCTCTGCACTATTTGCTTTTGGCAGCAGCTGCGGAAATACTAGATTTAATGCAAATACAATTGTAGTTCACACCCCGAAGAAGAAAAGGAGTTGTGGTTAACAGAGGTGGCCCGTGGCCTTTTGACATGACAGGAAGTTACCTCCTGCTCAAGCCTCCCACCTCCGTTCCCATTGCATCACGCTGCTAGCGAGGCCGGTGCTTCGCTGGAGAAGCACAATGACGCACCCGGGCCTTACATTCCTGGCAGATTAAAGAGCCAGCATCCACAGATTCCACAGCAAGAAAAAACTATTAATCAGCTCCTCTCGGTCGGGCTTTCGATGATCAAAGCAACATATTTCCCCCAGCACTGTGATTCAGACGCCTCTGCCTTCAGAGAGAGCTGGTCAGCCACTGGCCAGACCCACGTGTCTGCGGAGCCTTGTCTAGAGCTGGTAGTTCAGCACAGCATTTCACAGCATGCACGCTCAACTCCAAAAGCCAAAACAGCACTTCTGCTCTCAGCAGGAAACCAATACACAGCAGCCACAGTTTATTCACGCTGCATTACACCTCACGCTCACAGGTGAATTTCCTGTTTCAAGCAGCGGTTTCTCATTCAACGTCTACTCCTTTTGCTCTTCAAATTCCACTTCTCTCTCTTCACCTCAGCAAGAGAAAAAGAGCTTCAACCCCTGACCTGCAAACACAAACATGCTTAAACCCAAACAAAAATGTTTCCATGGAAATTTAAGGATCTGGTATTGGAACTCGCCTTCTCATGTCAGCCTTTTTAAAAAAAAAAAAAAAAACCACACACTCTTTTTCTACAAACTTGTTTTACATCCAACTTGTGAGGATGAAATGAGCTGGCAGGTTCCTTCCCAGGAACACCTCCTGCCCCACGGCTTGCAGCACACTTGGCTACCAGCCGCCAGATGCTGGCATCCCACTCTCGTGCTTAGAAGGCTTTCGTCAAGGAATGCTGCAGTCTTCAGGCATGATGCAGTGCCCCAAATAGGAGCCCTGATACAACTCATCTTGTGACACCGTCTCAATAAACCTGCTAGCCGAGAGTTTCTGTATCTCCCAAAGTTAACCCAGATCATTTTTGGCATTCCTCGAGGGCTCTGTGTGCGCGCTCTTTGGGAAAGTGATCAGCAGATCCTGAGATAGAGCTGGGAGCACACGCTTGTCTGGGGAAGGATCTTCCCCGAGAGGGAAGAAAGCTGTGCTGCCTGCATACTGGGGGCCACGCAGCAGCAACAGCGTGAGCTGCCCTTGCTCTTGAGGCYACCGCTGCTGTTAGGGTGGCTGGAATTGCCTAAACCCCCCTTGCCAGAGAACAGCACACCGAGCTGTCATCACACGCACCGCGGGCAAGGCAAACATTTCGGTCAGCCTGAGATCACGGAAGATGATGTGCCTAGGACGTGCGCTCTGTTTAATGGGATTTCACTTGGACCCCATAAACGGGAAGGAGGTGGACCTGCTGAACAGCACCCAGCTGCTTCTGCTTCGGGAGAAACTGAAATAGTGGGCACCAGCTATGGGGCGGGGTGGGTCTGCAGGCAGTGCTACGCCCTGATGGGTCCACCCAGCACTGGTCCTCACCCAGCGCAACACTGTGGCACATGTACACATTGGGAATTACCACGCTACAGCAACCGCCAAATATTTAGATACACTTCAAGACTTTCCAAGCAGAGTTATTGCTCTCAGGAAGTTGCCCAGAGTTTGCTCAAGAGTGAGTGGAAGGGAGCCCAGCTGGTTTTTGATGACAGCTGCTGACAGAAGCACGATGATGCCATTTACCTAAGAGAAGTGATGATTCAGATCCCTGGGTTTTCCCTTTGCCGTTCTTTCCAGAAGGTAACGGGGACCCTCGGTCACTTCAAAACCATCTGGATTAGAGTGAAGAAGAGAAGACATCAAGCATATGAGTGCACTTGCCAACTCAGGAGGATCTTTAGAAGCACCTGCCTAAAGAACTGCTGGTGCAAATCCACCTTCGTCGTGTATCAATCCTACCTATAGCACAACCAGCAGGGCTTCCCCCATCGTTATCGTAGCGCCTTGAAACCATGAAGAACATACTCTGAAAAAGCTAATTTGGAAAAGCACCTGCTGCTTTCCACACTTGGTGCCAAGGGAGGCCACCTTCAAGAGAAGAAGGGGCAACGTAACGGGCAGGAAAACCTGCCTGCAGAGCAGCCTTTCTGTCCCCGAGCCCCAGCCCTGCTGGGAGCACACTGCACATACCTGTCGTCTCGGCCACGGGACAGCATTTTCAGTAGAGGTGGAAACAGTTGCCCTCTGCGACTGGGAAATGACGGATTATTCTAGTGAACTCCTGCACCCTAGCCTGATGTTAACTACTACAAAAGCAAGCCGACTGGGAACCTTTCAGTAGGTGGCAGCAGAAATATATTATCAAACCAGAAGATTCCTTTAGGGACACCCCTTCTTGGCAAAATTACCCATTTAGAGCAGTTTTCAGAGGCACATTGCTTCAGGTCAGATACTGCACCCTAACCAGACTTAGGACAGCAGAGTCAGGTCAAACACAGAGAACCTGGGGAGGGGAAACTCACACAGATTCTGAAAATCCCCACGTTTTGCTTTGGTGGAAGTATCCCTCACCAAATTGCCTCTTGCAAAATGTGGTAAGTTCCCTAATTTGGTGCTTTGGTTTCTACGGTCCCGCAGAGCCAGTATGGCTCATCAGAATACCTCCTAGCAATATGACTTTTGCAAAATCATACCACACCTTTCATCTCTCGCAGTCCCGGCCAAACAAGGCCATTTTAAAAGAAAAATTACTTCCATAAATTTCAAAGACTCAACAAATCAGCAACAAAAAGATGAGGTAAACTCCCAACTAACCAGCATCGCCCCCTAAATTCAGACACCCTTGAACTCGGCTGCCTCGCAGGCAGAAAGCAGCCACATCCCCGCTAGGAACACATTTACAGACAGATGAGAGGAGCAACCGGGGCAGCAGGGCCAGCAGGAAGTCGTGTCGGCCTCCCCGCATACCTGGCGAGCAAGGTGTGGCTTTGTAAAGCTGACTCAGGGCTGGGTCAGGTCTCCTACACGCAGGAGCATGCTTTCCAAATAATCGTTTCCTGTTCTCCCCAGGCAAGATGGAGGAGATGGGGGCAGGATGGAGGTTTATCGGGCACAGATAATCCCCCTCCCCAGAGCTGCTTGGCATAAAGGACAGCGAGGAGCGACTGCATGGGCCTGGTGACTAAGGCAAGGACAGCGGCACTGGTTTTGTGACTAACTATTACTCATGCAGGGAGGAATTTGGAGAGGGACCCACATCCAGCTCGGCTCGTTGCTTTGGATACTTCTGCAGCCATAAGCACAAAGAAGAGCTTTGACAATGAATCAGACCCTGGTTTAAAATGACAAAGACAGACTTATCTACCAACTTTGTGTTAAAATGATTTCAGCGTAATCATAAAAGCAGCTTAATGCTAATCAGAGGAAACAAGCAATGTTTTCAGATCCAGATGACTAAACGTAGGCTCCTGGATGGTCAAAACCATTTAGACGCAGCAGAAGTGGTTTTTTATTAATGCATAATGTATTTCACTTTCCCCTGAATTACAAAGGAATGCGAGCATACTGGCAAAGTTTGCTTGAAAAGCTTTTTCCAGTAGAATTTTTTTTTTTTTTTTTTTTTTTTTTAAAATCAGAGCAAATCCCTCCAAAAAAATCCTAAAACGAGTTCTGGGATACGTTTACTTCGAAAGCATCTCTATAACTAGCTTCTAAAGGATTTAAAAGGAAGCAATCAACATCCATGTTAATTATTCTCCTGCTTTTAAAATCTACAATTATCCACCTAAAAATAAGGGTAGGAACAGTGAAAATAAAGAGTCATCAAATTCCAGTTCTCCCTTCATGGAGCCTTTGCTACTAGCCTCAGCTAGTTTGTGTGCTTACTTTGCAGCCTGCAGTGCAGGGAAGACTACCAAAGAATTACTAATTAAGCAGTTGCTTGCAAAAATCTGGGAGTTTGAAAACTTGTTGCGGTGAATGATTGCTCCAAATGAAAGATCCAGCCTTGCAAATGTATCCCATACACATGTGATCTTATAAATACACATCATGCCACCAAAATCAGCATCACCCACAACCACTCCTCACAAAAATGTGGTGAGATGTTAAAGTTTTTATAAGCCATCCTGGGTCTAAACCAGTGGAAGACCCTTTCGGAGAGCTGGGAACCCCCTCTTAAATGTGATGATTTCTTCTTTCTATACCTCTAAGATTACCACGTCATGTTTTGCAACCAGTGACTTGTGCACTATTTAACATAGGACAAGCTTCTTATGCAATTTTCAAAGCAGAACGTATTCTTATCTGATCTTTATCTAACAAATCTACCATAGGAATCAGAACCAGTATTTGAAAAAATACACCTCCTTTCTTGTGATTACTGAAGAGCATTCATTCCCTTTTAAAGCTGCAAGGTGCTAGCTGCACACAATCAACTTTCATTTATCTGGGATGAGAGATGATGCGATTTGGATAAAAGAGAAGCAGCATAAAATACACATTAAGTTAGGCTGTAAGAACACAATCCTTTTGCTATCCTCACTTTTAACAAATGACAATAAGACAGACTGTGAGGCTTTAAACATAAAGAAATAAGTTAAAGTCAGTGATTCATCACAGCTTTGAAAGCAAGGAATAAGGCCTGTTATTCATGTTACCATCAGCAGAGTCAGTTTAGGGGACAGAAAGAATTAGAGCAGCACTAGCTATGCCCCAGTTCCTCTAGTATTTACCTTAAATTTGTCTGGCCCCAGTCCAATGTCAGAGGGCTTCTCCATAAAGAATGATTTTGTCCTGATAGTGTTAGCTCTGTGACCATTACACTCTCAACCTTCTCACCATTTCATTATTTTAAAGCCTATTTTTCTCATTGCTCAGAGTATTTTTCATTTCAAAAATCAGGAATGAGAATGCAGATTCTCCTCCCTCTAAGACAGCCAGACCTACAGGGAAAAAAAAAAAAAAAAAAAAAAAAAAAAAAAAAAAAAAGCTTTGGCTACTCCCTTCTTCAAAACAAGCATCTCTGTGGAGGGCAGACCAGTGCTGACAGCTCTGCCCATGCAGGCTGTGCTCTGCTCTCCTACGGGAGTGCCTGTGGATGCTTCCCAGCTGACAGCAAGCTTAGGCAGGCAGCTGGACCACCCATATCCTCAAAAAGCAAGCTAAGCCTGCAGCTTTGCAGCCTGAAAAGCAGGAGCAAGACCTCAGTGAAGGCACAGATTCAGGCCTGGATGACAGAAGTCAACAGAGTCAAGATGAAACACATTTCCCAGGAACGTCACCAAGTCCAAATGTCTGTGCCCAGAAGGACCTGCCCAGACACCTGCAGCTGCCTCAGGCACCCAAAGCCATACAAGATGAAGGCTATCGCCTGGCCTGGTCCTCACAGGGGGCCTGATGAGGCTCTGCAGCTCACTTTCACACCAATCTCCACAATTTGTGGAGCTCCCACAGCTTCCTCCTGAAAGGTCCATGCAAGCCCAAATGTTATCCTACATGTTAAGTTTACTTCCATACTCCACCTGTCCCCACATCAGATGTCCAGCCTCCCTCTACAGCAAGCAGAGGGAGAAGATCACTCTAGGAACGAGTGACCCTCTGCAAGCATTTATTGTCTTCCTCTTGACTGCAGAGAACATCTGGACTCCTGACTCGTAGATGGCCAGGGAGAGTTAATGAAACTCCAAGGTGTGATTCAGGGGCAAGAGGAGAAGGAGGTATCACCACTCTGAATTCCCAAACATCAGATACTGTAAAGCCAGGGGTGGGGAGGGAGAAGGGGGAACAAATAGCAAAAAAAAAAACAAAACAAAAAAAACAAAAAAACCAAAACAAAAACAAAAACAACCCCAACCAACCACCCCATAACACACCACCTTCCAGGTCAAGCAAATTAAGAAAATAAAAATCAATCTACTCCCCAGCAATGCCCCAAACCTACAAACAATCTGTGCCAGAGGAGTTTTGTACATGTTTGCAAATCATGATTGCAGCCAAGCCCCGAGGTTGCACAGATGGTTCTGGCTTGGCTCCTGTACGAATAACAGCAACAGAAGCACGCCAGCCTTCCTTAGAGCAGACCAGGCCATAAAGCCAACAGGGCTGAAACCAAGCCAGGGACTGACCTCGTCTATGCACACACTTAGAAACAAGGGGCAGCTTCTGTGACAACATGTGTTTAAAATCATGTCCTCAGTACGTGCATGTATGCCAGCAATGGAATGAGAGAACAGCACACTTATCCAAAGTAAAATCTGCTCCAGGCTAAAGCACAGAGGGCTATTCTTGAGGCTTCCCCTCTCCAAAGCAAACAGGAGCATTCCTTATTTTCCCCTGTTTATTTAAAAAGCCCACCGCACATTCCTGGGCACTGGCCTATCCCGAGCCAACCATGGGATGAGAGCTTCTATGCTGTAAATCCCAGGAAGAAATTGGTCTAACTTGGGAACGGCCTAACAATTGCTACCTTCTGATGGTCGCTTAGTGGTCTGCAAAGTGCACCACAAATCTCAAGAGACTTGTTTTCACATCGTTAAAGCCACCCTCAGAATTGGCTTCCACACTGACGGTTTCAGCGTAAAAACCGAAGGACCGTCCAGAGAGCTGCTGCAGGAGCACGTCAGAGGCGTGCAGCCACGCCGAGCAGGTCCATCTGAGCCATACCTGCTCAGAGAACATGAACTCCCAGGCTGCAGCACTTCTCCCCAGCCACACCTCGCCTGCTTAAATCTTTGTTCCCACAGGGTACGAAAACACTGTTGTGGCAACTGTCAGAGATGCCCTGGTCGACTCATGGAGAAGGGGGGCACCACCATTATGCCTCAGGGCTGCAGCAAAGCCATTTTAAAGCTCCTAGAAAAAGAAGATTAGACAAGTGGAAGCCGCAGCACGAGCAAGTTTGTGTCCAGGCAGCACCAGGGAAGAAGTCTGTTGTTACCTCTGATGTCTGGTCACCGTAAGGCATTGCAATGCAGTCACTTTCTAACTTTACCAGGAAGGAGCCCTGCAACACCATCTAAGCCTTTAAACATGGAGTACAGTCGTGTTTGAGAGCAGAGTGTTCGTTTCTCCACCATGAACGAGGGCAAGGAAGTTTTCTGTGTGGGATAGGGCAATTGGACATGTCATTTTAGGGATCACATGAAGAATTTCTGAATTAGAAATCAAGCACTTAGGTATAGCTTTCCCAACTGTATTTTCTACTCCAGGCAGACAGAGAAGAAAACAACCAAGCCTTTATCTCCGCAGCAGTGAACTTGCAGTCTCCCGTACACGTGTGCAAGAATTGCCTGGGAAACAAGCACACAACAATGTTGTGGTCAAAGTTTAAAACTGAAATCCACTTCAACCAGAAAGCTGCAGGTTGCTTTTGCCCTTTTCACAAAGGAGCTAAATTCAGTGGCACACAGTAGACAGAGTTGCCCAGCAGAGCCTCCCCCTTATTTGTTATTTTTAGCAATTCAGTCTGACAACGCCTGACAACTAAACATGCTGAATATAGCAGGAGAGAAGGGGACTATCAGATATTATCAGAGAAAACAAACAGCGATAATCACTTTCTCCACCCCTAACGAAGAATCAATTTTCCATGTCTTTATAACATCATAGAGTTTGTTCTTTTTAAAATGCCACATTTAAAAACAGAATCCATCTAGCCCTACAATGGAAACGGATAACATTTCCTGAAACAAAGTATTGTTCCACCCCTCACATATCATGTTTCCTTAAAAACAAGGGAAGAAAAACATTACTTGGTTTTTCTCCTAATACTGCACAAACATTGCTGAGCTAAAAAGAGTCTGTGCTCATCCCTTTAGAATGCTTTCAAAATAGATTTAACACATACCCCTCGTACTGTGAAACACAACAAGAATTTGATAGTATCAGGACTGGAAAAATCCAACCGCTACTGCTAAGCAGGACGCTTCCCATACCAGTATGTGAGTGAGCCTATGCCATCAATCTCTGCAAGATTCAAGCAGGTTTTTGTAAGCCTCACTGGCACAGCCTTTAAGCAGGCATGTGTATTTTGCCAGCAAGCCTGGGCAGTCTATTTGGATTCCAAAGGATTATATATAAGTTGTGAAGTTAAGAATGCTACATATGTGCATATTCATGTTCATACCTTAGCTTTAACAAGAAGGGTAAAGCTACCTTGCTTTTTCTGCAGAGTAACTGACAGGCCCCATCCTACACATCCACACCCCTTTGGCATCTTCAGAACACAGTTCCTCTCACTAAGTACATCCAATGCGTATTCCAGCCAAGCCTTATTTTCACAGCCCTGTACAAAGACAGGTCTGGTTCTCCTCGCTGCTTTGCCACGCAATGAGCAGCAGGGAGGATCAAAGTAGCAGTATCACATCAATTTTGTGATGCTGCCTTGAAGAAGGCAATGCACCACTTCAACAGTGGAGGAACCCAAGACAGGGGAGTGAGGGAAAGGGAATAACTGCAATCATGCATTGCAGCAGAGACTATCAGAGGAGGGAGAAAAGCAGCTTTCAAACCAGATGCAAAACCCCTCACTGTTTTCAAAGTTCACTCTGAAATCTGTGAATGTCAGGAAAGTCAGCTCACACCTCTGAAGCAGGTTAAAGCCCACATTTTCACAAATGGTCAGCACTCAGGAGCTCTCCTTGCTACGCAGCTGGATGGATTTACAGAAGAGCTCAGCAGTGAACCCAGCCCTTTGTGCTGTGCTCCTCTGCAAACTGCACCAAGCTAGGAGTGAGAGCATTTCTCAAATTCAGGCTTGTATCAAAAATACACATTTCACAATACCTTGGCAATAGCGTCGTAATAGCAAGGCATAATTGTCTCAAGGTCACGCTACGTGAGTAACCAGATCAGCCACATCATATGGATACTGGAGGATTACTCTGACCAGTTTGATCTAACTATGCAAAGTGAGAAATGTGAGTAAGCAATAAGGTAGTTAACAATGTAAAATATAAACCTAAGCTTTAAAATCCTTCCAGTTTTAATAACTGATGGAGGGAAGTTTTAACCTATCTTGGTTTGATATTTATTTTACAATGATGCAGTGGAAGCACAAGGTCACAAAGTTTCACATTCTTTCCTGCTTCTGTCACAACTTGTTTTCAGGACAGCAAAATCCCCTACTCCTGTGATAAGTGCTCTCTGACTTGGACTCAGGTATTTCCCCTGAAATCTCAGTTTCCAGCAGTTGTCAGTCTAAGAGCTTGTCCTCTTCCATGGTGAATCCCAAGCCTAAGGAAAATCCTTTTCACAAAACTGCCAGCCAGCTGGAAGCAGAGTAGTTAAAAGATGGACTTGAATGTTCACTTAAAACAAACTGTTGGAAGTTTTGGCAATCTGAGCCCTACTATCCATGGTTAAAAAGAAAAACCAACCCATGTGGCAACCACCTTTCCACTCCCACCACCTTTTGAGACAGTCACTATTGCTGGGAACTTCAATTCAGTGGCCATAACTAGAGACTCAAGCAATAGGGAGCTACGAAGCAGAAAAACACATTTGCGAAGCAGCCAGCTCTGAGGCTTTGTATAAGAATGGCAAAGGTTATAATTTGGGGGGAATTCCATCCATTCTGCTGAACTCAGCAATCGGAAAGTTCAGGAGGTAAGATCATTCCCCACCAGGAACAGGAAGAAACTGAGATGCACAGCTGAAGGGCACAGTAGCCAAAAAGCTTGACCACAGCCTGATGGACCTGGCAGTAAGGGACCCGATGGGCAGTTTGCAAACAGAGGCTGTCAACCACACTCCAATCACTTCCAAATCCAGACATGCTACTATGAAGTTCTCCAACCCCAGTCGCGGGGCTGTCTTTGCGCAAAGCCACTGGCATCTGGGATGGCTCCAGAGTAGCCAGGATACAATCACTTTTATCACATAACCATAAAAATGATTGCATTGTCTGCATTAACACCACCTTAAATATATAGCCTATCCATGGAGTACATGTTTTCCCTGTGCAGAAAAAGTTCTCATGGCCAGAAACACAAAGCCCCTTAGTATCTGGCACAGAAAACACTCCAGGTGACACAACATATGGTGATGTGCTTGCCCTACAGCTCCCCAGGCAAGCTGAGTTTTAAGAAGGAATTAAAAAAAATACAAACTCTACTTCTGCTTTAGTGTAAGTAGGAGACAACAGAGACAGAACTGCACAGGTTTGAGTAGGTTTGACCACTGACTTCCTATTCCTGCTTGTCCCTACTTAGCTGGTCTCCACACTCACTTTCTTCAAAACTCTAACAGATGAGATAAGCAGCTTGACACAACTCAGTCTTTGCTTTCTCTGTCATTCCCCAAAAACCAAGGAACAGGGTTTTGTATTAATTATATTTTAGGGGCATTAAGAAAAAAATACGCTAACAGCCTTGGAAAAGTACATTTTGAACATCTTCTCCAAAGAACTGTAAGCTGTACATGTAGCCACTAGAAGATAGTCAAGATTCACTAGATAACTTATTTGAACACTGGAACTTGCGGAGACACTACTTTATATTTCTTAGATATTCTTCTCTGCCTTGAATACTCCAACCAGATAAACATAAGAACACAGAAGTGCTCTGACCACATCGTCAAAGCAAAGTCCCATCTCCCCCTAGATCCGGTCTTCAACAGCAGCCACAAGTAGATGCCTAGGGCAGAGTGTAAGGACAGGGCAGGCGTATACAGTACTTCCTCCTCATACTTTCCCAGCCTCCAGACATTTTTAGCTCAGGGACTTCCTGAGCAGGATGCCATTTCTACATATTTGGTAATTCTCAATGGATTTCTCTTCCATGAATTTGTGCAATTGTCCTGAGCCAGTGTAAACTTTTAATATCGACAACACTGGCAAAGTTTCACATCACCTATCTGCTGCATATAACCACACAAACATCCTTTTGCTAGTTTTAAACCTTGCTCCTACTAATCTCATTTGAATCCCTCACCCCCAGTTTTCATATCAGGACACAATCAATCCCTACTGGGGTTGTACATCTAGCAAAGAAACCAAGTGACATGAAGTACTTGTAGGTTACTTGTAACAGGCGCTATGTTTCACCTAGTTACAATCCTTCCAAATGAAAAGTACCAGATAAAAACAAGGGATGTAGCAAACAGTATCTTGTTGACCTTCAATGTTCTACTTTCATCATCATTACCTGCCAAAAACTTACCTCTAATTCCTTAATTTTCTCTTCGGCTATTCTCTGTTTTTCTAAGAGCTGATTATGAATCACTCCTTTAGACTGAAGAATAAACCTACAAGTGAAAAAGAAGAGATAGACAACTGTTGGATATTCTTTACATCTGTTGTACACCTAGCTGCACAGAGTTAAACTACAGTGACCTCTGCGAAGTATTCATCCTCAACCCGCGCATTCTGGACAGAGGCAGAAGAAATTGCTATGATACCTCACAAAAACCACCGGGCTGGCCTCAAAGGCTTGCTCACTAATCTCACCCATGATTTGGGAGGAAGAAAATGGATGCACAGAGATCTCCCTCTATCATTCAGTGTCCTGGAATGATTTGAAAGCAGCTCTTGCACACAGCTAGCAAGGGGAGTCTGTCATCACGTTTCCTTCAAAGGAATCTAAATCAGTTGATGGCATATAGTCAAGGAAGCCTCTTTCAATGTGTAAAAGCCATTCATGACCCATTTAGTGCTCACAAACAAGCTAAACAAACCTGGAGAATAAAAACAAAGCTTTCTACAGAGAAAGGCTGAGAGAGCTGGGGTTGTTCAGCCTGGAGAAGAGAAGGCTCCAGGGAGACCCTACTGCAGCCTTTCAATATATAAAAGGGACTTATAAGACAGACAGAGACTTTTTACCAAGGCCTGTAGTGACGGGACAAGGGGCAACAGTTTTAAACTGCAAGAGGGCAGGGATAGATTGGACATAAGGAAGAAATGTTCTACGATGAGGGTGGTGAGACACTGAATAGGTCACCCAGAGAAGTTGTGGATGCTCCACCCTTGGAAGTGTTCAAGGTCAGGTTGGATGGGACTTTGAGCAACCTGATCTAGTGGAAGATGTCCCTGCCCATGGCGGGGGGGTTGGACTGGATGGTCTGTGAAGGTCCCTTCCAACCGAAATCCTTCCGCAATTTGATGATACAGAGCCAGGTACTTCCACCAGAAACACAGAGCCATGGTACACCTGCCTTTACTTGAGCTTTCACAGTTCCCACTGCTCAGGGTGTGGCTTTAACACACACCCTCGCTGACCTCTTGAATTCCCATGCTTTCTACATTCAGAGGGTTCTTCTGTGGGGTGGGAAGTGGTCATTTTTAACTGAAATTGCAGCCACTGGTTTCCACTTGTTCTGGTTTTTAATTGCCAAAGGGATTTGAAAGATGCATCCATAACATCTCAGTCACAGCAATCCTACTCGCCAGCATGCAAAAAGCTGCCTGACTTGCTCAGAAGAGCCTCTGAAGGAGCACCAGCATCCAAAGCAGCTCTCCAGCACGTGGCACTGGCATCCCACAAAGAGGTAAAGGACAACTAAGTTCAAATGAATTTTAGGAACCCTCCATGATTGTTTTTCATCCTTCCAGACATAAAGAATGTACAAGCCGCAGATTCACCCCTCCCTACTTAGAAAGTCCCCCAGGGGATTTAGAAGGAGCCTCCATGGGTCATACCAACGAGGTCAAGGTCTCCCTCCACCACCAACTAGGGTCAACGTCTTCCTGCCAGGTGACAAGAGCTCATGCTTGAACAGTTAAAATGAGCAGCTTTAGACAGGGCAGAATCAGAGTGCATTCCCCGTCTGCTATAGAAAAATCTGAAATCAGTTTGTAGTGCCATCTCCCATGACAAATGACATTATTAACGTGTTTGCTCAGGGCCTGGTAAACACAAATGCGGATCTGCCGCTTGGCTTGAAACCCAGCATACCCTGCATCAGCAGCAGAACAGCCAAAAGGAAAACTACCTGCCACATGCATTCCTGAAATGCATGGGAGCAGAACTGCGGTTAATTATAACAGGTTTCCAATTAAAACTCTCTTTGGTGCTGCTATTAACTGCATTTAGCAATCGTTTCCTCCTCCTCCTCCCACTTCTCTCCCTTGTTCCACTTCACCTCCTCTTTTCTACAGTAACTTCTGCTATATCTTTTACATTGCAATTTTGTCAAATCTCTCCTCATTTCTTCCCAGCCTCAGCTCATGCTTATTACTGGTGTCATCTTTGTTCTGCATCTGCTCCTGTTCTTTACAACACAGCTCACTCGCTCCCTTTGTCCCCTCAATCCTCCCCTTTCCATTAAGTGCCCCCACAATCCACTTTCACACAGTGGTAATGTTTTCAGGTCCCAGCACACACCAGCCTGCTGAAATAAAATGCAGGTTTTGCTCAGTCTTGTGAAAATGAAGTCCATGACCACCTTCTAGGAAAGAGAAGTTATTTACATTGCTATAAGATGCAGAGCCTGGATCCAGCCAGAGATGAGCTACTTTTCAGGACCACCAGCAACCGTGTCATTCTGATACTCTTACCTTGAGCCTGCAATACCAGAAGAAACAAACATTAGCCTTCACACACACACACCCTCTAGATTTTGGGGTGAAGACTAAAATTTTGTCTTCCTTCTGCAGTAGCTGCCATTAGTGAAAAATCAAAGCTGCAAGATGCCCTCAGTAAACAAAGCCATCAGTCCTTTCCCACGTCACAGCTTCCCTGAACCTCTGTGTGTATATGAACGTTTCCTTAAATTATTTCCTTTTTTGTGGGGGCAGCAAAGAAGAACAGAATACCTTCTCATTTGCTTCCCCAAATTGTATAGCAAGATCGATCATTTTGGCTTCACTGATGCCCCTGGTCTAAGAAACAGAAGTTAAACACCAACACAGCTTGATCAATTTTCCCCATGCTGCAGCTGGGAAGGTCCCTGCTGGGCTACAGGCACTGAGCGATCCCGGCTGGCTGAGAACCGCTACGGGCACTAAAACCTTTGAACAAACAAGTGGCTGACTTCACTTCTATTCTGCAAATGTCAGCGGCAGTCATCAGGGAAAATATCCTCCCTCCCACCCTCCTGCAATGCTCTGGCAGACATGCGACAGCAAATTAAAATTGGATGGCCGAAGTTAGCACTGACGAGACTTATGCAGGCAGCTGGGCACAAATACAACCACCCCAATTTTATTTGCCATAAAATAGTGGGCTGGAACCTGTGTCCGTTCACACGCTGGCTCAGAAGCAGATCAAATGTCCCTGACTTGGCCAGCAGCACCCTTCAGAAGGTCTTCACCAGAACCAGCTTCAAGCCACCCATTTTAATTCCCTGCCACAAGACCATCGAGCTCTCAGCCTAAAGTGCACAGGTGCCGCCATGTAGCCTGTCAAAGGCCAGTTTTTTTGAAAGCTGAAGCTATAAATCCACATCCACAGTTAACTATTTAAATCTGTGGCTTCACTTTCCAACATTAGAAGGACTCAAAAAAACTCATCAGTGTTTTAGCTTCTAGCTTGGGATACACACGTTATGGAGATCTTGGCCAAAGTTTTTACCTAAGGAAATCATGTGGTTTATGGCAGCACTTGGAAAAAGCAGAAGCTTGTTCTGCTCATTAGGTAAGAGGTGCTGCAGGGCACTTGTAATAAACCGGAGTTTAAATTTAATCTGGATTTCATTCTTCCAGTTACCCTAAGTAAAACACCAACTTGATGATTTTTTGTTTTTCTCACCAAGCCGGAGAAATAGGGCAGTGTCATTCTGCCGCCTGGTTTTAGTTAAATGTGGTTGTTTTATTTATGAATTTTTAAGCTCATGAAAGAACCATGGGAGGTTCTGAGGACTTAGTTCTCCCCGAGTGAGTTTGTGAACAAGCCTTTCAAACACATGAACTTCATTCACTGCCTGGAGGTACACCACCAGCTAAGAACTGGCCCCACATCAGAGTCACCGCATCACAGAGCTGAGGAGCCACTTTCTGCTCTGTGACGCTGAGCCTGGTAGATGACATGACTAACACCAACACCTTGGTGCAGATCAGCACCCAAGAGCTACCACCACAGACCACTCTGCCAGAGTCTACCACAGGAGGCTCCAAGCTCCGAGAGTTTGTACATTGAACTGGGATGGCTTTTAAGTATTGATAGTCCACAGAAGACAAGCAGCAAACCAAATCCTCTTCCAGAGAAGTGAGTTCACTCGTGTCTGCCTTCTCTCAGTGAAGCGTCACAGCACACACTAATAGATCTGTCAAACATGACACCTACACTATCAAACATGAAACAATGATTCAGAAAAATGTTCAGCACCACAGTGGCAATTACAAAGCTTAGTAACAATCACCTCTTCACACAGAAACTTTTTCACTGTTGTTAAATAACACCAGAAATATCTGGGTCAGAACAGACAAGTTCACCACATATCAGCTGGCCACCCATTTCAGAGGGAATGGCTAGTAAAAACAGAGTAGGATTTGCCCTATTCTGGATACTTAGCAATTTTTCCAATGTCCATAGATAAAGGTAAAAACGCAAAACAAAACAAAGAAAATTAGAAGAGAAAGCTACAGAGGAGTGGGGTCCTCAAGGACAGCAATGTTCAGCCAAACCTGGGCTGCCAACAAGAGCAGCTCTATTATAGAGTGAAGTGTTTGCCAATCGGCTGTGCCTACATGCTCCGGTCTCCTGGTGACTGCTGGTTAAGTGCAATACAAGGAACAAAAATAGAGCACAAGGGAACTGAAAGAGAAACCTCATTCTAAATATTCCCACTTGTTTCTATTTTCCTCCCTCTGCTGCCTCCACATCGGGATTTTTGTTTCCCTAAGGCAGAGAAAGTGGTTTATACACTCTCTGTGAGACTCATTGCTTATTTCCTTCTGAAGGGATCTCTTACCCCTTCCCAATTATAAATTTCTAGAAATGGTGCCTATTTGTTCAGTGTCTATACAGCACTCCCTTATGCCCTGGTCTTCAGGCTCTAGTCAGGCTGGTCAGCAATGCTGTCAACTTCATCATCTGTCTGCTCCTTTGTGTCACACGTACACACCCACAAAGTGATGTTCGTACAGTGTAAGTAATTCCATAACTCGGTCTGTTTGCACCAAAATGTACTGTTTACTTGACTTTAAGACATAATACTAGATACTGAAAGATTTGTCTCTTAATGAATGAGGTTATGGAGATGTTTGTTCAGCACACGCCACTCTTCATTATGACATACAAGTCATTAAAGTTATTGAAGGTGGAGTACCAGTGATACTCATAGTTAAGGTTTTCCATTAAGAACCCCTATTTTCAATTACTTGCAAATGCAACCAACTTCAACCTTTACATCTGAAGCTTTCGGTGGCAGGCATCTGTCCCAGCCACGAGCACTCTCTCCTCTTCCCGTTCTGGTTAGGAAACATGGTTCAGGTGTTTCTCCTGCACGGCTTGCTGGTGCAAGAGGCTGTTTGTATTAAAGTATTAAAACCAGGAGGGAAGGAGCCACACAGCAGGCCACAGGGCTCCCTCCTGCCAGTCTGCAAAGCAACTCTTACCACTTGGGTCCACACAGATCACTGCAAGAAGCTGTGCAGGGTACCAGGGGAAGCCTTAGTTTTCCCCCTGCCCGATACTGATATACATCCCTCTGCCTAATTTCAGAGAGAGACAATTTTACAGGCAGGAACGCTCCAGTGCTAATTTGCCAGAATAATGATGAATGACAGATCTAAAAGTCCATTCAGCCTGGCTCCCAGCTCACACAAAGGGTCATTATAACTTCAGCTTTACAGTGGCCATTGCATTTGGGAAAGTCTCTACAAAAACTTAAGGTAAGATACTGAAAAGAAAACTAACAACTTTGTACAGAGCCATAACATTATGTTAACATGTCTATTGTATTTCTAAAAAAACTAACATGCTGTGCTATAACACAGCACAGTCATTTACATGGAATATCCTGCTTCTTGAAACCAAGTGTTTTCATTAGACTACTCCATGAGAAAAGTTGGGCTAAGCCCAGTCATGCCCTTATCTATTTAAAGACGCTTTTTAATTCTGAATTTGCACTGCTGTTCAAGCTTTGAGCATACTCAGTAGGGGATTACTGCATTTTAAGTACTGTTCAAAGSCAATGGAAGAGAGGCTTCCAACGAGCTGATCCCAAGCAATCTAGCTTGATTGAACAGGAGCCGGCTGTGCACAATTGCAAGCACCCCGTAGTCCCCTTCCACTCTCCTAGGGTCTGCTTATGCTTCTGTAAATGATTCCCTATGCAGTTTGTAACAGGCACTGCTTATACCCCAGCAAATTCCAGTTTTAGTCATGCTAGATGAATTACCCAGTTCCAAACAAGACAAGGAAGCAATATTAAAAAAAAAAAAGGAAAATCATGAATAATTATAGTTTGTGCTGCCACCCTTCATGTCTAAGGGTTTCACATTTTTCAGTCCAATTTTGGATTTCCCATTCAACAGATCATATGCCTTAACTAGAGCTTGTTCAGAAACAGATGCAGTTGGAACAGATGAGTTGAAGCTTTTCCTATGTTTGCTTTTATTTTAGTGGTCAGCCGTCTCACTGGGTCACTCTCAATATAGCTAAACCTAACTATTCCCCCCTCCCCCCCACCAAAGCAGCACATACCTTAAAGCAAAACAAATCCTGCAGCTTATATTGGGAGGATTATATATGAATACATTCCAGGAGCAGCAGTTTATAGTTCACGTGTCATTTTACTACCGCACTCAGAGAGGTGGATATGCACCAGGAGCTGTTTGGGAAGGAGACATGGGTTGAAGCATGCTGGCAGCATCTCTGGTGGGCAGCAGAACCCGTGCAAACTCAGCCTGACAGCACTGGAGCACGCACAGAGACCAGGATTAGCGGCACTGGAAGCAGTCCAAACCGAGCCTTATGTAGGCCACAACAAGGGTAACTTTTACTCAGATGAACATTTGTAAGCCATAAACCTATTTACTTTAAGGAGCTAAAGGAAGAGAACAAAAAGTGCCACACYGTTTGCTTCCTCAAACCTCTCTACGGACTGGCCCAACACGTCCATCCCGCCCTGCTGAGGGGCAATGGGGTTTGTTCTGCACTTCAGGCCATGTTTACATTGAGTTTTCACTTTTTTTTTTTTTGATCTGTCAATAGCTACAGCATATTGCGTTACCTCAAGCCAAGATAGTAACACAGCTTGCAAACAGCAGTTTCTGCATTGCCAGACACTTAACTAGATGGTAGATTTATACCATTGTTCATGCTTGGTTCTTTAAAAAAAGAAAGCAGGAATATACCTCTAAGTGTGTATTAAATATAGCACAACCCAAAATAATAAAATAGTACTGTGGTCTGCTTTTAAAGAACATCAATTCTTTTTGAAGGCTCAATCAACATAAATGGAATTTAAAAAAAAAAAAAAAAAAAAGCAAATGCCTCCTCTCTATCATACAGGAATTAATAGCATTTGAGATTCAAACCATGTGGGGAAAACAGTGCAAATATAACTGCAGTTCATGGAGGTGAAATCTCCATGAGTAGTTTTTCCTCACTATCTCCCTGGTTTAGTGGTTTTATCTTCTAATTTTGCTTTAATGTAAGTTTTTAGTATGTAGCAATGACGACCTGTAGCTTGTTTAAGCAAAGGAAACTCAAATGACTACAGCATGCCTACTAGCAGATGCACTTCAAATAGATTTTTTTGCAGTCTAGGTTGTACCATATTTGAAAGTTGCAAGCAGCAGAAATCAGAAACAATTTTTTTGATAATGGGAAGTCAAGATCCATTTCTAAAGTCTCCTGTATTTTTAGGAATTCCCCACAAATTCCTAAGGAAGAACATTTAAAAAAAAAAAAACAAAAAAAAAAAAAAAAAAAAAACCCCACAACATCAAATGAACACGCATCTAGGAAAACACAAACAAGCAAATGTTGGCATGAACACCCTGGTCAACCAATCCTAAAGAAATTTCTATTTTAAAAAAGTTTTTTTCTACTGGTGAATATTCTGTGATCAGAAGGGTGAACTTTGCAGTAGTAAATGAAGTGACATGGAGATACTGCTATACTCTGACAGGCAAACTTACGTTTACCCTTCTCAGCAGCAGCCCTTCAMCAAGAACCTATACAAGAAAACTAGCAAAATCAGGATACATCTCTTCTGAAAAGCAAATCTATCCACAGTTGCAAGAAAAAAAAAAATGCTTTGTGGCTTGCCCAGGAAGAAACCTTTGAAATGCTGAGTGAGGAGGAAGACCCAACTATTGGTTTGTGGTTGTTAAATAGCATAGCCTTGGCTTCTGCACATCGCAATTCCTGCTACAACAAAGCATCAAAGAAAGCAATACAGCAAATATCACAGAAGTGGATGTAAAGATAACCGAGTCAAAAGAATTCAAGCATAACAGTAATACAGAGATATTTCTGGATGCTAGAGTTAAATTAGCTAGCACTAAAACAATCACACTGTTGTTTCCTAATCAGTAAGAACAAACTTTTAACAATCAGCATTTGTGGACCTAAAAGGCTTGATGTTGTTTTGGAAAATCGTTTCTTCTCAGAAAGCCTGATTTTTTTTAATTTTTTTTTTTTTTTTTTTTTTTAAACTGGCTGAAACATTCTGTTAATTCAGCAAATAGTTTTGGAGAAAACAAAAATAAAAATTCAAGACAGCAGTTGTAGCATTCCTGAGTTCTGCACTTTGGTTCTTGCATCTCTGTATTAAACTTGTGTAAACCAGCGATCTCATCCCACAGGATTGGTTTCCTCATATTTTACTTCAGGGTTTTAATGTAGGGGTTGTGAATTAAACCCTCCTTCTTTCAGGCTTTGAACAGGCAGCGAGGTCAGAGGATGCTCAGACCTAGATTTCTCATTTGTATTAAGGCTGTTCCACATAAAATTTATGTTATGTTGACATACACATATCAGACCAGAGACTGACTCTGGGCATCTCCACCCCACAGCTGTGGGCCGTGAGTGTTGGGTACCTTGTCACACCCTGCCCCGCTAGCTAGATATCCACTGACACCACACCTGGGAGGGCATCCCCAAGCAACACAGGGATATGACAGGGACTCTCCCAGTACTTCTTTGGTCCAGTGATTTGGCCATTCTCCTCTGCCGCAGGAAAGCCAAATTTAAGTGCCCATGCTAAACCAGAGAAACAGCTCTATATTCTGAAAGAAGTGCTGTAGCACTCAGTATTTCCCCAGGGACTCTAACCCTCGATTCCAACATTTCCTTTAGGAAATACGGGAAAGACTCAAAATACAGCACTTTAAATCCACTAAATATTAAAATAAATGGAAGATCCTTGCTGTTTCAGAATATCAGAGTGACATTTTAAGTGCTTGGAGAACTTCAGAAATAAGACAGTCATGTTCCATAATTTTTTTGCAAAGTCATATGGCACAGCAAGCCACAAAAGCAGGAGCAGTTCAAGCTCCCCAAAACATTTAATACTTGTCTAGTGTGTATCCAAAGAGAACTCCATACCACTGAAGCAACAGATGGGTTGCATTTGCAAGACACCCCAGATTTCCTCTTTCTGGAGGTAGGGACAAAACAAAGGTGCCTTACTACAGCCCTCGCTCCCCACAACAGTCTGACCTCCAAACTGCTGCCCTGCAAGCACAAGACTTCTTGAAGACGCTGGCATTTATATGACAGCACATTGCCTCTGGATCACAGCAGATCAAACTGTCTCTTCTAGCAACAACGGCAGTCTGCATGAGAAGTTTGTCTCTGTTCTGACCCTTATCTTCTCAGTTTAGATTTCACCTCCTTTATGTTTACTCAGGTAGCTCCTTCCTCTGTGTTGTCTAGATAACAGGCAGGGAAAGAGTTAAGGATAAAGAAAAGACAAATGGAACAGATTTGTTTGAATGTCATACTTCTAGTCCCAACAGAAAGATGTTCCTGAAGAGTTAAATGTCTCCAGGCAAGGGAGACAAGCATCAAGTAAAAACTCGCTAATCTTCTATCACAACGCGCATGGAGTAGGTGGGGGGACTATAACCAACATGTTTATTTCAAGTAGGGCTAAGTAAAACCTATTTTTTTAAATTAGCTATTATTTTTATTGTAAGACCCTTTTTTCTGCTGCTTATACATTTGACAAACACTGACTTATCAGATGCGTCCATTCTACACCAGTTCTCTGTCTAAAGCTGATTCTTTTAAAGAAATGCAGCTGTTTCCTAGAACTGGGCAGATATACATCTTGCATGCAAGCCATGGAAATCTTTTCTTCTCTGAAGTTTCAGTGTAGCATGGAGAAATTATGTAGAGCAGCAGGGTAGGAGAGCTATAACTGGACAAAGATATCCAGGAGATTACAAATGAGCAGCCCAGGGCAGCAGGAATAAGATCAAGAACTAAGTGGGGGAAGGGCAGGGGGGAGCGTGTTTGAGAAATCAGATGATGTCAGGTTGGAAAAGGAGCCTGTGCCCAAGAGAACAAGCTCCCTTTCTGATCTGGAACAGAATCTGGGAGTCCAGACTCCCAGTATCCCACTATTGTCAGCTGTTAACCATGAAGCCCACAGACCAGTTGTGCCCCTCTCGTGCTCCTGATCAGCCAGGAAGAGGATGGCAACCAACTGCTGCCCCTTACTTCACTGCTCAGGCCAAAGGCACCTGTACAGACTACTACTGCATTACCCCTGCGTGCATCGTTTTGATTTTTGCTTTCTGTGACAGCTCTCTAAAAAGATCTTGCAAACTTTTATAGGCCCACTCACACAGAACACTGTGAAGAACATTGTTCAGGCTGCAACAAAAGTGAGTAGTTCAAAATCGAGAACAACCTGAAATAAAAATCAACTGGGTGATGGAAAACCTTATGGCTTATGCACACGTGTCACGCCACGTAGCCTTTGATTCCTCGTGCACCATCTTCCACCACCCCGTCTTGTTCAACATACAGCATAAACAGTGGTCAAGTAGCAAGCAGCTGGACACAAATTTCGTTTTCTTCGCAGTTCAGTGCCTGATTGTACTTACTAGACACACCAGACTTATTGTGGAAAACAAAATCTTCCCTTTTTCAATAGCTAGATAGAGGAGCTTCAAGTTTATAAACTACATATTGACCAGAGGCTGATAGCAACATGCTTGTCTCTGGGATTCATTCAAGTATTGCAGCACCTGTCAGCTTCTCAGCAGCTGGGCTTCAGCGCTGAACTCTGCACAAAGCGTTACCCAAGGAGATGGGCGATAGAGAAGCCACTCGGATTTCACAGACCAGCCTATAGTTAGCAACTGAACCATAAAGATTAAGCCTTGCGTGTCCTTCAGTTCTTTGTGAGTTTTTTTGAAATGTGAGCGGGAAGCACAGTACAGCTACCATATTCTGCAGTGATCTGTGCCAGTAGAATCAAACACCAATTGCATACACACATAAGAAGTAAAAATGCAGCTACTGCAGCTGTATCGAGCAATGTGCGGTACCGATTGCTGTCTTCAGGGGTTCAGGAAAGAGCTTACAATGATTTATGATGTCTCATTTTCAAACAAAACCAAGAATCACAGTAAAAGCAGGAATGCATTTAAATCCCAGGAACGATCAAGAACATTTAATCCTCTCTCAGGTTTCACTTGTGTATGGTTCAGCCACCAAAAATCTGAACCACTCTTAAAAAAAAAAAAAAGTCAAAATCACATTATTACAGCTGTCCTGATAAAATACTATACTTGCACAAAGTCATTTTATAAGGACAGTTGTAATAATATACTATACTTGCAGAAAACCTTGAACATAAAGTTGTGCTACAGTATTTGCTTGATTTTTACTTTCTTATATTTTATTTTTGTAAGTGTTCTTCTATTTGTTGTAGAAGTAAACTGATGATAAGGCAATATCAAACCAAAACTGACTATCTATTTTGGCATGGCATGAAAAACTGCAGTGCTCTCCTCACTGTGCCTAGCACAAGTGCCGGACATTTTTCTTCTGTAAATAAGGATCTCGTCCAGGTTGTGGGTTAAAAGAATGTAAAGGGAAAGGTCTGAAATATTCAGACAGAATTCTGAAGCTTAAACTTTCAGCATAGTTCTCAAAGCAATATGATGATATCAGTTCACAAATAGCTTAAGCAGAAGTCCAGCATAGTGGTAGTTGTCTCAGGCTACGTAACAGGCCTTTCAAAAGAGTATGAAGTAACAGAATTGAAATGTATTTGGCAAGATGCCACCACTCAGATGATATCCCAGCCTCACGGATATGTACAGTACACAGCAATTCATCATCTCATACTATGTGGCACTGACGTTTCTTGTGTCAAACCAAAAATAGCTATAGTAAAAGTAAATTGAGCTCCACATGTGGAGGCCAGTAAGGCCTCCACATGTTGTACACACTACAATATAAAAAAAAAAAAAAAAAAAAAAGAGACCAAGTTGAGGAACGACAAATGGACTTTCACATTCGCCAGCGGTGCCAGGAAACCCTCTCGGAAAGGAATGAGGCTCAAGATAGGGGTTCAGAGAACAAAAACCACACTACCGCTTTCCAAGTAGTGCAGAAGCGAGTACCAAACTAGGCAGACTTCCTCTCAGGAGGCAGCACATCACCACAGTTCCTCAAGCCTTCAAATTCCACAAAGACCTGGAGTATCTTATCCTACAGAATTGTACGTACTAGCCCCTTGCACACACCCCAAACCACCAAAGCTGGAGAAAAAACAGAGAAACTCTAACAGAAGCCAGATTCTAAGTAGCAGCTTAAATGGGTTAAAGAAGAAAAAAAGGGGAAAAAAAAAAAAAGTTGGGCACAGGAATAGAAGCACAAAACTTATTTCAAAGAATTTAGCTATTCAAGCAAGCTGTCAGAAGGGCACCAATAATCAGAGTTAACACTGATGCAGACCTCCACCCTGTCTGGATAACTGAAACCCAGCAGAGCTCTAACATTTGCATGCTAGACTATGCAAAAGAAATTGAGACATCATAAATATCCCCTTGGAGGCTGAACTCCCACATCTGTGCAAGCCAATGAAGCCAACAAATTAAAAAAATCTGCAATTCCACTTCACAAAACATGGCTTATATGTCCAGAAGAACCATAATGACCACTCCTTTGGTCTCCAGTGGAACACAAGATGCCAGACTGCCCTTGGATTTTAACTCCTGCTCAAGGGCTGCTTTAGCCTGCTTTGCTAAAAGTCCAGATTTCAGCAATAAATTCTCTAGTAGGGGTTGGAGCAGGCTCCAGGAAGCGCCTTGTGTCCTTGGTGCATGTTCTCCACACTATGGAGTGACACAGATCATACCAGAGCATTATTGCCAATTGGCAAGGCAGCCTTCAGCCCCACAGCCAGAACAGGCAGAGCTCATAGACGTACCATATCAAGCTAAGGCAGGAGGAAAAGAAGGAAAGGAAAAAAAAAAAAAAAAAAAAAAAAA
>JAYKAV010002928.1:184869-218635 GCA_035582835.1 Phoebastria nigripes | reverse complement strand
AAAAAAAAAAAAAAAAAAAGAGTGAATGAGTAGTATTCAGAAGAGCACTCTCTTAATCTATATTTGCATAGCGACTAGTACAAACAAAGCCCATGCAGAGTTCAGCTTTTAAATACTATCATAATGCAAATATTTTTCTGACGGCGCCTCTGCCATCCCTGAGGAGCAAGAGCTGCCTGCCATGCCTAAGCCACCCTGTCTGGTCACGAAGAGGTAAGCAAAAGACGACTCCCCAGGAGACTGTCACTCCCACAGCTGCTGCACACAGGGAAAGTATAAATGGTTTAGGACACAAAGAAGGTAAGCATCTCTTACTCCTAAGTGGGAGGCAGAAGCAGAAAGCAGGACAATGCATTTCAGCCAGCGCCAAAATACCATCTGCTACCCAAATCTGATTCACAAGCAGCATTACTTTATGATAAAGACCAATACACTCACATTTTTAAGGTATCTTGAGGGAATTCTCCATATAGAAGATGTAGTCTGTACTTCTGGATTTTAAAAAAGCTTTAAAAAAATTGTTGATTCTAGAATTATGTTTTACTCTTCATCTGTCTGCTCTGTGACAAAACCACACAGAAAAGACCCTTATGAGTCGTCTCATGACTACTCCAAACACAAGTGTTTGCTATGCCTACATTCTGCCCGGGTCAAATCAGTCGCCTCTTGCAAGGGACCTAAATCTATCTCCTTTTAAGGTACCAGTCAGTAGCATCCCCACACAAACRCAACATTTAATTCACCTACATGGAAAAGTTTATTTACTTGGAGCCAAGAAGGGGACTCTATCATGCTGAACACCTCCATTAGCCTGGGTACACCTTCATCTGAAAACTCGCAGCAAAGGGCAAACTACACACCATTCCTGGCTTCCCAGTCCTGCCACCTCCCTACAACTTGATCTGGAGATTGTGTGGTCTGATGGATCAGGGCACTTGTAGTCTGACCTGGCTCACCGCTCAGCCCTGTGATCATCCACTTCAACACGAAGAAGGTGGGGTAAACACAGGGTGGGGAAGAGGTCGATACAATCACCCCTTTTGGCAGCAGTCAGAGCAGATTCAGCATTTCGCAAAACTACATCCCAAGCTGAGCAGAGTCATCACTGTTACCCAACTCACAAGAGACACAAGAGAAAAATCATAGTACTCTCAAATCAGAAACACAGAAGTCTAGTGTGATATTTATCAAGTAAACACGTGTTTCAGATTTGAAACCACTTTGTATGGTCTTCTACCAGAGGCTGCTGAAGTCAAACAGAAGTGAGTTGCGGAAGTTAATCAAAACACATTACTTCTGGTTTAAAGTATTTCTTTTGACAGCCATCCAGCACATGGAAGCACATCTTTATGAGTGCACTGGGACTACCCATATGAGCTTTATGCTCACTTCTAAGGGTTTAAAAAATCCGGGCAACTCCCGTTAGATCCATTCCCTGGCATGATACTGCAAAGGGCATCTCTGTACAACATTTGTGCAAGCAAAGCCCTGAGCACGTGAACTGTGCACAGGGGTTTTTCAAGGAGTCTGATGTAAACTACATTGGAAATGACTGAAGCTGGACAGATTTGTGAGAGCCTTCTCACAAATGCTGTTTGTCATTAGAATGCTGCTCTGCTAGTCTAGATTACAAACTTCCCAGAGGTGCCACACGAGACCACCACGGCCAGGAGCAGAGCCAGCAAGCAAAACCGCACAAAGCCAATAACATTTATAACAGTCCTTCTTCAAGGCAGCCAGTAGCTAACCCCAAGAGATAAAACCCAGCAAGTCTCGCTGCGTTCCCAGGCAGATTGCTGGAATTAAAAATGAAAGACAATGAGAAAAATGAAACAAATGAACATGCTGAGAGAAAGCTGGCACGCTCTTTGTAAAGGGAAGAGCCTCCTGCGCAGGGCAGCAGCCTAGAGGCCTCCTACACACGAAGGCTGGGGGGGTCTCCCTGTGCACAACGCTGCAATCACTCCCCCACCCCGCTGCATAAGCCCGGTACGCCCAAGCAGGGAGCCAGCCAGCCGCTCCCGGCGCAGCAAGGAAGCCCCCACCATCCCCCACAGGCCGGGCAGGTACTCACATCCTCCCCACACCCTCGTACATGCGGGTCTCGTCCACCAGCATCATGACCTCCGTGTCGGTGAGGTGGGCGTGCTTCTTCGTCTTGCTCAGCTGCTCGATCTGGATGTCGGCCAGCTTCACCTTCTGCTGTGTGTCGATCACCTTGGCCTGCAGCTCGGTGAAGGCCTGGGGGGGAGAGCAGCGGCGATAAGGGGCAGCCCTGACAGGCCGCGGCCCGACGGCCCCGCGCTGCTGAGGCCGGGTGGCGGGGGTCGAATCGGCCCCGGGCTGCAGGGGAGGAGGGGACCGGGCAGGCACCGCCGGGGACACGGCGAGGGACACGCTGCTCATTGCGGAGGGGCTCGTACCTTCTTCAGCTCCAGGTCCACGGGCGCCGCCATCTTGTCTCCGCACGGCGCCTGCGCGGTGGGGGAGCGCCGGCACCGCGTCCTGCTGCGCATGCGCGGGGGAGGGGGCGGGGTCCCCTCGGCGGGGCGGGAGGCGCCGCGGGGTCTCCTCACCAGGGCGGGGACGCCGGGCTGGGCTGTGGGGTCCCCTCACGGGGCGGGATGTGGGGGATGAAGCCTCCCCGTCGGGCCGGTTCCGCGTGGGTGTCCCTGGCCCGGCCACCTCAGCGGGAGGCGGGGGCCGCGCTGGGGGTCGAGACGTGGCCCCTGTGAGGGGGACGCGCCGAGGGCGAAGCCGGGGGAGAGCCCAGCAGGGCCTGGCCGTGCCCTGCGGGCCTGGGCGCGGCTTAGTCCCCTGGGCAGCCTTGAGGTGCCCCCGGAGGCCCCCGAGCCCGGCGGTCCCCAGCCGTGGGGGGACACGCCCGCCCCGCTCTGCTGCCCGCTCCTCCCGATGGCTGCCACAGCCCGGCCGCCCCTGCCCGAGCTGGCGGAGCCCTGCCAGGGCTTGGGAGCCCGGCAGCCGCCCCTGCCACCTCCCTGCCACCCACCAGCACCAACACGGGGGCCCCGGCTGGCCCCCTCCCCAGAGGGGGAACACCAGGGACAGACCAAAAAGCAGTGACGGGTGCTAAAAACAGAGCCAGAGCAGTGCTTTGTTAATAACACCCAGCAGCCAAATGCGGCCTCATCCTCCAGACCACGGAGATGCTGGGGCTGGGAGTGCCAGACATCTCGGACCCAGTGAAACGCCAAGGGGAGGCTGAAATCGCGGCATGCTTGCCAGGCAGAGGTACGGTGCTGGGCGGTGAGAGACCCGGGGGGCCGGTGGGCTCCCAGTGGAGGGGGTGGCAATGCTGCATCTCCTGCAGCGACAGCTTTGGGCTGCCTGCTGCCCCCAGCACCCTGCGGCCTGCCTCTGCCCACGAATGAATCGCCTTCATTCCCTCCAGCCCTGGCACTTTCCTTGGAGCTTGCCCACATGGGCTCGGGTAAGGGGTGGGTGAGGTCACGATGAGGCCATCAGATGCCTTTTGGGCAAAGGCAGCAAAAACTGGTGGCCGGCGTGCCGCTCTGCAGCCAGGGGCAGGCGGGGGGAACCTGCTGCAACACCCCTGTTAAAAAGCACAGTGCAGGATCCGACCTTCAGGGACTCTCAGCTCTTGTTGCCACCTGCTCCCAGAGCATGGCCGCCCTTTTCAGTGCCTTCCCCAGCTCTTTCCAGCTGCCGCAGCTGCCCACCCACCGGCCCAGTGCAGAGCTGGAGCTGGGGGACAGTTCCCRCTGCCTGCACCTCCTGCCTGCGAGGGCGGCTGCACACCAGTGTGAGGCCTTCCGCTCTGCCCCCAACTCTGCAGGCACTTGGGGGGATTTGTGTCACCCTCTCTGCGGCAGCAACAAGCCCATGGGAGATGGCTCACTGTGGCAAAGCCCATCCCAGGGTTGGGGCTTAGCAGCTGGGTGAGGAGTGAGGCAAAGCTGACAACCCCAGTCAGGAGGAAAATCAGACGAATGGAGCTACGCGCAGGGCTGCCGCCGCCTGCTTCCGAAGAGAGACAGCAGGGGTGGTTCAGCCAGTTTTGGGGTGTCTCTTTGGCTGCCTCATCCCCGCTCCAGTGCACTGCTGCCCTCTCCATCCAAACCCTGCTGCACTGTGCTGGCCAAAGGTGCTGAAGCACAGCTGCCAAAGTGCTGGGGCAGGCAGGGGACAATTGGTTATTAAATTGACTAACGCAATATATTGCAATTTTTTATTAAATGCACATCTGGGATTTTGGAGGTCTCCTAGCTTTGACCCTTGCTCTGGAGAAGAGACTGAGAAGTAGCTGCAGGGCTCTCCTCCAGGCGCGTGTCTCTACCCGCAGCGGGACCGAGTGAGCCCAGGCGGGGGGCTGGGGGACACACCGGGTGATGGCATTTAGTGGCTGGGCACACGTTTTGTCACCCGTAGACAAGCCAGGCACGGGCGTCAAAGGGATCTGAAGGGACATGCCAGAGGTCACAGTTTGGAGTCAGTGTCAGAGGCAGCTAGTGGGCTTGACACCGTGGCAGTCAGGAAGTGCTGCGGCTGGTGACGTGTTTGTGTTCCTGGATCCATGCCCGGAGGGGGGTGAAAGGCCAGGCTGCTGAGCTGGGGCTGCTGGAGGCCACCGCCTGCCTTCACCAGGACCCCCACCAGTGCTCAGCTTGGCCAGCTGCCGCRGCAGCCCACTCCAGTCCCAGGGGGACGGCAGGGTGGTGGAGGCTGCCTTCCTGGCACCCTGTTCCTGCAGGCACAGTTAGGCAAGCAGCCCAGCCTCCCCCCGCAGTGCGTGGGCATCCTGGGCAGGTCAGAGCCCCGCGTGCCCCAGCCAGGCTCTGGGGCATCTCCTGTTTCGTGGCCACAAGCATAGCTGGACTGGGGACCTGCCCCGGGGGCTTTATCCCTGCCTTAGCTGGGAAGAGAGCATCTGTAGGACTGTCAGCCTTTCCCAGCCCAGTGGGGCAGAGCGAGCCAGCTCACAGATCCAGCCAGCTTCCCACTCCCTACATCTCTAAAATATGTTTCCCATCTCTTGGCCTGTTAAATTACCACCTGTGGGCAGCCCAGCCTGCACTGCCAGCCTGTGGAGGAGCAAAGTGGACCAGAACACGTCCTTGCAGGGAAGGAGGAGGGCAGAGGGCAGCTGGGCTCCAGGCAGAAGTTCCAGCTCTCTGCAGAAAAGCCTTCCAGCGGAGCTATTCCCAGTGCCCACCAGGGTGGCATGGAGCCCCGGGCATGCAAAGCTGCCTGCCATGAAAGGCAGAAAGGCAGCAGGGCTGGAGCGGGGAGCAGCTATGGGAAGGGGAGCAGCAGCAGCACAGCAAGGCAGGGATGTAGCCAGGCGACCCGGAGCAGAAGGGCCTCCTACATAGCAGCTGGAGGCATTATTTGCTTAATAGACATTGAAAAAGGCCAAAGTTTGGAGTCTCTGATTAAACTGGCACTCCCACAGCGTGAAGGTTCAGGTTTGCACAAAGCAGAGCCAGTAACTTTTCCCTGGCTCTGGGACTCAGGCCACTGCAGCTGCTGGGACTTTTACTCTCCAGGTGATAACACACGAGGGTGCCCGTTGTCATCCACCCGCTTCCCATCTACCGTAGCCATGTACTTTAGCCCTTCTATCTCAGGAAGCACTGGAAAGCCAAAGTATTGCTGCATTCCCCCTTCCCACACCCCAGGTTTTGCTACTGCAAAACTTACCAGCTGCGCAGGAGGGATGAGCCTATGCACTCACTTCCTAAGCAACCTCTCCCCAGTGAGTATAAAGCTTATTTCATACTTTACCAGAGCTAAATTTTGGCTAAATTAGGCCAACAAGCTCTGCAGACTACTCACTGCCCCACTTTAGTGCACATTGTAGGAGCATGAGTGGAAAGCAGTAGCTTAGCACTCCCCTTTGAAAACTGAAGCTTGACATCTGCTGAAGGGAAAGGGGCTGGAGGAAAGCAGGTTTCCTGCAGGGGGGAAGCCCTTTCTCTCTGCTTCAAGGCTCTCTACTAGAGCCGGCATCTGACCCTGACCTCAGCTCCCCCCAGGGAAGATCAGGGAAGAGGAAAGCAGTGGTTTGGGGGTTATTTTCACTGCAAAGTCAGGAATCAGTCCTGAACCACCATCTGAAATGACGCTCGCTGGAATGACCCCAGCCCCAGGAGCCTGCAGCCACCCCAGGAATTGCTGGAATCCCCTGCAAGAGAGGTGTGAGTCCACCTCTTGATTTTTTTAGCCAAATGCTGGCTTAGAACCAGGAATCAATCCCTGATTTGGATCGATCAGTGGCCAGAGTGGCGTCAGTCATACCGGAGGCAGCTTTGCTTGATGAGCAGACACCCAAACATCACATCCCTCCCAGGGCATCAGCTGGCAAAGATGCAAATCTCCAAAGAAACACCGATGGGGCTGGCCTGGCTGCAGGCTCCTGCAGGACGGATCCTGCCACCAGCCCCTTTGCACCACGCTGCTCTGCTGCACCCCAAGGATGGCACAAGCCAAGCCAGCAAGCCCCGCCGCGCACTCAGGATCTCTGCCACTGTTTGCAATACCCCACTAGCAAGGGCATGTTGCTACATGCAGTCTTCAGAGGTCTGACTCCTTTCCACCTCTGTCATTAAATTAACAACCCAAGTGTTTGTAACAAAGTGTTATTTATTAGAATATTACATTGCACTTAAAAAATAAGGGAGGTCTGACCCTGTCATCTTGACCTACATGAAGGATGCAGGGCCAGACCTACAATAAATATAAATACTATGTACAGTTTATCTAAAATAAATATATAATTTAAAATGAAAAATATCTTGTTAAATAGCTGTTACCCTCCCACCCCTCCTGCGCCTAAGAAAGCCCCGAGCCCGGTCTCCTCGCCTTTCACAGTTTGTTTCTCAGCATGCACCGCAGTGGACAGAGAGCTGCTGGAGAGCCCCTCTGCTGCCAGCTGGCCAGTCCCTCCTGCCTCCGCGCAGCCGCCCAGCCAGCGAGCACCTCTCCCGAGCCCCCTCCGTCCCGGAGGTGGCCACGAAGCTCCCTGCAGTGACGCCGCTGCCGAACCAGCCCTGAAGCAGGTGCCGTCATGCTGCTCCAGCGAGCTCCTGCCACGCTGCGGGCTCCCAGGGACGGCGCTGGCTCCGCAGCTCTTGCCTCTTCCAGGAGGTAGAAGTGCGTTAGTGCCCTGCAAGACAGTGGCAGGAGAGCTCACAACATGGCCCTGGGCTGCTCTGCCTGCGGAGCAGTTCCTGCCTGGTGGGGCCAAGGTGCCCATCCCAGTGGGAGGGCCCTCATGGTCACCAAAGCCCCAGCAGCAGCAGCCACTCGCTGCCTTGCGGGGCTGGACCTGGGAGGATGGGAGCCAGGATGCCAGGGGAGCAGTGGCTAAGCATCCCACCCCATGTCCACCATGCTTCCCTTCCAGGGACCACAGCACTTTTCCCCCTGGACACATCCACCCCAATAATCCCCAGGGCAGAGGGGACAGTGATGAAAACCTTGTGCTGCTTCCCCAAAATTCAACTCCTACAAACAGCTAAAAATCCCACCCCCAACACTATTACCAACGTTACAGAAATTCTTTGAAGCCATTACTTCATCCTCACAAAGAACAAAGATTTTTCTTCTTCTAAAAAGAGAAGTAGCTGTAATACRTATGGGCATATCTAACATCAGGGCTTGGACCAGACCAGAGGAAGTCTGCAAACTTTCCAGCACCCGGCCACGGCCACGTGGCTGCCCCTGGGGCAGAGCACACCCCACCGCCCAGCCAGAGTAACATCACATGGGGCTGGCAGCAAGATCCTCCCATGCCCAGCTGCAAGGCATTACATTGGTGCAAGTAACAAGCAGAGTGGGAGTGAAAAGGAAGGGTTGTTTTTTTTTAATATATATATATATAAATAGAGGCAATATCTAAGGAGGGGAAGTGACTCAGAGGGTCAGAGAGGGAGCAGAACAAGTGGGAAAAAAAACCCAGAAGCAGCTTCCCCACTGCCAAACGTCCCCAAAGCATRCAGCGACAGGGCAAAGCAGGGACTTAAGGTTAGAAAGGAGGAGGTGGTGGTGGCCGAGGGGTGTCAGGGGCTTGAGCAGGCAGGGGAGGAAAGAGGGCCAGAGCCCCCCAGGGCAGCCCAGGCTCTCGGGCCAAATCCAGCAATCTCCAGGCTCAAACTGCCTTCAGCTCCTGCCTGGCTCCAGCACGGGATCCACATAGCAGTGCCAACCAGTGTGAACAACCAGAGCCCCCAGATGCCCACCAGCCGCACCGCTGCCCCATGCCCAGCCAGGGGCTCACCTCGCCAGCACCTGGCATCCTCAGTGATTCACAGTGATGCCCAGCTTGATTTTCTCTTCGTTTTCTACATCGTAGACGCCCCTCTTGTGACACCTGTGAGGCCAAGCAAAGAGATGCTCAGAGCATGGAGAAGTCCCTGCCACCCTCCCCTGCATGTGGTCTTCCTGGGGACGCCAATCCAACGGCTCAGCCCCGTCCCACTCACCTGAGCATCAGCAGGGCTGCAATGATGACGAGACACAGGGAGGACAGGACGACAGCAACGACAGCCAGCGCTGTGGTGTGGTCGTATGCACTGGGGGGGTGCTCGACAGGCAGAGAGAGGCCATGGCATCTCTCTCCATGATATCCTGGCTGGCATCTGGCCAAGAAGAAAAGTCTTAAAGGTTGGTGGTGACCAAGCACAGAAGGTCATTGGGTGATTGGGTTCGTGGTGACGAAGCACAGAAGGTCATTGGGTCCCTCACACCCCCGTGGAAAGGAGCTGCCTCTTTGCTCAGCCTTAGCCAGCACCCTGCCCATTCCCCTTGGTCCCCCTCCCCTGAGCTGGGAGGTCTGGCATCACCATCACCTCCCTGGTACTGGTAAATTAAGTTTCTCCTGCCCCAAGCACCAAGTGAAGACTCCTAGAAAGGTTGAGCTCCCCCCAGTAGAAGGCACCGGGGTCTGTGCTCTTCCCAATAGTCCCCAGGCAGAGCCAGGCTGCCCAGACCACCTCTGGAAGTGGGAAGTCCCATGCAAGGGAGCAGAGAGGCAGCTGGACTGGAGCTCAGCACTTCCCTCAGAGCAGGACGTCCCTGCACACCCTGCCAGTCAAAGAGGTGCCACGTCCCTGCAGACTCAGGAGGTTACTCACGTAACAGAAATAGCGCTCCCCAGCAGAGGTGCGAGGCTGCCAACCCTCCCCGTGAGTCAAAGTGCACTAATGCAACCAGATCTCTCTCTCTCTCCAGTGCCACTGACCGTCAAGCTTATCTCCAAGACAGGGTCTCAGCCCAGCGCTCCTGCCCGGCTCGCAACACCACCAGCGTCACCTCCCAGCCACGGCAGCAAGGCTGGGCACAAGGCAGAGGTGCAGGACCCAGCCTGGCAGCATCCTCAGCCCACCCCGTGCCCCGGGGACCAGCCCAAGGAAGCAACAATCCAGGAGACCCTGCGACACGGGCAGCCAGCCAACCAAGAGCAGCCACAACCGAGTGACACCAGCCAACACGAGGCTCATTATCGGAGGGGACTGGGGCAGTTGGCCGCTGTTCCTAAAAACCATGATGGCTCTGGGGAGGTGTCACCCAGGGATGGGCCACCAGGCTGGAGAGCCTCAGCCGGCCCCCGGACCCTTCCTGCTTGCCTGTGTCCCAGGTCTTCCCCCAGCCCCAGGGATCTGGGAAGGGCAGGAGGCTGGGCAGGGGCCGCCTGGCTGTCCCAGTCCCAGGCAGGGGGGGCTGCATCCCACATTGTGCTGGGTCACCAGCCCAAGCTGAGCCAGCAGAGATCTCCTCTTGCTGGCAGTCTCGAGCCCCCTGTGCAAGGGCCCAACTTCATGACAGCTTCCAGGCGGAGAGAAACTAAGCGGTTCAAGGAGCTATGCAGAGCCTGATCCCTGCGGATTGCAGGGTGCGAGATCTTGTGGGCACCATAAGCCAGGGAGCTATTATCTTCCCTGGGCTCCGGGCGCAGGGCTGGGTGGCTCAGAGGATTGATAGCAAAGAACAAAGCCTCTTATATATCTGCCAGCTCAACCCCTGCCCACGTCAGCGGGGATCAAATGTGCACCCCTGGGTATTTCCCGTGGCAGCAGTGCTGGATCCAGGTGCCCCAGCAGCAGGCAAACGCTTTCTCCTCCGCTTGCCTTATCTAGTCCCTGCTCTCTACCTGCATCCCAGGGGGGTAGGAGGGACACAGCCTTGTCCATCAGGGCCAAGGGACAGCTTGGGCATGGCTTTGGCAGACTGTCCCCAAAGGTGCTACCTGCAATCCGCCTTGCCGGTGCCACAGAAAAGATGCTCCTCCTGCCTGCACCGGTACAGCCCAACAGCTGCAGGAGCCCTGAGCTCTCAGCCAAGGCTGGCAGCAGCGAGGGACAGGGGGACGCAGGGTTACAGAGTCAGGATGGGGTCTCACAAACCAGACCTGCAGAAGACCTCCGAACCCACCGCTGCAGGGATGCTGGGTCTAAGTCCATGACAGTTTTTTGTGGGGGATGGACATTGCTCAAGCAGCACAAGGAAGAGGCCAAGTCAGAGCCATCCCCGCGCGGACCGGGAACATGCACTAAAAATATCTCCTCCGCTCTTCCTCTGCCCGGCCCGGAGAATTGAAGGAACCATGACTAAGGCTCCCCCGGCACAGGCACACGCCAGCAACTCACATGCAGGAGGGAGCTCCCAGCTCTCGGATGTATTTGCATTCGCCGTGAATACAGAAATCCTTGTACTTCCGCAGGCATGGGTCTCTCTTCTTCCCCAGGCCTTTGCCTTTTCTTCTTTTATTCCCGTTCCCTTTTTTCTTGGGAGTAACCAGGCCTTGAGGCTTTGACAGGAAAGCAACTGGAAAACAATTTGTGAAGGAGAAAATAGTGGTCAGATCACCTCTGTGTGTCAGCCAAAGAGAAGGCAGAGCAGCGAACCCCGGGCTGCTGCAGCCAGCTCAGCCCTGGCACTCCCGCAGCCTTTTGTGCCCCTGAGCAGAGGGTTTTGTTCCCCCCCCCCCCCCCCTTTTTTTTTTTTTTAGCTTCTCACAAATATCATGGCCTTTCCGATTCATAAGAACAAGTCTCAAGGAAAGAAAGGAACGAGGGGGGGCTGGGGAACAGAGCTTTATGCATCTCAAATGTTGCTATTATATGCACCAGTTTCCACTGAACACAGAAAATTGCTAATTGCCCCTTTATCTGGCTTTTATTTCCCTGATGAGCGCAGTCTTTTGTAAGACTCTATTCATGGCTCTGATGGACTAGCCTTCCTGTAGGTACAAGGATGCCTTGCTCACTTGAAGCAGGATTAAGAGAGCAAGCCTGGCTTAATTTTTGGTTTTGCAGAGCCAAAGAGATGGCAAGGGCAGTGTTCCCATGAATTACAAAGGTACGTTTTAATTGCAGTGCAGAGACCGGTGGCTTTTGGTGCAAGGTCAGCTCCCTGCTGGGTTGGGGGAACCAGAGCACTGAGCTCCGCACCTGGACGCGGACCAAAACCAGCAACGTTATTGGAATAGTTTTAAGACGTGCAGATGCCCAAAAAATCATCCCCCAGCTTGATCTCGCAAGGTGCCGAGATGCTAGAGAGCGCCCACTGCTCTGAGAGGGACTTTTCAGCTCCCCCCAAACCACGGCGCTTAATAACTCTGGTGAGCCCAGGGGAATATGAACTAAGCCCTGCGCTGCTCAGGGAGGAGAGGGTGGCCGAGTCTAACCTGGCGAGTTGTAACCTGCCTAATTCCTTCTCAGACACTTCCCGATGTAACCGAGCCCGTCTCCTCCTCCCCGGCAAGCGCCTCTCATGCTGCGGCACACTGGTTGCACACCTAGCAAAGTTATTTCGCAATTTTGACATCCTTCACACTACGCCTGGAGAAAACCGATACTTCAGGAAACTCTGCGGCTTGGAGAAACCCCCGGATCCGGGTGAGGCCCGGGGCTCTGCCCCAGGCTGGCAGCAGAGGCTGTCCCCTCCCCTGCGGGTTATCTCCCGGCCACAGCCAGCGGACACACAGTGCTGCTGACCCCCCCGGGCCACCTCCACTGTCACCACCCCTCCTGCCCAGGGCCCTGTCCCTTAGGACAGCCAGAGAAGATTTGGAAGATCTTGCTGGTAGGAAAACTGGTCCAGTCCAGGTGGGCAGGGGGATGCTGCTGCTCTCCCCCTACTCAGACACCCTGGGGGCTGTGGCACAGAAGAAGGTGCCTTCAACACAAAAGGAAGATTTTTCTGACTATAGCTCAGCTCAAGGCATCAAGAAAGTGCTCCGAGAGGCTGCAGCCTCAGTAACCAAATATCCCCATCCTCTCAGCCTGTCCCACAGATGAGGGTCAGCCCACGCCTGCCAGATCGCCTGCTCTAGGACAGGATCCCCTCCTCAGGGGAATGCACACAGGAGCAGGCTGGCGCATCTCCCTCCCTGCAGGAGGGGTAACAGTGTTTCCTGGGGGCTGCATCCCCTTGGATGCGAGGAGGTCAACCCAGTTTTGCAGGTTTTTTTGTCACAGTCTGATGGCACAGCCAGAAAGCAAAGAAAAACATGGAACAAAGGGAGGACGAACTGTATGGGGCAAAGCGCACTCCTCCTGGTGCCAGGTTACTGATCTCAGCATGTCACATGTGCAAGGCACAGGTACAGGTCACCCTCCTCAGCCTGCGATGGGCCCCCCATCCCACCCCCACGAGAGTCCCCAGCACACTCTGGTCCCGAGCCGGGGGAGAGGAGCCAAGCACGAATGCCCAGCGAGCCTAACAGAGCGACAGTGTCCCCAACGCCCCCGTAGCGGGGACTGCCGGCTGACTAACCCTGCCTAGGTATGAGGAGCAGCCATGTGTAGGCGGTGGGTGAGTCACAGCGATCCCCTCGCCGGCGGCCACCGCAGCCACCACCTGGAAGGCAGCACGGGCCCACCGGCCAGGGCTGCGCACCTGCAGGCAGGGGCTGCCGTGCCCCCCAGAAGGGCTCTGCCTTCCATCCGGCCAAGGAGTTGGGGGCCCGGGAACCCTTGGGACCCCCGTGCCAGGGACTTCAGGGACACAGACAGCCCCTGGCACAAGGCGGGGAGCTGCCAAAACCCAGTTGCTCCGTGCTAGTGCCCCACGGGCTGGCCCCGCTCAGGGCTGCTGCCATGGGCGCTCGGTACCCGCGGACGAGGAGCTCCCCCGCAGCTCCCTCCGAAGCGGAGCCGGAGCTGCTGCCGAGGCACCCGCGGGGCTGAGCCGAGCCCAGCCCGGCCCCTCCGCGCCCCCCGGGTCCAACCGCCCCCAGCCCGTCCCGCCGGACCGCCCCGGCCCCGCGCCCCCCGCCCCGGGGCCCGCTCCCGGACCAGCCGCCCCGACCCCCCCCGGGACCCCCGCCCCGACCCCCCCATCCCCGGCCGGGACCTCCGGCCGCCCCAAGCGCCCCGGCGGCGGCTCCGCCCGCCCGTACCTCTCGGCAGCTCGCTGAGGTCGTCCCCCGAGGCCGCTCCGCCGCCCTCCTTCTCCGGGCTGCCCCTGAGCAGCGGGGCCGTGGCCGGGACCGGCGCACCGCCGCCGCCGCCCTTGTGCAGCACCTCGTTGTGCAGCTCGTCCCGGCCCAGCCCGCCCGCCGCCGCCGAGCACACTGCGGGGAGGAGGCACGGTCAGGCGGGGCGGGCTGGCCCTGCCCGGGACCCCCCACGCGTGCCCGGGACCGGAGCCGCGTTGCCCGTGGCTGGGACAGGGGCCGATTTTTCCGTCTGCCCCCACCCGTGCCCGAGACCAGGACCTCCCACACAGGACCAGGACCGCGTTACCCGTGCCCGGAAACCGCCACCCGGGACCGCGGCCGTGCCCGCGTTGCCCGCGCCCGGGACCCTCCACCCGCGCCCGGGGACGTGCCCGCGTTGCCCGTGCCCCTCCACCCGAGGCGTGCCCGCGTTGCCCGGGACCACCCCCCCCCACGCGTGTCCGGCGCTGGGGACGCGTCGCCCGTGCCCGGGACCCTCCCCACACGCGTCCGTACCTGCCGCCAGCAGCGCGTGGATCAGCACCGCCCGCCCGTCCATGACCCGCGGGCACACGCGTCCCAGCTGCTGCCCAAGCCCCGCTCCGCTCCGCTCCGCTCCGCTCCGCTCGGCCCCGCACCGGCAGCCGCTCTCTGGCGGCACGGCCCCGCGGCGGGTAGAAGGCGGTGGGGCGGGGCGGGGCGGGGCGGGGCTGCCCGCCGTCCCGCCCCCGGGAAGGGCTTCCCCGGCCGCCGCGGGGGGGTCCCGCCGGCCGGAGCCCTCGCTCCGGGGCTGCCCGGGATGGGGGGCTCATCGGCCGCCGCTGCGCCGGTACCACCCCCCGTCCCCAGCCTGGGGCACCCGCGCCGTGGGCCTGGGCTGCTCGGTGGGGAGCCCCGGGGAGCTGATGACCCCTTCAGGGCTGCGCTAAAGCTGTGGAGGGGGGGAGATGGCTTGGGGAAAGCAGCTTGGAAACGTTAGGGACTGGTCTGAGGCTGGGGAAGAAGAGGGGGGATCCCGGTGTGCACCGTGGCACGCTGCCGCAGGATGTCGGCCAGCTGGTGGGACTAGTGCCAAAGGGGGCCTGGGAGGTTTTGGGAGGAGCAAGCGCACCCCGCAAGAAGAGCGTCAGGCAAGAGCCAGGACCTTACGGTTCAGAGATAAAACCTCCTCCTGGCCTTGGTGATGGGGTGGCACCCTGATAGGGGACAGACTTCCAGCCATGTGCCACCCTGTACCAGCGATGGGAGAGGGGTGGCAGTGGCAGCCTGAGATGGTGGCAGAGACCATTTTTGTCCATGAGGCCACTTATGTGCCCTGATGGAGAGTCTGACCGGTTCAGTCACGGCTTCATCTCACAATCCCCTCCTAGTCGGCTGCTGTCCTTGTCTCCTCCATCCCAGCCCATGGCCATTGTGTTTGGTGGCTGCCAGCACTTCTCTGTCCCCTTCACTGCACTGGTGACTGCTTGTTGTGTTTGGCCTCATCCTCAGCCCAGGTGATGGCCCAGAAAATGCTGCTGACGCTAGCGCCAGGCAAGCGCAGAGTCTTGTCCCAGCTCATGTTCGGGTCAGCCGCGGCCCCTTGCTGGTTCCTCGAGGTCCCAAGCCCCCAGCCCTGCTGCTGGTTTGGGTTCAGCAAGGCATGATTAAATATTCCTGCCATTGTTGTCGGCGTCTCCAAGGAATACCACCGGATTTGGCAACACCCCCCCCCCCGCTCACACCCTCCTTCTTGCTCAGACTTGACTTTTGTAATTGTTTGCTGGATGTTTTTCCTTCCGCCTCCTCCAGCCATCAGCAGCCCAAAAGACTTTGGCAGCAGAACGAGGCGGGTCAGTGGTGGCCCGGTGAGGGGCTGTGTCCCTGGGGAGCCCCGCACCATGGCTCACTGGTAGGTCCCCACGTGGGGATGGGATTTTCCCCCCTGCCAGTTCCCCGCCACATCCCCCAGGCCGGGCGTGCGTGGGCAGTGTGTGCGGGCAGCGTTTGCTGGCTGACCTGGCACCTCGGGAGAGGGAGGCACTGGCTCACGTCAGCTGCCAGGGAGGTTGTTGGCACAGAGGGCTGGCAGCGGGCAAGGGGGGGAGGTTGCAGGCTGCCGTTTCTGCCTGCCTCCTGCTGCCTGCCTCCCTGCCTCTGCCTCCCTGCCTTCTGCTGCCTGTTCCCCTCTGCCTCCCATAGCCTCTGCAGCCACCCCCTGCCCACCTCCTGAGCCACCCACAGCCTCCCTGCCTGCACCCCACTGCCAGCCATGCACCATCCCGTGACAGGGGCCGTGCTGGGGCAGCCCCCACAGGAGGGRGAGGTGGACCCCCGTGAAGGTTTGGGTGCCCCGGGGCCTCCCTGGCTCTAGTCATCCATGGGTCCTGCTGCTGGGGCTCTCCCCATGGTCCCCACCCACGCCAAGGGCACCCCCCCCATGCCCCGGCACCCGCCTTGGACACACACTGGTATCGCAGAGCAAACAGCCTGGGGGGCACAGGGAGCGTGGCTGGGGGGACATGGGGAGTGCGGCTGGGGGGCGAAGGCCGAGAGAGAGGCGTGTGCCGGGATCCAGCCCCGTGGGCAGCGTTGGTCCCCCGGGAGAGTGGCCCTGGCGAGCACTGTAACAGCATTTTGGGAACAGGAGGATGGGGCACAGGGCAGGGCAGGGGCACAGGGCAGCCCACCAAGGCCACCCCCAAGTCCCCAGGCCTCCACATGGGCGAGGGGGACTGGGGTGGGGGGACCCATGGCAGCCCCAAAGCTGGGGGAGGGCAGGCATGGCAGAGCCAGGGGACGGCTGGCCAGATAGGCCCCCCCCATGGTGTGACCCCCATCACTGTCTGACCTGCACCCCACTGTCTGACCCCCCCATGCTCTGTGACCCCCTGCCATGCCATGCAATTCCCCCACACACAACATGAGCCCCCCACCATGTGATGCCCCCACACCATGGACCCCCACCATGCCGTGTGAATCCCCATCACGATGTGTGAACCCCCATCACTCCATGTGACCCCCATCACACTGTGTGAGCCCCCAGACCCTGTGCCCCCCCTACGCTGTGCGACCCCTGCCATGCCCTGTGACCCCCCCACGCCATGCAACCTCCCAAGCTGTGTGACCCCCCCACACCATATGCCCCCCCCCAGCGCGCAGCCCCGCAGCTCGGGGCAGGCTCCCTCCCTCCTGCATCCACAGGGGAATCAAACCCCAGCAAAGCAGGATCCGGGCATTGACCCCGGCCCCGGCCCCGACCCCGACCGGGCCCTGGGCTCCCCCCCCACCCCGCCACCACCCTGTCCCCACCCCACACCTCTCCTGGAGGAGCTGGAGGTCTCCAAGGAGCCAGGGGTGGCCTAAGCCCAACCCRGTGCTGCACAGCCGGGGGATGCCTTGGCACCCAGGGTGCCCTGGTGTGACTTCGCCCCCGCCATGCCGCAGGCTGCTGCCTTCACCCCTGCTGCCTGTGCTAAAGGGCGGCAGGATGAGGCCTGCCCCATTGGGCAGCTGCTGGTGCTGGAGTGAAGCTGGTTGTGGGGCTGGAAGGAGCCCTGGGAATCAGCTATGGGGCAGGGGACGGGCACAGGGGAAGTTTGGCTGTACTTTGGGATAGTGGGGTTGATGGGGAGGGGTGCCCCCCCACCTCCTCTGGGGCCAGATCCAGCACCAGCAACTCCTCAGCCTCAGCTCCCGGCCCACCCACCATGAGGCAGGTACCAGCACCCCAGGGACTGGCGTGCACCCACCTGCACTCCCCCGAAATGTGACTTCGGCCGTGGTGGCACCTGGCCCCGCACTGGGCAGCTCCTGGGGCTGAATCCTGCCTGAGGCCAGTGGGTTCCAGCACAACCCGCCCGTGCTGGCCAGGTGTTTGTGTTGCCTGCCGCCGTGTTTGCACTGCACACAACCTGGCTGTTTGTTCGCACGGAGCCAAGGGAGCCAAGCCCGGTGACTGGCAGCGGTGGGCACGCTGCAGGCAGAGCAAGCACGGGGCGCTGCTCTCCGCTGGCAGCACCGTGCTGGCCGTGCCATCTCCCCATGCCCGGCAGGGTGATGCAGCTGTGCCCGCATCCTTCCTCCCCGCACACGCTGCAACATCCGCTCGCCCGCCGCAGCCCACGCGGACGCCCTCTGCACGCCAGGATGGCCACAGCCCTGACGCGCTCCTGGCCCTTGCCGTGAGCCCCGCCACCGGCAGCCCCCTCTTGCCCCACTCTGGATTTCCTCAGCAGTGACACATCCTTCCCCAGCGCACGTCCCCACATCCCCTTTCCTGGGAAGAGCTGCCACGGGGCCGTGCCACCCCTCCTGCCGTGGGCACAGGCACACTGGCCCAGGCACAGACGCTACCACCAGCTATCCGGGGTTGGTCTTGCTGTCCCCTCGCCAAAGCCTTGCGAGGTGTGGGAGGGCTTGGGGACACACTGCTCCCCCGAGAGCAGCTTTGTCCACGCGGGTCACTAGAAGGAGGCAGGGGGGTCCCCTGGTCTCTGGCCCAGGTGGGCAGCTGGGGGTGGCGGGAGCCGGCCACGCTGGGACCCGCAGGGCTGGACCTGGTGTTTTGAGATCGTTGTTTTGGGCTCGGCTCCCACGTATTGGTTTGTGGCCGGTTTAAACTGGTTCGCAGCTTTTATAAGGTGTGGGATGAGTGGGATCCTGTGAGTGCCAGCAGCTGGTGGCCATATGAGCCCACATGCCCGGGGCAGCCGGCGTGGCTCTCCCGGCAGCAAATTCCCACTCCCTACCAGGCTTTCGGCTGCAGCATCTTCCCCTCCAGCATGGCCCCAGCGGCAGAGCGAGCCGGTGATGCCCTGCAGCGGGAGGAGTGGGGGGACGCCACCTGCCCGCTGCTCTTCATCCAGCTCAACCAGCTCCTCAGCACCTCGGCGGGGCTGGAGTGGAGACAGATGGCCAGGTAGGCATGCCTGCAATGGCCAAGCTGCCTGGTGACACTTTGGGAAGCCCAGCCTTCAAAAGACCAGCTCTGATGGAGCCCCCAGCATCTCCCAAGGCTGGTGGTCCCTCAGCCTCAGCCCCAAAGCAGGGCTGCTCGCTGCCCTCTGCCTCCGGTGCCTGCACTGCTTCTGCCCGGCGTAGGGTGACTGACTCCTTTCATGGGAGAGGGCTGGGTGTCAGGCAGGGTGCAGGCAGTGACCCTGCACAGGCACAGTGCCCTTGCTTCTGCTCCTGCCTTTGCTGCCTTTCCAAGGCTCCAGTGGCTGTGCTGGGGCTGGGACGGTGCTTTGCCGCTCCCCAGATCCGGCTGCCTGGCACATCTCGGGGTAACCAGGAGGGTAGGTCAGAGCAGGCTTGGCTGGGGATGATGGAGCCCAAGGGAGAGGAGATGGGGCCAGCTGGGTGCTGGTGTGGGGCACGAGCATGGCTGGGATGTCCCCAAGCCCCACACCGCCCCTCTGCAGCTCGGCAGAGGCACAGGGACATGGGCTGCAGGGGTCTGGAGGCAGCGATGGGTCTGCCCCAGGGGTCGGAAGGTCTGGGGGGGCAAAGCCACTGGGCTGTGGCTGTGACGGCTCTCCCCAGCACCCAGCCTTCTTCTCCCCCCTACGGCTGCCCRCCAGCAGGAGCCTGCTCTGCTGGGGCACGCTCTCCCCGTGCAGCACGCTGAGCCACCCCACAGCAGCGTGCCCACCCACGGGGACAAAGGGAAGCACTGTCTGCGCCCAACATTAAAATATTTGGCATGGCCTGAGCGTGGCAAACAGCTCAAGACACTTCTGTTTTGACTCCAGCAAGCGCTGCTATTGGCAGGGCAACCCCCAGTCCCAGCACAGCCTGGGGAYGGGTGGGTTGGGAGCAGCCCTGTGGGGAAGGACTGGGGGATACCGGTGGGTGACAAATGGGACATGAGCTGGCACTGTGCGCTTGCAGCCCAGAGAGCCAAGCATCTCCTGGGCTGCATCACCGGCAGTGTGGCCAGCAGGGAGAGGAGGGGATTGTCCCTCTCTGCTCTGCTCTCCTGAGACCCCCCCGGAGCACTGCGTCCTGCTCTGGGGTCCCCAGCACAAGACAGACATGGACCTGTGAGAGTGGGGCCAGAGGAGGCCACCGAAATAGTCCGAGGGCTGGGACAGCTCTGCTATGGAGAGAGGCTGAGAGAGTTGGGGGTGTTCAGCCTGGAGCACCCGGGGAGACCTTACTGAGGCATTTCAGTATATAAATGGGCTTATAAGAAATACGGAGAGAGACTTTTCTCACGGGCCTGTGGTGACAGGACAAGGGGCAACAGTTTTAAACTGAAAGAGGGCAGGGTTAGATTGGACATCGGGAAGGACCGTTTTACAATGAGGGTGGTGAGACACTGGGACAGGTTGCCTGGAAGAGTAGTGGATGTGCCATCATTGGAAGGGTTCAAGGTCAGGTTGGACAGGTCTCTGAGCAACCTGATCTAGTGAAGATGGGGGGGGTTGGACTGGATAGTCTGTGAAGCTCCCTTCCAACCCAAACCATTCTGTGATCCCATGACTGGTGAAATCCCCCTGATCAGGAGGTCGGAGTGAGGTGCGCGTCAGCAGGAATGGGGATGTGGCTGCTGAGGCTGCCCACTTGCCCCTGCTCCATGAGCCCACTGCAGCCCCCTCTGACCCCCCCAAACCCCTCCCTGCCTGTGCCAGCCCCATGCCAAGCTTGGAGATGGACCCAAGCTCCAGCTCCCACTGCCTGGCACAGAGCACGGGACTGCCCTGCCACTGACCCCGCACATCTCCCCTCTCCCCGGGCAGGTGGATGAAGTTTGAGGAGAAGGTGGAGGATGGCGGGGAGCGCTGGAGCACGCCCCACATCCCAGCCCTACCCCTGCACAGCCTCTTCCAGCTGAGGATGTGCCTGCAGAAGGCGACGATGCTCCTGGATCTGGATGCCCCCAGTTTCAAGGAAATAATTGGTATGTGGTGAATGCAAAGGTCACCTCCTGGGATGGGCTGGTCACCAGGGAGGGACCAGACCACCAGGAGGTCCCTATGTAAAAGCACTGATGCATGATAGCCGGGTACCTGGGGTGGCTGTCTGCTGCTCCAGCAAAGCGGGCTTTTCCCTGGGCAGCCCCCCACCGGGCAGCGAACTGGGGATACTCAGGGCTGTCCCCATCCCTCTTGCAGACAAGGCGCTTTCCGGGCAGCCCGAGGAAGCACAGCTGCAGCCTGAGCTGAGGGAGCGCCTGGCAGCCCTCCTGCTCCGCCAGCCACGGCACCAGCCCACCAAATCCCTGCTGCAGCTCCTCGCCGAGCTCGGCCTCTCTCCCTGCCGAGGTAGGCACGGCGCCCGGCCATGGGTGGCGACATGGCTGTCCCACCCGGCATCCCTCTGCTGCCTCCAGCCCGGGGCAATACCCATGCTGGCCATTTGCTTGCACACGTATTTTGCTCCTTGCTCCCTTTCTTTGCAGGGAAGGCCAAAAGCTGGTCTGAGCCTGGAGCCCAGCTCTCCGAAACACCTCTTAAGGAGCAGGTAAGGCAGGATGGAGCTGGGCTGAGAGCAGCTGCTGCATCCTGAGTGCCCAGCCGCTGCACCCCTTTCCTTTCAGCTGAGAAACCAATTTAAGAAGAAGGTCCCGCTGGGGGCTGAAGCAGCCCATGTTGCTGTTGGTGAAGTTGAATTCCTGGAGAAGCCCTTCGCTGCCTTCATCCGCCTCCGGCAAGGGGTGGCCCTTGGCTCGCTGGCTGAAGTTGCTCTCCCCAGCAGGTAAACGGAACACGGCCGATGGCCCTGTACCTCGCTTCATCCCTGTCTCCCTGCTCCCTCCCGCGCAGGTCAAGGCTTTGGTTGGGTAAAGCAAAGGGTACGGCACCCAATGCCACATGCAGTCCCAGCCTCTCCTGCTTTTCCCAGCTCCTTAGGATCATCCCGGGACAGGCTGAGAGTGGAGCCTCTGTTGGGCAGCCTGGGGGGGACATCCCCTGGGTTATCCCCACCTGGGCTCTGCATTCACTCTCCTCCTTAGGAGGGTCTGGATGCTCTCCACTTACTACCTGGGAGCATGGGGGCTCGTGGCTGGGAAGGGACGCAGGTTTGCAGGAGCCTCTTGCCCTCCCGCTGCCTGCGATGCTCTGCTGAGCAGTGGGGTGGTTCTTGCGGCACTGTTGGCGTAGGGGGAAAGGAGCAGGGCAGGAGGTGTTTCTCCATGGTTGAGGAACACATCATCTGAAGCCATAAGGGGAAATGGTCAGCGTGCTCCTTGAGCTGGGGACTTCCTTAGGGAGCGTGCAGAGGAGGCAGGCGGGGATCAGGAGGGACATTGCCACCTCCTGGTCACTCTGCCCAGAGCACCCGTCCTCCAGGAGCTGGGTGGAGCAGGACATCCATCCACCTCCTGCTCTCTCTTGGTGGGAGATGGGTGGCAGGTCCCTGGGGAGCCCCCGCAGGTCTCTAGGGGCTCATGACAACCCCTTGCCCTGTATTTTCCTCCCCCAAACAGAGGGGGAAGGAGAGCTTGTCCCTACCCATCCCTTTGCCCGTGCTGCCATCCCCTTTGCAGGCTGCCCCAGGCTGTCCCGTGGTTGCAGCCACCGCCTCGGGGCTATCTCCCACCCAGAACCATCTCCAGGATCTTAAGGTTTTCCCATTGCCTTGATGAAGATGTTTGGGTGAAAGCAATGCCAGGTGGCTACCGTCACCTCCCAACCCCTCGGAGCAGGCTCCAGGAGGCCTCCAGCACTGTTGCCCCATGTCAGGGCTGCAGCAGGTTCTGTCGAGCCACCTTCAGCCCCGCTCGTGCTGTCGGAGGAGTTTCCCTACCCCCTCTCTAGAGGTTTGCTCGGGGTACGATCACTGGAACTGCTCCGCAGCCTCGGGGTACCAGGACTGTAACTGTTTTTGCCAGTTTTGGAAAGGAGTGGAGGGCTTGGTTAAATATTTGGATGGGCTGTCCTTCTGGAGACCTTATTATTTTGCAGCACCCTCTGAGGTGTGGGATTTTAGCCATATTTCTTCAAGGACTCTGAGCCCTCTTTCCAATCTCCTTCCTTGTCCCCGTACTCCTATCAAATCTGCTGCCCGTGCGGCTGGCAAGCTCTCCTTCCCTATGCTAACACTCCTGCATCCTGCCTGCGAGCAACATTCCCATGAGCATGACCCCACAGACGGCCCCAGTCAAGACCTTGACCCCACAGACAGGCCCAGCTGAGGATGTCTCCTTCTCTGCCCCAAAGACCTGTGTCCCTCCCGCAACCCGGGTTTCTGCAGACCCTGTGATCCAGCCGGGGTACTGGTGTCCCATGGTCTCCCGTGGGGTTTCCATGCAGTGGGCAGCAGACACGTGTCTTGTCTTCTGCTCCTGACTCCCCGCTTAGGGTGGCCACCCCTTAGGGTGGCAGCGGTCCCCCGAGCCTGCCCAGCTGCCGTCCCCAGCATCCCCGCAGCACCATGGTCTCCCCTGGGAGAAGCATCCGCCAGCGAGGAGAGGGCTGCTCAGGAGATGTGCTGTCTTACCTGCAGGTTCCTCTTCATTCTGCTGGGTCCCCGAGCTGAAGTGAAAGCCTACCACGAGGTTGGCAGGGCCATGGCCACGCTGCTGACGGATGAGGTGAGCCTGGTGCAGCACCCATCTGTGGGATGGGCCTGGGATGAGGCCTAGGCTGGGACACTGGGGCTCCTCTCCTCTGTAGGCTGCAGCGGGAGAGACAGAGAATGGGGCAAGCTAGTGGCCTTCCTTGCCTAGGATAAGAAAACAAAGGTTTGGGTCTGTAGGATGTAGGTGCACCCGTTGCACTGAAGTGGATGGGTGCCTTTCTCAGTGACGGCTGCAGGGTGGGAGGAAGGCTCCGAGTGGCTGAACGCAGGGATGTGGTGGCTAAATCACGGCATCTCCCCGCAGCTCTTCCAAAGGGTTGCCCGGCAGGCTGAGCACCGAGAGGAACTCATTGCAGGGATGGAGGCATTCCTGAATGAGCTGACTGTGCTTCCTCCTGGGAAATGGGACCCCAGTGCCCGAATTCCTCCATCGAGCTGTCTGCTGTCTCCGCACAGGAGGTAGGCTGGAGGGAGGGCACCCGCAGCCTCTGCTAGCCCCTCTACAGGGTCCCAGATGGAGGCATCTGCCTGTGACATTGAAATCTCCATCTCCATGGGGATGAAGCCACCCAGGAGCCAACCTTTGCCAGTGAGGTCCTCCCAGCCAAGCCCCTCTGCAGCTCCGGTTGATGACCACCGCTCTGGTCCCCGCTGCTGTTAGTCCTGCTGTCCTGCTTGGCAGGGGATGGCAAAACCACCCTGTGTGCCCTTCAGGCAGGAGCTGCTGGGAACGCTGGGTTTCAGCACTCAGATGTGAAACTCATCCTCCGAGCAGGACACCTCCAGCTCTGCCCAGCTCCTCCACCAAAACTGGTCCCGCTAGGGCTGGCTCCACAGCTTGCTGGAGGAGATCATGGCTGGGTTGGAAGGGACCTTTGAAGATCATCTAGTCCAACACCCCCGTCTCCCCTCCTGATCTTTCTCCTCCTCCTCATTATCAGGGGATACACGAGTTCCCCCCAGCCCTGCTTGCACCCCTGTCCCCTCTCCATCCTCCCTGTCCCCTCATAGCGTGCCCTAGACGTAGCTGGGTCCTGAGGGCTCCAACCTGAAGCCTGTCGTCTCAAGCTCTGGTCTGCCACAGGACCGCCGTGCACCCGCCGGATCAGCAGTCCCACAGTAATGGGGACATGGCAGCAGCTGGGGACAGAGCTGGCCTGGGGCACCCGCGCTCCAGGGAGGAGCTGGAGAGGACGGGCAGGTGGGTGCCTGGAAGGACAAGGGTGGTGGGAGGTGCAGCAGGATGCCAAATTCAGGGCAGGGCACTGGCTCCCCCCAGCACATGGGGCCACCACGTCCAATCCACTCTGGGCTGGTGACTCCCGGGGAAGGGACCGTCCCCTGCCTTGCAGCTCTCTCAGGGGGTGATGGCTGGCTGGGGGGGGCTGCTCTGAGAGCTCTCTCCGCTGCCCCAGGCTTTTCGGGGGGCTGCTGCAAGACATCCGGAGGAAGGTGCCATGGTACAGTAGCGACTTCTCCGACGCCCTGCATCCCCAGTGCCTCTCGGCAGTGCTCTACATCTACCTGGTGACGGTCACCAACGCCATCACCTTCGGGGGCATGCTGGGGGACGCAACTGCCAACATGCAGGTTGGTGCAGCTGCGGGGTGCCCTGCACCAACCCCACTTGGCCCAGCCCATGGGTCTCCTGGGTGCCCACCTCCCACCAGTGCCTGGGGAGCCAGTGGTGCCCCCGGGGCATACTGAGCATCGCCCGAATCCTGCGTCCTTCCCTGTCCTCTGCAGTCCCAAGGGCTGTTCCTGCACCCTGCAGCGCGGGGAGGTGCGGGCAGCTGCCTGCAGCTGTGCTGCTGCGGGGGGACAGGCCTGGGACCCCCGTCCCTGCCACATGCCTGGCACCTGGCACCCCTGCCCTGCATTTCAGGGGGTGCTGGAGAGCTTCCTGGGCACGGCCTTTGCCGGCTCCATCTTCTGCCTCTTTTCTGGCCAGCCCCTGACCATCCTGAGCAGCACGGGCCCCGTGCTGGTCTTCGAGCGCCTCCTCTTCTCCTTCAGCCAGTAAGTACCCTGCTAGGGACGGTTCCTCGGGCCACTGTCCCCTGGCCGGGGGCATGGGCCACCATCATGCCAAGTGGGTGTCGTTGTTGAGGTTTTGGTTCACCCTTCCCACCAGGGACCACAGCCTGGACTACCTGGAGTTTCGCCTCTGGATTGGGCTCTGGGTGGCCTTTTTTGGCGTGGTCTTGGTGGCCACCGAGGCCAGCCACCTGGTGCGGTACTTCACCCGCTTCACCGAGGAAGGCTTCTGTGCTCTCATCAGTTTGATATTCATCTACGACTCCCTGAAGAAGATGCTGAGCCTGGCGGACGCCTTCCCCATCAACTGGCAGTACCGGCTGGACAACATCACCTCCTACAGCTGCGTCTGCAACTTGTCCAGCCCCGGTGAGCCCAAGCAGCCAGGGGGATGCCGCCCTGGGACCCCACTGGGACCCTGCTGCCTGGCTAGATGGGGGAAGGTGCTGGAGGAGGAGGAGGCTGCTCAATCCCATCCTCGCCTGGCCGACCACATTGGCACCTTCCTCCACTCCCCTCCATGCCGTCTGTCCATCCGTCCCTGCCTCCCGGCACTGCCCAGCCACTGGGCAGGGCAGCGCCGGGAGCAAGGAGAGCCTTGGTCCGGCTCCTGTGGTTCTGGGATGGGGGATGCCAGGGGCTGGAGGTGGGCACCTTGGTGTGTTTGCGCTGCTGTTTCTAGCCTGGTCTGTAAATCAGAGGATGTTTTCTGGGGCCTGAAGACGTGTCCACACTGATCCTGCAAATGGAACCCACACCGTGTACCAAAAGCATCAGTGTTGGGCACAGCCTGGGGCCAACGGTGCCTCTGAGTGCCTGGTGCTTCAGCCAAGCCCTTCACAGGGGTGTCTCCCCTTGGTGCTCCCTGGGCATCAGCCGGCGCCGGGGCCTCAGGGGTCCCAAGAGGCCCCATCCAGCACCCTGAGCCCTTGGGGAGAGTCTGGGGAGCCGCCTCATGGCAGCGCAGTCCCAGTCAACCCTGATGGAGCATCCCCATGGTGCTGGCACCCTGACCCCCTCATCCCCTTGCAGGTCACAGCTCCGCAGGGAACAACACGCCGCTCCCCTCGCCCATGGCCCCCCGGCAGGTACAGCCCCTGCTCCCAGGCGGGCGGGCGAGGGGCTGGGGTGGGCCCAAGGTGTCCGTGCATGACCCCTCCTCACTGCCTGCCCTGTCCCCACAGCCTCCCACCGCCCCAGCCAGGCTGAGCAGGACCCAGTGCCTGGGTCAAGGCGGGCACCTCCTGGGGACCAGCTGCCAGTATGTGCCCGATGTCACCCTCGTCTCCTTCCTGCTCTTCGGGGGCACCTTCCTCTCCTGCACTGCGCTCAAGCACTTCAGGAGCAGCCGCTACTTCCCTGCGGGGGTGAGCATCCTTTGGCCGCCCCAGYGGCATGGCCACCCATCCCAGCAGCGTGGGGTCGGCTCTGGGTGCTGCGACCCGGGGGTGCTCCTGGGGCAGCCCCCTGCCCTGGCCAGCCCAGGCCAAGCCCTCTCCATCTGCAGGTGCGGAAGCTGGTGAGCGACTTTGCCATCATCCTGGCCATCCTCGCCTCCTGTGCCGTCGACGCCGCCCTGGGCCTGGAGACCCCCAAGCTCCTCGTCCCCAGCGAGCTGAAGGTGCTGGTGGGGTGGGCATGGCACTGTTGGGGAGTGGGTCTGTGCCCCCCACAGTGGCCATCCCGCCGTGCTGCTGCTGTCCTTCCCGCCGCCGGGTCCAGCCCTACGGGGATGCAGGCTGCGCCCCAGCAAACAAGAAGGGGTTGAACTGCAGCTGATCCCACGCTCTGTAAATAACCTGGCTCGGTCCCGGACTAACCACGTCACAGTACAGCTCACGCTGGAGCGAGAGCCACAAGCTCAAGTCTGGGCTTGGGCTCCCCGCCCTGGGTGTGGCGTGGGGCTGGCAGCACCTCAGAGCAGCCCGTGCTCACCGCCACCTCCTTGGGCTTGCCATCATCAATGCCCAATGCCACCTCTTCCACCTGTTCTTGGGGGCACGTGCCCAGCTCCTGGCTTGTGGTGCCCAGGACTCAGTGCTCCGCCACAGCTGGGATGTCCTCATGGGGGGCTGGTGGGTCACTCTGCCCAGGAGCATCTCCAGGATGAGAGAGGATGCTCTTCCTCTCCCCAGGTGGAGCATCTCTGCATGCCTGCAGGGCTCCAGCCTGGGCATCAGAGGCTGGTCCTGTCACCTGGCTGCGCCACAGACCCCACAGGCGGGTGGCACTGCCATGACTCTTCTGCTGTCCGCAGCCCACAAACCCAGCGCGGGGCTGGATCATCTTCCCCTTTGGAGCCAATCCGTGGTGGGTCTGCCTGGTGTCCGCAGTGCCCGCCGTCCTCGTCACCATCCTCATTTTCATGGACCAGCAGATCACAGCCGTCATCCTTAACCGCAGGGAGTACAAGCTGCAGGTGAGTGGGGGACAGGGGACGGGCAGGACCCAGCCAACAGGGAGGACCCAGGTCCCGGCTGGACCCTGTGGGCCAGGGGGGCAGCCCGTGGAAGGCGGCACCCCAAACCAGCCAGCAAGGTGGGCAGACCCCACTGCCATCCCTCTGATGCTGCTGGGGAGACGGCTCGCCCCCAGCCCCGCTGCCTCTCCCATTGCAGAAAGGAGCAGGCTTTCACCTGGACCTCCTCTGTGTCTCCCTCCTGATGGTCATCACCTCTGCCACCGGCCTCCCCTGGTACGTCTCAGCCACTGTCATCTCCCTGGCACACATGGAGAGCCTGAGGAAGGAGAGTGCAACCTCTGCCCCCGGCGAGCACCCCGAGTTCCTGGGCATCAGGTGCGCAACAAGCCTGGACCCCTCTCCGGGGGACCCCCCACCCGTGGCTGCGGAGCCAGGGGACAGGGATGTGCCCACGCTGGCCCACAGACCCAGCTTTGGGGCTGCTTGTGTCTCCCCGGGGATGCCACTGGTCCCCGTGGCCATCAAAGCTGAAAAGAGCAGAGACCCTGGGGGCTGGGAGGGCAGGCAGGGGCTGTGGGCTCCTGAGGGACCCCGGGGCACCCGTGACACCTGCACTGCCGCCCACAGGGAGCAGAGGCTGACCGGCCTGGCTGTCTTCGTCCTGACAGGGGTCTCGGTCTTCATGGCACCCGTTCTCAAGGTAGGGAGCCTGGCTGCTGCATTTGGCCTCTTTTCCAAGGCGGGGGGGTGGCCGTATCCTGCAAGGCTGGGAGGTTCCTAACCYCGCCGTCCCTCGCCCCATCGATCCATCACAGGAAGCCTGGCTGGCAGGTAGGGAGCTGTGCGCAGCATGGGAAGGGGCTGGGCAAAGGGTTTGGCTTGAGCACTGCAGGACGGCCAGCAGACCAGTGCACTGCTGCCCCGTGTCAGCTGGCCAGCCTCCCTGTGGGCATCGGGGTCCCCTGCGGTCCCCAAACACACCCCACCACTACCCTCCACACTGCCACATGGGGGGCCGAGCCTGGCTGGTGTCAGCTCTCGCCTGCCGCCGCTGCCACATTAGGCAGAGCCCCACCAGTGTACCTTGGCCACATCTGGATTACGTGGGGGCAGGCAGGAGGTCCCTTTTCCTCCACCTCTGTCCTCACCTCTGAGGATGGCCTTGTAAAGCCTTTGATACAGTCCCCCGCAACATCCTTACCTCCAAATTGGAAGGATATGGGATTGATGGATGGACTGTTAGATGGATCAGGAATTGGCTGGATGGCCGCATCCAAAGAGTTACAGTCAGCGGCTCAATGTCCAAGTGGAAACCAGTAATGAGTCGTGTCCCTCAAAGGTCCCTACTGGGTTCAATACTATTTAATGCCCTCATTAATGACACAGACAGTGGGATCAAGTGCACCCTCAGCACATTTGCAGATGATGCCGAGCTGAGTGGTGCAGTTGACACGCCTGAGGGATGCAATGCCATCCAGCGGGACCTTGGAGGACATGGGCCCATGTGAACCTCATGAGGTTCAACAAGGCCAGGTGCAAGGTCCTGCAGCTGGTTGGGTGCAACCCCTGGTATCAGTACAGACTGGGGGATGAACAGATTGAGAGCAGCCCTGCTGAGAAGGACTTGGGGGTACTGGTGGGTGACAAATGGGACATGAGCTGGCACTGTGCGCTTGCAGCCCAGAGAGCCAAGCGTCTCCTGGGCTGCATCACCGGCAGCGTGGCCAGCAGGGAGAGGAGGGGATTGTCCCTCTGCTCTGCTCTCCTGAGACCCGCCCCGGAGCACTGCGTCCTGCTCTGGGGTCCCCAGCACAAGACAGACATGGACCTGTGAGAGCGGGGCCAGAGGAGGCCACTGAAACGGTCTGAGGGCTGGGACAGCTCTGCTATGGAGAGAGGCTGAGAGAGTTGGGGGTGTTCAGCCTGGAGAAGAGAAGGCTSCGGGGAGACCTTACTGAGGCATTTCAGTATATAAAGGGAGCTTATGAGAAAGACAGAGAGAGACTTTCTACCAGGACAAGAGGCAACGGTTTTAAACTGAACAAGGGTAGATTTAGGTTGGACATGGGAAAGAAATGTTTTACAATGAGGGTGGTGAGACACTGGAACAGGTTGCCCAGAGGAGTCGTGGATGCCCCGTCATTGGAAGCGTTCAAGGTCAGGATGGACGGGCCTTTGAGCAACCTGATCTAGTGAAGATGTCCCTGCCCACAGCAGGGGTGTTGGACTGGATGGTCTGTGAAGATCCCTTCCAACCCAAACCCTTCTGTGATTTTGTGGTGGAGAAACCAGAGACCAAGCCTGCCTGGTCCTCCCCCTCTCTTTGCGGTGGGTGGCAAGATACAGGGCAGTGAGGGGTGTCTGTGGGCTTTCGGAGCCTCCCCCAGGGCACCTTCTTGCCTCCCCAGCCCCAGGATGACTCTGGTTTGGTCCTTCATGCAAGGACCCATCTCTCCTTATAATCCCCCCTGCCACACCTGCGGCAGCCCCAGGACTAGCAGTTACCTCCCACCTCGGGCATGTGGATCAATGCTTCCTCTCAAACGGCCCTTGCGTGGTGCTGGGGAAGCCAACCCAGCCCCGGGCAGTCCCTGTGTCCCTGGTGGAATCCATGGGGAGCAGCAAGTGACCCCCGTCTCCCCCCTTGCCTGCCCGGGCTTGGGAGAAAACCAAACCACGCTGAGCAACACAGAGGGCAGGAGCCAGTTTACGGTTGCAGAGGAGGAGGTAAGAAGGAAAGTGGAGTGCTGAAGAGGCAGGAGATCATTTATAGATCCTGAGCCATAAGCCATATCTCCAAGTGGCCTGGTGTTGTGTTCTCCATCTCCAGCCTGGATTGCTCCCACCATGTGCTGGAAAACAAGGAAAGGAACTTGGTGCATGTTTCCCCTCTCTGAAGACTGCGATGTCCCCACACGAGCAGTGTAGCCAGGAGCACGTCCGGGCTTTAAAGCCCTCGAAGCCATAAGATAAGCAAAAAGCTATGAAATTAAACTGGGTTGTTGGGAATGAAGGAAGCAAATGCTGCAGCCACGTGTGCAGGCTTTTACACAGAAGAGGAACACTCAGCAAGCACAGCCCCCTCAGGGAATCGTGCCCTGCTGACCCCTCGCCCCGCTGTTTTGCAGCACATCCCAATGCCAGTGCTGTACGGGGTCTTTCTGCACATGGGGGTGGCGGCACTGAACAGCATCCAGGTGAGCAGGGGCTGCGCTGGGGGTGCTGGTGGGGGCTGTTTTGGGGATGAGGGGGTTTGCTCGATACCAGCTCTCACTGCACAGCAGAGCCTGGATTTTAGCTCTGCGTGATGTGCAGCCTGGCACGGGTCTGTCCCCGCCAGGCCCAGGACAAGGAGGGACGGAGGGACCGTTCTGGGGCGGAGGAAAGGGAAAGGGAGGTGTCTGGGATGCTGAGGAGCACGAGCAATTTCCGCACTGATGGATCAGGTGGTTTGGGAGAAGTGGAGGGACCAGTGGATAACCCAGACTTGCTCTCAAAGCCGCAGGGATGTCCCCATCTGGGAGCTGCAGGCAGAGCTGGGACCTGCTGGTCCTTTGGTCCTGGCATTGCCACTGATGTGCCAGCTCTGTTCCTCTCCTGAGAAACCCACAGAGGGGAAAAAAATCCCCGCTCCAGAAATATCTACCTCTTTTTTTCCTCTAAGCAGTACATTTTCCTTGCAATTACCCTGCTCTGGATGACAGGGAAATCCCCTCCCTCCCTCCCTCCCTCTGCTTGGGGAATCCGGGGTTGTGCTCTGGCAAAGGCAGCAGCAGTTTCCTGGTTGCAGGGAGGGGAATCAAGGGGTTGTTATCTCTCAATTAACCCTTTAAGACCACCTTGAGTCCTTTCTAGATGTATGCCTGGAAAGTGCTCCCCTGGCCTGGGGCGATGGTGGTACCAGGACCCCTGGTCTTGCAGACGAACTCACCCACCCAGGCATCACGCTGGCGGCCAGCACAGACAGCAGGAGGGCTGAACTGCAAAAACAATGGCGAAAACCCATCCTGCCAGCCCTGGTCCCAACAGGGAGGTGGGTGAGAGCTGCCTGAAAGCTGGAGGTATGTGACCCGCATGCTGTCCTCTCGCTACAGCTCACAAACCGTGTGCAGCTGCTCCTGATGCCAGCCAAGCACCAGCCAGACCTCGCCTACCTCCGTCACGTGCCCCTGCGCCGGGTGCACCTCTTCACTGTCATCCAGCTGCTGTGCCTGGCCCTGCTCTGGGTCCTCAAATCCACCATGGCCGCTATTATTTTCCCAGTGATGGTATGACATCCCTTTTAATTGGGCGGCACTGCTTTGGTGCCGGGCTGGGTGCTGCCCACACGTGCCCTGAGCACCGCCGGAGGCCAGGCGCTCGCCTTGGGCAAGGGACGCAGGCGCTGCCGTGGGTGGGGGCGCACGCCCTGGCAGGTGGTGTACGTGGGTGCTCAGACCCCCGAGGGCTGGCGGGGTCCCTGCAGGGCCACAACGTGGCTTTGCCACCAGCCTTCACCTCCTGGGTTGGGGCTGGTGGGGCTGTCACTGCTTTGCAAGCATTGTGCCAGTATCATCCCCTGGGACCAAGCCAGGAGAGGTGACTTGCCACCTCCCTGGCATTTACCAGGGGGACGGAAGGGGTGTGACAGGGACCATGCTGCCTGTTCCCTGGCCCCCAGCCCCAAGCACTGTGCGATGCTGATCCGCGCTTTGCCCTGGCCCCAGCTGCTGGCACTGGTGGGGATCCGGAAAGGGCTGGAGCGCATCTTCTCCCTGCATGACCTGAGCTGGCTGGACAACCTCCTGCCCGAAACGGCCAGGAAGGAGGCAGAGGGGAAACAGCCCAGGAAGCGGAAGGAGGAGGAAAGCAACGGCGAGGAGGTAGGCGATGTCCTGGGCGCTACGCTCTTTCACAGCCGTCCCCAGGGATGCTTTGGTGCAGGGGCTGAGCCCGGCCTGAACGAAAGATAAGCTGGGCCGGGACTGAGCTGCCTGGGGGGCTGCAGCTGGCGGCGCGGTGGGAGCGAGGGCTGGGAGCGCTGCCAGCCCTGTCCCCCTCTTGCTTCTCCCTCCAGTCTGAGCTGATGCATCGCCAAGGACCAGAGGTCAACATCTCCGTGAATTAGGCCGGCAGCCGGGATGCGGGGCGAGGCGAGGGGCAGAGCCCAGCCGGGCAGAGGCCGGCTGACGGCAGGCGGGCGCCGTCGAACCCCAGCGTGGTCCGGGTCGGAAGGGACCCTCACAGACCGGGCAGGCCGGCCCCCGCCGTGGGCAGGGACATCTCCCACCAGGCCGGGTCGCTCAGGGCCCCCTCCAGCCCGGCCGCCAGCGCTCCCAGGGAGGCGGCGCCCACAGCCCCTCGGGGCGGCCTCTCCCAGGGCCCCCACCCTCACCCCGCAACGCTCCTTCCCGTGTCCGACCCCAGCCCTCCGCCGGGTTCAAGCCGTCGCCCCTGGTCCGGTCACGCCAGCCCGCGCCCCGCCGCCGCGGGGGGAACGAAGGGCGCCTCGCCCGGGCGCCCCGGGCCCGGCCGGCGGCGCTGACAGAGGCCACGTGGCCGCGCCAGTGTCGTCACGGCGGGCGGAGCGGCGAGGGGGGCAGAGTGACGGCGCGCTCAGCCTATGGCGGGCCGCGCTCGGGACGGGCGGGGAGGGGGAGGGAGGGAGAGGGCGGGCCGTTCGCCTCGATAGGCAGCGCCTAGCTCCAATCGCCGCTCGGGACAGGCGGGCGTGTGACGATCTCTCGCGCTGACGGAGACCTTCAGACGGGTTCGAAGGCGGGGGGGGAGGCCAATCGGGCAGCGCCAGACGCCGTGCGTTGTGAGCGATGTGCCTTCCGACCAGTCGGAATCCGCGACTCCCGGATTCGCTTTGACCGACAGCCCGCTCGCCCCATCGGCGCCCGCAGCTCTGCCAAGGCACATGACTGATGTTCCAGACGACCAATCAGCTCCCGGGAAGTTCAGGAAGCGAGGCCGGGGGAACGGGGAGGGGCGGCGGGCTCTAACCGCCTCGGCGTGCGCTCTCAGGGCAGCATGCTGGGAGCGCGTGACGCGACGCGGAGTGGCGGGCGCCGCGCCCAATAGCGCGCCGCCATTGGCCGCGCGCGCCCAATGGGCGCGGGCGGAGCGGCGGGTGGGCGGCGCGGCGCCCGCGGCCGGGTAGGGTGTGAGAAGTTAGTGGCGCTGCTGCGGTGCCGTGAGGGGACGGAGACGGCTGGGCTCTGTGAGCGGCGGCGGCCCCGGATCAGCGCGATGCTCACGGACGGCACCGCCGCCCCCGTCGGCGACGAGGAGATCGACTCGGTCGCTCCCCGCGCGCCGCCCGCCGCCGAGCCGCCCGCCGCGGCCGGGCCCTCCCCGGCTGCAGCCCGGCACCGGGCAGCGGAGTATGG